>JAUTXW010003745.1:792500-1172378 GCA_030620095.1 Kuschelorhynchus macadamiae
TTAGATAGTGTCCAATTAGAATTACTTTCCGACGATTCCCCTGCAATTACACGAGGTATCTTCAGGGATTTTGACTGCACGAGATCAAAACATCAAAATTTATTGTTTTGATCTCGTGCAGTCCCTGAAGATGTCTCGTGCAACTTACAGGAGCAACGCCGGAAAGTAATTCCAATTTGGGACGGTCTAAATTAAAGAACCGTCATTCCTTAGTTGACTGCAGCCGTGAAAGCTTTCGTACAATATAAAATTGTATTGAAGTTTTAAGCTTTACACACAGTATTACATGCCCATGCGACTCTACTAAACTGTCGTGGGTGAATAAGCTCTTAAACTGGGGAGTAAGGTCGCCTTGTAGATTTGATCTTTATATAATAAAGTATAAATGATCTCGTCACAAACTTTTAGTGTGATTATGGGAAAATCCACTCAGAATATTAGATCAGTTTTTTTTACGATTATGCACGCGGAATTTTTTCACAAGATCATCAGTAATCGTGTTATTATATGCACAGACGTTATCAAGATATTTTTCATATAGTCGAAGAAGCTATTTTTGAAATGTATGAATGCAGTTGTATAATTTACGAGATATAAAGCAGAAAGACTGTTATTTATATTAAAAATACGTAACACGTAGCACATGCAGGTTTAGATTAAAATATTGCTATAGATTGCGGAACTTTCTTGCTATTTAGGCCTTCACCTTGAATGTTTAACATATTTTCCAAAACTTGTGTGCACGACCCCTAAAACCTCTCAATAGAGCAGAAAAGTCTTGAAGTCATTTTTACTAACGTATAAGAGCCCATATATTATATTAATAAATTCTATGTATATGAGCTTTATATGGGAAGTATTGTGATCATAAAAAATGAAGAAAAAAATAAGTTGGGTTTTAGAATCCCTAA
The DNA here is from genome assembly GCA_030620095.1 of Kuschelorhynchus macadamiae. Lineage (NCBI taxonomy): Eukaryota > Metazoa > Arthropoda > Insecta > Coleoptera > Curculionidae > Kuschelorhynchus > Kuschelorhynchus macadamiae. The sequence continues at coordinate 793,412 of JAUTXW010003745.1, forward strand.
AAACGAAAAACTGTTTAAAAAAATATATGATATCTGTGTTCTTGGTGCACGATAACTTGAGGACGGCCAAATGTCTCGCGGTGATTAAATTTTGGGTGGCACGAGCGTAGATCTTCGATATTTTTAAGAGGTATAAAAGGCACTTGATTCTTTTTCGGTTATGTATTAAAAAAAAACGGTAAATTTCCCTAACCCGGAACTTCCCTCGTTATGAATCTTTCATTTTATTAGGAATAGAGATAGGTAAACGAATTTAGTTCGGTACATAGTCATTTAGTAACATGTGCTGTCTTCAAACATTTTTGTTGGGCGCCACTTTGTTCCACGATTTTGGACTCCTACCAAAATTTTACCAGTTTCAACATTTGCCACACTTGATTTTTGTGCATAATTTAAAATAAATTGAATAGGTAATTATTGTTTTGTTCCGTCATGTTGAATTCGCACCAATTTATTCCTTTATCACATTTGATTTTTCTGCAAAACTTTAAATCGATTGAATAGGAAGATTTTTTACGTTGATTTTTTAAACATTTTTTTTGGCCGACATTTTGTTTCGCCATCTTGAATTCGTACCACAACTTTACAAGTGTGTCTCTATATCACATTTAATGCTTGCATAAAGTTTTAAATTTATCTAATAAGAAGTTTTTCACTGTGATTTTTTAAATATTACATATGTGCTGTCTTTCGCCAGCATTTGGTTCCGTCATGTTGAATTCGTACTAGTTTATCTAGTCGATTGAATAAGAAGATTTTTTAAACCTTTTATTTGGCCGCCATTTTGTTCGCCATCCTAAAGTCGTACCACGATTTCGAGTTTATCTCTATATCACACTTAATTATTCAAATATTTTAATAGGCCGCCATTTTGTCTTGCTATCTTGGATTTATACCAAACTGTTACCAGTTGATTTCTATATAACACTTGTTTTGTACGAAATTTGAGGTAAATTATTGTGTAATTAGTTTTTTAGTAATCATTTTTTAACGTTTCACTAGAGCGCCATATTTTTGCGCCCTACTGAATTTTTACCAATATTAGTGGATCGGGTAAGTAGTTTTTAAGCCATGTCGCAAAATGAGAGAACGACGGAATTGGTAGGTAAAACATATTTTTGGCATCTAAGGACACTAAAACATAAAGATATGTAAAACCTGGGAGTTTCACGAATACAAACATTTCACTTGGCCGCCATTTTGCTCCGTTATCTTCAATTCGTACCACAATTATGCCAGTTCATATCTATACAACAATTAATTGTTGCAAAAAATTTGAAAACAATTCATTAAGCATTTTTTTCAAGCAGAATTTTTAAATATTTCATAAATCCGCCATCTTGGATTCGTACCAAAATTTTACCAACTAACCCACATAATACTTTGATTTTTGTGCAAAAATTGAGGTAAATTGGATAAGTAATTCTTTAGTAATAGTTAATTTTTTAACAATTCATTATGCTGCCATTTTGTTTTAGCATACTGGATTTTTAACAAAATGTTACCAGGTCATTCCCACCCTTAATTTGTATTAATTTTATCAAATTTTACTTAATTTGAAGTCAATCGCGTAAGAAGTTTTTAAGTTATGCCGTGAACTGACAGACAGACAGACAAACCGACAGACGGACCGACGGAGTTAAAACATATTTTTTTGGCATTTAGAGACTCTAAAACGTGAAGATATGTAAAAGTTGAGAGAGCGATTTTACAAATATTTTATTTAGCCGCCATTTTGTTCGGTGATCTTGAATTAGTACCACAGTTTTACTAGTTCATCTTTATACCACAATTATTTATGGTACACAATTTGAAAGCAGGCCCTTAAGTAAGTTTTTCGGGCTGAATTTTTAAATATTTTACTAAGCCGCCAATTTGTTTCGCCATCTTGAATTCGTACTAAAATTAGATCAGTTGATTCCTACATAATACTTGATTTTTATGCAAGATTTGAGATAAATTGGATAAGCAGTTTCTTAGTAATATTTTTTTAACATTTCACTTTTGTAATATTGGATTTTTACCAAAATCTTAATCATCCCCACATGACCCTTAATTTTTGACCAAAATTTGAAGTCAATGGGGTATGTATTTTTTTCGACAGACAGACCGACAGAATGAAAGAAAACATGTTTTTCGACATCTAGGGGCCCTGAAACGTAAAGCTCTGAAAAAATCTCGGAGGATGATTTTATTATGATTACAATGCTTCTCTTTTATGAGGGAAGTAAAAAAACCATATTTCGGAGAACGGCGAAACTCGCCAAATTTATTATATTTTCGGTATATAACATTTGGCTATACTGGACAGCCGTAAAATATGTTTGTCAACTATACAGGGTAGCCCAAGAAATCGAACAAAAATCAAAAGCGTTTAACTTTTATAAGAAACGATCAAACACTGTCATTTTCTTTTTTATTTGTATGTAAATACATTTTTTCCCACTATACAGGTTATCCCTAGAGAAATGATGCAGCCCCCAAAAAACGAAAATATTACTTCCTCGCAAGAGGAATATCCGTCGGTCTGGATGTGCGAAGCAATTAACTTCAAGTTCTGGTTAAAAACCAATGGCTATATGGAGATGGAATGATAATATTTCGGTCAAAATCCAATATGGTGGAACAAAATGGCGACCTCACAAAATGTTAAAAACTATTCATCGAATGAACATCAAATTTTGCTTACAAGTCAAGTGTGATATAGGTATGAACCCATAAAATTTTAACGTGAAACGTGGCGAAACAAAATGGCCAACTAATGAAATGTTTTAAAATATATTACCAAACTACTACTTATCCAATAATTTAGTATGTTTTAGGTACATAAAAATAAAGTAAAGACCTTCTTTTTGGTTGTTGAAATTTCATCGGCTCAGACCCCCCCAGGAACAAAGTCTATATGCGCCACTCATGCATATAGTTACCTGGTAATAACTTTATACACAATATATAAATATTAATATGTGTCACTTTTCTTTATAAAGAGAATATTTTATTACGAGGATAGTTTTGTTAAAAAGATTTTACCGTAGACATAATAACAGAGAGATCTTGTGCTGTTTCATTCATAAAATCGTGCATATTTTGATGCAATGAATGGTTAAAGTAAATGAACGTGTATTGCAAATAAGTTAACATATAATATGTCAATGGCCATGATCGTAATATTAGAAATAATTATTTCTTAACCCATTTGTATAATAATGCCAATCAAAATTAAAATCTATTATCACAGCGGGCATAACATACCTAATCTATTTTTTTACATTATGCAAAAACGTATAGCTAAGCTCGTTTATCTTTGTTTACTTTGTTGTGACTGAAAACCAAATCAAACCTCTCAGATGGTATTTTATAATAATTTATTGTGAGAAATGTAATATGTATATATGCAATATACCTGTTTTCTTTGAATGAATTATGTAGGTTAGGTAAAAAAGTGCAGGTATGTAATTTTGCTACCTAAAGAACGATAAAATAACAATAACAGCTCCTCTCCTCCCATAATTAAATGAATAAATATGAAGGTGGGATATTCCCGCATTGTGTACCCCAATTAACATAGAAAAACAATAACATTTTGACTTACCCGAGAAAAGGGACGTAAGGTGTTAAATAGTCCAAATTTTAGCACACTTCACACTGACCCCCCATAATGCCTCTTAGGCACAAAAAATATAAAAAATAATCTAAAAATTTACAAGAACCGCCCAAAAACAATGCTTTTACTCAAAGCAACACCGCTTTGTTCGGTTTAATATGTTCCTACAGTTTTGTAAATTCGTCCAGACTGGGGTTCAAAAGTATGTGGCGTTAATGTCGGTTTTTAAGCAATGGCATTTAAGTATAATAATATTCCATATTATGGGAATAAAAAAGCAGGAAATTTGAATAATTATTTGTTAGTAATAATTATTTATAGGTAATGAAATATTAGAGGTTATTACAGTAATAAAACCACATTAAAATTAAGTTTAATTTTGCCAGCAAGTATACATTTTATTCTGAGCATAGACATATATGTCTAAGTAATATAGTTGACAACACCGTTTCGGATCAACCAAATCGACTACATGACAACAGACCACACAAGTAATAATTTGGACAATTGCCCTTTGCCCCCTCGAGCGCCCATGTGTTTGTCACGTTAAAAGTCACCTTCTCTTCAATAGTTATTTTGGGCATACGCAAATAACAGTTTATGACAATACGTTTGTGTTATTCAGATATCTGAAAATCATTCAAGTTGAAGCAAATATACAGTATTCGTCTCCACAACTTCACCCTGAAACGTAAAGCTCTGAAAAAATCTCGGTGGCTAATTTTTTCACGATTACAATACTTTACTTTTAGGAGGGAAGTAAAAATTGATGTAAAAAAGGATAATTTTATTTGTATTATTGCGCTACCCAAAAATTTTAAGTTAAAAATATAAATGATTTTTTATTTCATATTGAACGAAGAATTAAGGATTTTTTAAAAATAATTATAATAAGATATATGCCGATATCTCCGCTGCTGTTTAAATGTTTAAAATATTAGTAGCATGAAAACGTGGTCCGTTATGTTTAAATACCACCTATTAACTTTTATTTTAAACCGTTGGAATGAATTCTGCCCTAGTTATAGAACTGTACGGTATTAGGTCAATATTAATATCAAGTTAATTGTGTAGCAAACAATAAACAAAGTTGGTAAATTTTAAACATTTTCAAATTATGGCGAACATGAGTCATCTGCTTTATTTTTCATGGGTAGGTACTTCAAACTAAACCAAATTTTATTTGTATGGTTATAATAAAATGTAAATGCTGCAGATTGTAAATATAAAATATAACGAACATTTATAACACAAGCTTATATTATCCATCATATTAATGTTTGTTTTTAATTTATTCGACTTAAAGTTTTTATTTACTCATCATAATATAAATCGATTAAGTAAATTTTGTACAATTTTTTTTTACGGCAGGAAGCGATGTTATATTTATTTGAGAGTCGTTATATTAGAAATATCAGAAATTATATTTTCTATTTCAAAGTCACATTCAAATTAAATCTTAATTAAACGAAAATAATTTCGCAATATGAAGAAAAATTTGAAAAATCGACACAAAACAATTTACAAAAAAATAGGGAGAAAAGAATTTCCTTCTTTCTCATTTACGATACTTTTTTATTGGATCGCGACTATGGGTTTTTCTTCCTGGAGGTTCTTGAATCTCATCAAACAGTTGAAAGTGACGATTTTTTGAAACAGGGCTTCTGGAAGACACTTTCCAAACACTGCCAAAAGGTCTTCTGAGATCCTACACTTACGACTGCGCCAGTTAAATCACTTATTTTGGAAAACCACTTTTTAAAAAACAATTTAATTGTAAATAAATATATATTACAAATTTGACTTAACAGAGTAACTACAAATACTCGAAGGTTAACCGCAAGTGTAAAATAATTAGATTATAATTTACTTAAATATGTATAAAAATGCAGACTAGACAATATGCCATAGTTGCGGCTGCGAATGATGTCAGCTTGAGATCATGATGGGTGTATGACCGGGTGCTTGACTTGTACGTCACATATCATTAATTTCTTTGTATATACATTTTTTTTTCACTATAGTTGGTAAAAAGAGTCACTAAAATAATGTTTATATCTATTAACAGTAAATTATTTTCTTTTTCTTTTAATAAATTTCCTTTCTGTTGAGTTAATTGAATTAGGTAAAATATCTTTATTTTTAAATAACTGTCCGAAAGTTAATCTGCACCATAAAGAGCCCTGGCAACGTCATTGGATTGACGGCAGAAGTAATACTCTTTTCAACCTACAAAAATATTTATATTTGCTTTCTTCTAATCTCATAAAATGTTCAAACATTTGAATAACAAAGAGATGGCTTAGCTTCCCCTTGTTTAGAATTTCAATGTTTCAAAAATAATTCGTATCACTCGTTACTACTACAATTTCAGTTTGACATATGATAGTCTTCTTAAGTTTTTGCGGGCTCAGTTTTATATCGTTATAAGTGAAAGTTGATATAACTTCGTTTTATTTTGACGATTTTAATGATATTCTTATTTATGGTTCTTTTGAATGATTGTGCCGTAGTTTTAACTGGTTTGAATTAGTTTCATACTGAAGGCGGATTAAGTTTTTAAGAATTATTTAGGTTGTTTTACATTTACAAATGGTTATCATTTTGAAATTGATAATTTTATTGTCCTCATATTTTCAGCAACATGCTATTTTAAAAGATGTACCACTCTGTCCCCTTTGCGTTTAATTTTTTTCTTCAAAATGGCTCCCAGTCTCCATCTTAAAATTTTCTTTCACGAAATTTACACCAAAAAGAAGTATTTAGTGTGCTATTGAAGTGTGCCAAATTATTTTTTTTACATATGTAAATTTTAATACATTTAATGTTTGGCATACGGATCTGAAACAGCGACGAACAGAAGAGGTTAGTCAAAAACAGGGCGTTTCCATGGATATACAGAGTTTTAACTAATCGCTAATGAGTAATGTATCGTTTCCATAGTTACACCCATTCTTTTCATAGCTTCAGATTGTATGCCAAACTTTAATGTTTTCTGGCTGGCTTTAAATAGGTAAAAGTAATTTTACGAAAAATTTACCAAATATTGCACAAAAATCAAGTGTAGTAAAAGACTCGAATATGTACATTTGGGTACGATTTCTAAATAACAGCGTAATAAAATGTAATAAGTAATTTTACGAGTAAAAGTTTTTATGTATTTAATATTTTGGACTAGAAAATTTGCAGACTCTAGGTCAAACAGGCCCATTACGATATTGGTGAATTTTGAAGGTCTGGAGAATTTAATTTATTCTAAATTTCAAAAAATGGTAAAAATCTTCTTTACGCAGTCCTGTAATACAGTCTATACAGGCGTATCATTATTTGGTATTAACTGTATGAAAACTCTATAAAATGCATTTTATTAATTTTTTTTACATTTTAAATTATTTATTATTTGTTTTTCATAACTTCTACGTAATCTTTAGAAAAATAAATTATGTCATTAATTATTTCCCAAAAAAGGAAGATTTTATTGCAGGAAATGAAATTTTTGCCGAATATTTAAACATTTTATTATGTCTCCATTTTGTTTTGCCAGATAGGATAGAAAATGTTACCGGTCTATCCTTGTTGTACACTATTTCGTGCAAATTTTCAAGCCATTTGAAATTTGAAAGTCTATTCGGTAAAGTAGTTTCTTAATAATGCATTTTTAATAATATTGGATTTTTACCGAAACTTAACCATTCCATTCCCATATCCCAAAAATACCTAAACAATAGTTTAAATAATGTTAAAATGGTTGATAGCAAGAAAAAAAAACGAAAGTATGTAAGTAAAACTAAAAGCTAATTATTTGGTCTTTTACTTGCCTCCTTAAAGGAAATAACTGTGAAAACCGCACCCCCCTCCGAGATTTTTGCGTTTTAGATCCATAGATAGGTACTCTACCATTTCCGTCGGTCTGTCTGTACGCGAAATATGTGATGCACAGATCAAGCACCCCGTCATACATCCAGGATGATCTCAAGCTCACATCATTCACACCTGCAACTATAGAATATTGTCTACTCTGCATTTTTGTATATATGTAAGCAAATTGTAAACTGAATACACTTCACTTGCAGTTAATCTTCGAGCATTTGTAGTTACTCTGTTACTTTGACTAAACCCCTAACAAACTGTCTGAAGAAAAATCATATTCTAATATTACCTGAATTTATAAACAGCTTTGGAAGTTGTGAAAATATTTTTATGAACCATCCTATACTTCAACACCCCGATTTTTCACAGCCTTTCAATCTTACAACCGACGCCTCGAACTATGCTATCGGAGCCGTCTTATCGCAAGGTCCAATAGGTAAAGTCTTACCTATACCTTTGTTTCACGTACTTTTAATCCTGCGGAACTTAACTATAGTACGATTGAAAAAGAATTGCTAGCCATACTTTGGGCTACAAAATATTTGAGGGCGTATCTTTGTGGCACCCGATTTAAAATAGTCACCGACCATAAACCTCTTCAATGGCTATTCTCAATCAAAGAGTCTAATTCCAAATTAGTATGATGGCGTTTAAAGTTAGAAGTACGACTACCAGATTATTTAAAAAAAAAAGGCAAACAGAACACAAACGCAGACTCACTCTCACGAATTCGAATTAATCCTATCGAAGACGACCAAATATCCCTACTACCAAATTTCGACCCTGACGAAATATTTCCACTACCATGCGAAGATATTGCACAATTGCTAAAGTAAAAGAGATCCCAGAACGACCTAAAAGTCCAAGAATAAACCTCTCAGGTATAACAATTAAACCAAAAAAAGGCTACTAGTGACTTAGAAACGCAACATTCTAGCGTAGAATTATGTACAAAAATATCTTAATGTATATAAGAATTTTCGGATACACTAACAATAATCAAATTAAGGTACAAAAACAAACAAAAAATGACAAACAGAACAAGCAATTTCTAAGATAATAAAAGAACATTTTGTACTCAAAAACACCTATTGTTTACATTTCAAAGGTAAAACAATAGAACCAATCGTTTTAAAAATCTTCCAAAAATATTTTTAAAATAATGCTTTCACACTTTACATTTCGAACACTCTTCTGGAAGATATAGTAGACAGCGACTAACAACAACTTGAAAACTAAATATTATCATGAGACAAACACATCACATCGCGGTGTACAAGAAAAAATTATAGCATTAAAGAAAAATGTCTATACGTAAACCTCTGTGAAGTCTGTCAGAAATTCAAATACGAAAGACATCCAAAGAAGCTAATATTTAAACCCACGCCCAATGGTTTGACCATATATACATAAACATATATAAAACACATAACACCTCATCTGACTTTAATTGACAGTTTTTCAAAATTAGAATAAGCATCTTATTTATTAACTACAACACTACAGAAATCGCTAATAAATTAATAATTTACTTTAATCATTACCGACTACCACGATAAATAACAACTGACAATGGCACAGCTTTTAAAAACGAAACCATTTAAAACCTGTGTTCTCTTCATAAAATAAAAATTCATTATTGTACGCCACATAACACCCAAATTCAAACAGTCCTATAGAACGACTACACTCAACATTGAACGAAACCATCCTTACGATAAAAGACAAAAAACCTAAAGAAAATATTACACTAATGAATTACGCAATTGTGTCCTATAATAATTTTAATCATAGTGCTCTAAAATATACACCTTTTCAAAGTTTTCCGAAGAGCAAAAGTTATCACATTATATACAAAAACATTCAGAAAACATAAAAATTATGAATCAAGAGATTCCCGGAAAACATATTTCCCAACAGAAATCAAATCTAGATAAAGCTAATAAAAATAGACAAGAAGGAATTCCTATCGATCCTAAAAAACCGTTATTTACAAAAACCTTTCCACAAAGATCAAAATTAAAAGAATCTTCTAAGTATAAAAAAGTTAATACTTCAATAGTGTATCGAGAAAACGTTATTTCTACTCAAAACAAAAACATTCACAAAAACACACTTAAAACACAACGACATCTATTTGTTTCAGATGAGACACTTCCTTCTACGTCTGGTACTGCCCATCGTTACAATACCTACCTTAACACCTTATTGTCAAACGTTATCAATACCTATAAACAAAGCCTAGAAACAGTTAAAATAAACCAAAATATGGTACTTCTGCGCAAGTAATAATTAAAGACAATATGATTCTATTTTCTATACACACACCAATTGTCTTTCCCATACAATTTATATTATATAAAATATACCTTAGTCCAATCCTTGACCAAACTATATCTCTAAATAACCCTTATATACTGGTCACGAAAGAATATTATTGGACCACATCAGAAGAATGTCCACAATTCATCGCCTTAATGGAGAAGAAATTTTAATTACTCATTTAACGAGACAGTCATAAAAAGCAAATGCCAAAGAGGATTGTACAAAGTCAAAGAGCCCAGCATACTCGTGATACCTTCATGCTCATTAGAAATCAGTAACAAAACCTACGAAAAAGAGAAGAGGACAGGACTCCAATACGGATTGAAGCTACCTACATTTTCGTATACTCATCAAGACAAGCCAAATCAAAAACTGAAGAAGTAAATTTAGAAGAACTAAATAAAGCACAGAAGATCTTGTCAACTGTCCAATTTCACATTGAACACACCTGGAGTGTCAGTGAACCATTGGATTACTCCATTAACAATTATAGCATTATTGTTATCATCCTGGAGTATCTACAAAAAGATTTTGGAAGTGCAAGAAGCTGTCCCAAAAAACCCAAAATACCCCAGAAATACACATCGAACTTAAAGATCGAAAAACCAGTGGACCCTTTTTTCCGAACTCAAGGAGGGAAAAGATATGTAACGCACAGGTCAAGCACCCTGTCGTACACCCAAGATAATCTCAAGCTGACATTATTCACATCTGCAATGATAGAATATTGTCTACTCTGCATTTTTGTATATATTTAAGCAAATTGTAAACTAAATACACTTCACTTGCAGTCAATCTTCGAGCGCTTGTAGTTACTCTGTTAAGTCAAATTTGTGATAATTATTTATTTTCGATCAAATTGTTTTCGAGGGGTAAACCGCTGAGGAATTACAGTGTACAAATTCTGGGAAGTACTGGGAATTGCAAAGGAATTAGTAGGGATTAGTAGGCATTACTAGGAATTAGTGGGAAATACTGGGCATTGGTAAGGAATTAGTGGGCACTACTAGGAATTTTTGGAAATAAGTAGGCATTACTATGGGAATTTCGGCAATATTACGTATTGCGTTGTTGCCAGACGTGCGTTATTAGCATGCAATAAACTATTTTTCTTTGGATATACAAATTGGAATCGGCTGTTTTGTGAAGGGTACTTTCATGAAAAGCGACTGTGACTTGTAAATGCTAATTCTAGTGATTAAAAAGAAAAGAAAACAAAAAAAAAACCTCGGTAATTGACAAATAGTAACACATTTGTAATTAACAAATAGTAACAAAGTTGTAATTACGGTCGATCTGACAACACCGAGGACAACACCCACTTGAGGATGATGTGTACTTGCCGGTCTTTATCTAACACGCACCTGTAAGAGGACGCATGTATGGTTGTTTCTCGGCTTTTTGCTTTGTCGACTGATCCAGATAGCACCGTTCTACTTATTTATTTTGTAATAGAGAAGCCAGTAGAGAAGGTTACTGATAAATTATTTTAATTAAGTGTTGGGGAGTGTCGTGTTCCGTAACGGTTTAAGGTTAAAACTCGTCGTGAAGAAGTTTAAATTTCGGTCGTTATTATTTAAACAGTTTTATCTTCATTAAATAAATAACAGTTACAACTTCGGTGTCCAGTAGATTAAAAACGTTGAGAATAAATTTCATTTAAAATTGAAAACGTAGGAAAATACACTGACTGGCATACAACTTGGAATAACTATGGTGGAACCCTAATAAAAAATATGTATACATTTAAAAACAGCATTATGATTATTATTATTTTTTTATTTTGTTGTCAGGTTCGTTGTAGTCCCTCTAGCTCCGTGTTAGTTCATTTCAAGATTCTGAAACTGTAGGTCAGCATGGCCACAGCATAGGTGTTAATTGTTGGAATGAGATTTCCGGCGTTCAGTTCTGTCTTCAGAAGGGCTCGCACTCTGTGAACGTACTGATCTTTCATCTTGGTCTTCCCTTGCTTATCCTGGAGCAGTCTAGCTTGTTGGAATCCTAGGTATTTGGAGGTCTCGCCGTGGTTCATCGCTTAAACTATTTCTCCATTGGGTAGGGCCACATCACCATTAATGACTTTGCCTTTTTCGATGTTTAAGGCTTTACATTTGTCCATTCCAAATTCAATATGGATGTCTTTCGAGAAGGTGTAAGTCACATCAATAAGCTTTTTTTAGTTGGTTATGGTTTCCACCATACAGCTTAATATCATCCATATACAGAAGGTGGGATATGATTCGGGAATTGACTCTATTGGCTTTGATGTTGAAGCCATGCCCAGTATTGTTAAGCAACGTCAATAAGGGGTTCATCGCTAAGCAGAACCAAAGTGGGCTTAACCAGTCTCCTTGGTAAATCCCCCTATTGATGTGTATCTCATCGGTGGTTAGAGATTGATCTCCATTATAGATCCTCAGGTTCGTTCTCCACTGGTGCTTGATAGTTGCCAAGAAATTAATGAATAAGGGTGAATTTTGTATATTCCTAGTACGTCTATGAATCACGAATGTGGTACACTGTCAAACGACTTTTTATAGTCAATAAAAGTAATGTGTATGTTGCGTTGTTTTTTCTGTCCCTGCTTAAGTATTACAGAGTCGATGCACATACGGGTATTTGAACGATCTGAGCGGCCATAATTATTGTTTGGTTCAAATCGTAGCTAAACGTTATCAAAAGTAATATTATGATCGTGAAAGTGTTAAAATATGTGTTTTTTGCCTGTTAGGCTTATTATCTAATCCAGGGTGTGCCAGATTCAATGTTACAGAAAATATCTATGTTATTAAAAGAGTTACAAAAAAACTTTAAATACAAAAAATATAGAGGATTAGTACACTTTTTCAAAATATCTTGAAATATACAGTGTGCTTCAAAAACCAAGCTTATTTGTTTAAAGCTAACACCCTGTATATAATTGTAATTTTTGATTCTACAAAGAATTCCGATTAGGTACATTCTATGTATCAGATCCTATATCTAAATTCAATTCTTTTCAATTTTGACGTGTAAAAGTTGACAATTTGAACACTAACTAGCTGTAAAATCTAAACGGTTTGTAAGTATTAATTTTTTTTGTGACTGAAAAAAAGTGCCAGTTCATAGATAACCTACTCAATTTGTCTTAATAAAAATTAGCAGGGACATCTATTAGTTATATAATTATTATAAAATATGAAATACACAGCAGACAACAGGTAAAACATTAAATGTTTTATCTATATCTTACCTATCTTCTTCCGATACGTATTCACTATCGCTATCTGAAATTTCATTTGGCTTAGCTGGCTTTAAAAGTTCAATGGTTTCTGGTAAAAAAGAATTGAGTTTTCTTCTTTTTATCTCCCTCATGCTACTTAAAAGTGGGTCTGAACTTAAAGAAGACGATTAAAAATATCTCTGTTGCAGTTTTCTCTCGAGAATTTCCGTGCGAAGTTTTGGCGATATAATCTAAAATATTTATTGCGTTCCTCTGCGGCCTCTTCAGAAAGATGCCCAATAGGCAATAATGCATTTTTTATAATAGTTCCACCATGGATAAGAACTTTGTGCATTGTCGGGGTCATTGGGTGCCAGGGATAAAGTTCTACATACAAGCGTGCAGTATCTAGAGCATACTTGTCAAATTTATTTTCGTCAATTAAATGACAACTCGAAATAGATTCAAGGATGACCTTTAATCTATATATTAGGTCGTAACTAATTCCTGTTATTTCGGAAGCCAACTTAGGGTCTTCGAAAAATCTTCTGCTCGTATTTCCGTCATTGGTGTTGCCGAAATTTGCTTTCGGCATGTCAATCAAAAGGCCAGTTTCTTTTTTAAATCTCGCTTGAATCTCTAGTTTTCTTTCCTTTTCAAGATTTTTTTCAGTTTCAGTTTTTCTCCCCTATATTTTTTCACAGGCAGTTTATATGCCAAGTGAAGAATACTCTCAAATATACGGATGCGTGCATGTAAGACGGAAAGTCCAAATTCTGTGGTTTTATGATTAATATCTCTATTGAAATCCAACTGATTAAAATCCTTGGAAGTTGCACCACATACAAAGCATCGACTTGTTGATTTTGTTCCAGTGGCAGCATTGCATACCTTCCCGTCAATCATGGCCATAATAAATACATAATTTATTTTAAACGTGGTTTGATTTAAAACAACCTCTGTGGCATTTAGCGAGTCAACTGATTTCCTGACATAATCAATTTCTTCCTCTGTCACATCAGTGCTTTCTTTCACAAAGCGAAACCTAATAGGCCGACAATATCGCGGAGAAGAGGGGATAGGGTTTTCCCAAACAACCTTTTCTTATTTTTTACCGTAAACTAATCTCAAAGTAACGAAACAGCTTTGAAATATATTGGCATCAGAGCCTGTGTCATTCACGAATTTTTGTTTAAACTGGGTTTGCCCATTTACAAATAATTCTAAGACTTTCTCGTTCTAGCTGTTTTAAAGTCATCAGAACCTCTTCTAAAAATGTTGATAAACGCCTTACTATAAGATCAAGCAGATGTTGCAAATTGCTTTCAGCGGAAGTGCTTGTTATTTTGCATTCCTCGTTAGGTGGGTAACATTCTCGTTTTGCCTTTTGTATAAAACTATAACATGGAAAGTATTTTTTATTAGTATTCCTTATAATTTGATATTGTCGCCTAGTTAGGTCAGCTTCTACAAACATAGCTAGTGCTTGTAAAGGTGTAAGAGACACAGATTCTCGGTTCCTTGATTGCAATAAGGCCTTTTTATATTTGGTTGCCCGTGTCGGAGTAGTATTAACCATATCTTTGGGTATCGCTGAAGCATCTCTTTGTCCAGTTTTATGTAATTTAACATGAGCGGCATGAACAAGGACATCTTTGCCTACAAAAGACCGAACATCCTCAGTTTTTCTTCTCTTGGTTCGTTCACTAGACTCAGAAAATAGCTTATGTGGGCGGCCCAGGCGATTTCGAGCGGCAACCGGTATTTCGGAAGTTCCTTCTAGCCATGAAACATTATATTTTTGAAACACGTCTACTTTATTGTGAGCTTTTGACCACCTTTTCTTCAACTGGGACTTAGAGCGTAAAAATTTTGTTTTAAAATCTCGATTTGATCATCTGTATATCCTTCGCATGACAAAAGTTCCTCTTTCAAGAAATTTAATTTTTTTTCCAAATTTGGCAAATCTTGGGTCTGCATACGATCAAACAAGTATTTACGTGTCACAACCCTAGCTTCAGATGAACCTAAAACAAAAAAAATCCTAATTTAGAGTTAAATAAAATTTTAATCACGAATTTAGGTTATGTCATGCAAAAAGGATAAGTACCATTATAGTACTTTTCCGGGACTATCCGGGAATATTTTTTGGCCTATAATCTGCCCAAACATTTAAGGTTTCGAATAAACTAAGTTGAATAGCTGGATCTAACTAGGAAGTATAAAAAATATTTTCAACAAAATGAAAATTATCGAATAAAATACTCTATAGAACATGTTAATTTCAAACCAGTAAAACTATAACCCTGTCTAACACTATATATCAACATTACATATTAAATAAAGGAATATTACCTGATGTACCACAATCCATCACTTTTTCTTGTAGTACGAACGTATAGTCAATAAAGTTCACTCTCGAAGTTTACTATTTCGTAAGAACGCCGAAAACAGAAACACACAGCCGATATAGCAGTTGAATCATGACTGGCCGTGTGCGTGCTACGTGCGCGGGGGTAAGGTTGGTGGGGTGGGGTATTATTCTCAGATTAGTCCGCTAGCCCCAGGTAGCCATAGTTTTAAATATTTCGCATTTTGAAAATGTGTATTATGACCGCCTAGATCGTTCAAATACCCGTATGTGCGATGATAAGTTGTTCTTTGCATCCTTGATGGTCTCGAATGCATCCCTTCTGTTCCTCGGCTAATAGGTTATGTCTACCAACATGATGATAGATACGATTTGCAATGCATCATTTTAAGATCTTGTACATGGTGGGTAAACAGGTGATGGGTTTTACTGGGATGGGTCTTCTGTCCTATTGCTTTTGGGTAGAATAGTTGTAGTACCTAGCATTGGAAATGTTGTCTCCGTATGATTTTAGTGAAATGACGGGCCATAGCTTCCTAGACGACCTCAAACTTCTTATAACAGAAATTTTGAATATGATCAACTCCTAGCGACTTCCGGTTGCTCGTTCCCTTAATAAAGCTGCTAACTTCCTCCTTGGCGATAGAGTCCAATTCCATTTGTGGTGTTTGAATCTGATCACGTTGAGATTGTATCCATGTAGTATTTCAGTTATGCTCTTTTGGTTTTTCCCAGATGTTCGACCAATACTTGGTCAAATGCTCCTTGCTGGGTCGCATCTTCTCAGTATTGGTTTGATCTTTAGTTTTATTGATATTCCGATAGAACTGTCTTTGGTTGGTGTTAAAAAGCCAGTTCTGTCGTTTTCTCTTTGATCATTTGTTGTAACTCTGCAGGCTTTTCGCTTTAGCTTTTAGTTCTTGCTTTAGTTTATCCTGATACTCATCTAGTTTTTGTTGATGGTGGAGATCGGTGGGTTTTGTACCAATCTTCTTAAATATCTTCTTAATGCGCGTTTGAAGTCTGCTGGAGGGGTGTTCACTCTTCCGAAATTCTGTAAGCCTTCCTAATTCATGTCTCAAATTATCAGTTGTCTTCTCAAGCCTTTTCTGCCATATGAGTTTTTGTTGGTGTGTAGCTTTGCCTGTTTTTTTTTCTGGGAATGCACTTGTTCTTCTTCAACTTCTCAAGGGTGTCATACTCCAAACTAAACTCTGCTAGTATGGTGTTGAACATCTTGAGAATGCTGTGAGTCTCGCGACTAGTTCTAAGTTTCGGGAGCTTTGGTCTTTGAGTTGGATCTAGGCCACTCAGCAACAGCTTTTTGCAGTTCATTGTATACTGATATTTTTTCATTGTCCTGGGTGTTGTTAGCTCGGTCAATGATGTCTTATCCTGTAGATTCGACTTCGCCTATGTTTTCTTTATTTCGTACCTGTTATTTCAATTCTACACTAGTATACAAAATAAACACGTTTAGTTTATTAATTTCCACTTATATATTTCTGCTTGACAGCTGTTTCGACACACTGTGTCTTTGTCAAAAGCTAACTTAAAACTGACACTAAAATCTGTACCAAATATAAAAAAAATATATAAAAGTCTTAATGGTGTCAATAAAACAATATCGGTGTTTACCCACCTTGTCTATTCTTTAGGTATAAAGATTTAACAGAGGGGAACCATTTAAGTCCAACTGGTCATTCAATAAAATATGACCAGTTGGACTTAAATGCTTCCCCTCTGTTAAATCTTTATACCTAAAGAATAGACAAGGTGGGTAAACACCGATATTGCTTTATTGACACCATTAAGACTTTTATATATTTTTTTTATATTTGGTACAGATTTTAGTGTCAGTTTTAAGTTAGCTTTTGACAAAGACACAGTGTGTCGAAACAGCTGTCAAGCAGAAATATATAAGTGGAAATTAATAAACTAACCGTGTTTATTTTGTATACTAGTGTATAATGAATTTCCATCAAGTAACGGCTACATCGATAAGAAATATTTCAATTCTCCTTTAAGTTGTTCCTCCTTATTATTATTATCATTATTATTATTATATCGGGAAAATACTGAGACTGCAACTATGTAACTTAGGTTTTTAGTTACAAGAAAAATGATAAGAATTGTTGCTATAAAAGAGCGCAACTCTTCAGAAATTAGAGTTCAGCATCTCGCCGGCAAAAATGCAACTGATTAATAACATCTTGTAAATTCTTAGATAGCTTAATTGCGCGAGGACAAATATTTTCTTCTTACGGAAATGTTTAATAATGATGCATGCCCCGACACCGCTGATGGAAATTTATTTACGCGTCGGACTGGAAAATATATTTTGTAGGACAATATGAAAATTGAATTCTAGGTATTTTGATTGAGCAATCATATAAAATCAGCTGGTTATCTATAAACTGAAATAAGTTATGATTATGACAAAAATCATAAAATGTCAAAATAAAACTTTACATTTTATAGATTACTAGATGATTTTTTCATGATTGCTAATTAAAATACCTAGAATCCAATTTTAGCATTGTCCTACAAAAATTACATTTTCCAATTTTCCTATCGAAATAATGTTAGCTACACGAGAATTCGTATAAGAAGTTACATGTTCTTAGGTAGTTACATTTTTGCTGGCGGATTATTATACTTGTTTAAAAAATTAATATCATTATCTATTCCTCGAACTAATCTGTGGAAATTTACTGTGTAATTTAATAAGTTCTTTTATAACATTTAAATGTGTTGGAGCAACCAATAAATGAGTATTTTCAATAAAATTGTTTGTTTCTTTCGAGTCTTTCCTTTCATATATATCTCCGAAAAAAACGGGAATAAATAATTATGATTTTTATTATCAACAGTAAACCAAGCAGAACACATTTTTTGTTTTTCTTTATTTTTCTTCTATTAGGCTTTAATATTTTAATTTAATATTCTAGAAAAATACTTTTATAGTTTAAATGTATAAACTAAAAAACAAAAGTAGAGGTAAAAGTATAACAATAATATATATAATTACAATTAGTTACTATGAGTCAAATTTTAAATTAGCAGGATTTTGGTAAAGCTTTTTTTAAATTATTTGCTATTATTGATATTAAAGGTGCATATTGTATGCCAGAATTGAGTTATAATTGGTAATAAACTCGTAAGCTATTATAACATAAACTGGAAGACAATTAAACATTATTCTAGTTGTCTTTGACTTGTATGTTAAAGTTTCCTTGGGTGACATATGCTAAATAACTCACCTGTATAATACGTAACTACTTCAGCATTATATTGCTGTGAATATTATAGTTTTCGCCAATTTTGTTAGGCCCAAGGTATTATGAAGAAGGTATTACTGGGAATTTAGGTGCATTACTGGGAATTACTGAGGTATTACAGGGAATTAGTGGGCATTGGCGCGAATTTACTAAGGAATTATGGGCATTAGTTAAAAAACATTAGAGTAATGCCCAAAATGGGCGTTGATGTACACAATTTAAGTCAGCAGTCTGAACCTCGATTGTTTTTTAAAAAGTATTTTTCGAAAATAAGTTATTATTATCTCGGCATATATTTGGTAGACATTTTTTTATGGTAAAACAAAATGGCGGCCTAATAAAATGTTTAAAAATTACTATCAATAAACCAGTTAACCAACTGAATTGAATTGCCAGATTTTGCACAAATCAACTGTAGTAAAGACTCGAATGTGTTCATTTTGGTGAGAGTCTATTATGACGGAAAAAATGGCGGCGTAATAGAGTGTTTAATATATCAATATCAATATATATTATAATAGATCAATGTAGCTACGCAATAGATACAGCAAGTCACGGCAAAGTTCAGCCCCCCCCTAAAGAAAAGCCTGTATCCATCCGAGAAATTAACGCGCAATGTTGCCAAGTGTGTTGAGGAAGCCGGCAGACGACAGGAGCAACCGCAGAATTTTGCCAAAGATAATTTGCGGCTATCCTCCGATGCATATATTTTTCTATGGCGACTATATTAAACTTTATTTCAAGCTAACCTGTATCAAATTTCAACCCCAAAGCCTAACAGCCAAATTCCATATTCCTCTTTTAAATAAAAGATTTCTTCTAATATTTAGTGATTGGAAACGCCGGGTCTCGTTCCCGTTCGCGACTCGAGGGTTACCGCACGAAATAATATAGTTTGAGCGTTGACCAATTCAAGGCGTACCATTTAAATGAGTTATCTATAGCGTAAGGTATAATGGATCTTTGATATTAGGGATGAAATTGCAAAATTTGGATTTTCTAAATAATGGCTTAATAACATATCGGTAAGAATCCGTTTTCTAGAATAAAACTTTTTTTTTACCGTAGAAAATAAATGATATAATTGATTTTCTTATAGTTTATTAAAATGACATTATTAAAAATAAAAAAAAATTTAATATAACAAATACAATGAAAAAAATGTATGCAAGCCATGATTTTACCTGACCTATATGTGTGAACGTACGTATATATATATATATATATATATATATATATATATATATATATATATATATATATATATATGTATGGATATTAGTTTTTGACAAAAGGAAGTTGTGTAGGTGAAAAATGTATGTTCTTCCCAATCTGAACGATTGTTGTAGATATGAGTGAATTAGGTTTATTGTCATAAATTTCTTATTTACGTATATGAAGAATGACTATTCAGTATATGAGTGATTTTTTTAACAAATGCAATATAAACATGTTAATAAAAAGAAAAACAGTTAGAAATTTATATAAAATAACATATAAACAAAATCAATAATTTGGCTTACCCAGAACATCCCTTGTACATAATTCCACAAAAACAGTTTATATTATGGGCATATAATTATTTGATGTGCATATAGTTACTTGGCAGTCTATACATTATTGTAATTTATGTAACTTTTTTTTATGAGGGGAACGTCCATTTTGAGAAAAGTTCCGGAAACTTTGTTAAAAAATAGGTAAAGCCCTTTTAGCGAAATGTTCTCATAACAAAAATTTCCAATTATAAAGAAGATTAAAAAAATACAAAGCATAGAAAGTGTACAAAGTTATTGCCAAATAACTGTGCAGATGTAAACCGTGTTATCTAAACTCCTGGCCATATGTGGTGCATTAAGATTTTTTTTATCAAAGTTTAAAGACGAATATTTCAATTTCGAAACGCGAATCGAAATGCGGTTCTTCACTCTTAAAAATGTGTGATTATTTATTTCACAAATGTAGACAATTTCTACTCAAATTCTTTATAAAATGGTTTCAGAAACTTAGTTCAATTTTTTCATTTCATTTTGTTTATTGTGTACATAATTATTGTAAATAAGGTGCACACAAAATGTTAATAATTAAAACAATGGAGCACCAGCATACAATTTATGTAATAAACCTAAATACGTGTGTACTTTTATAACAAACAGGAAGCAGCAAAAGTACACAGCTTTCGCAACCAACGTAACATAATGTGGATTTTTTGAACATAGAGATAGTAACAAATGCCCACAGTTTTTATAAGAAATGTAGATAATCTATGTACTCTTTTAACATATATGAAATAGTAACAAATATGCACAAGTGTTATATTAAATGTACAGAATTTGTGTAATTTCTTCACACAATGGAACAAATGCGCACAATTGTTATGCTAAATGTACATAATCAGTGTACTTTTTCACATGATGGAAAGTAACGAATGTGCACAATTTTTATAGAAAATGTACACACTCTGTGTAATTTTTTCACATAATGAAAAGTGTGCACAATTTTAATACTAAATGTACAGGGTCTTTGCTCATAATTAAACGCTTCTATCCACTTTATTACCGAAGATAGCAAAAAAACTTTTAAGATAAAAATTGCAGAAATTAATCTATATCACCAAAAATCTGTAAAAACAAAAAATATTTGAATATCGCGCATAAGTAACCATTAAATGGAATACTATATTTATATTATCTAAACTATTTCGATACAGCTTTAAATTCTATACATAGGTTACCCATATTTGCTTCAGCCGTATTCGAGATAATTAGTGTTAAAAACTCATATTGTTCCCTATTTGGTATTGTATTTATTTTTCATATCCCATGGCTACTGCTCTTTATTCTAAATAAATAGGGCACATTTTGACCTTGTCAACAGTAAATACTTCAAAAACGGATGAAGCAAATATAGAAGACTTACATATTTTTGAAAAGAAAATTTTTAGCTTTATCGAAATATTAAGTAATATACAATGTTACAATTATGGTGATTTGGAAAAATTCCTATATATTTTATCTAAAAGATTTTTGTATATGTATAATACAATGAGTAGCAGCTGTTTAGTAATGAAGAAAGTCTATATACAATCTATATACTTTTCACGCAATAAAGAGTAATAAATGTTCAGGGTCATAAAAAAACAATTTGTGTATTGTTTAGGTTTTTTAATAACATTATTAACGAAAGAACACTCCTATAAACGGTTTTCTAAAATTAACTAGAACTGTATTTATTGGTTATTTAGGTTTCACTATGTCTTGTAAGTAAAATTTAAAAACATTAAATAAATACATTGTGGTCCATTGGATGCTGCGCCTCTCGATATATGGAAAATTTGTTTCACTAATGTTGGTGTGGGGCCTACATACTAAGCTGAGACATTTTCAAGTAGGTAGTACTTCCGATTACACCAGGAGTCGCTACTAACAGGCTTATTTTCAATAGAACAAATTGTATATTATGTAATGTGTGTGCATTTTTCATAATTTATGTATTGATATAAAATTATCGTTTATCGTGAGCAGCAAGTTTCGATATCCGGTTAGACCAGATGTAAAACGGTTTTAATAAATGGATTATGAAAAACTAAGATAGATTTTAGAGCATCCCTAATTGTCAAAAATGCCAATTTTCAAAAGATAATAGCTGAAAAACTATTAAATTTTGGTATACAGTATATTATATAAAATATATCTAGAATTTTAAAAGAAAAATAAAATTAAATTGTATGTAAGCTGTTCCGTTTAAAGTAAGCTAGTTGGTATTAACTTCCGATATAACTGGAAATATTTTCTACATACTTGACATTTTTTTACCATATAGGACATACCAACACTAACAAATAATCCAATTTTCAAAGTGTTCCAACAAATACTTCTTCATATATCGATCAATATAATTCCCGATGGTCTATATACCCTGTATACTTCAGCCTTATATTTTAAACTTATTTTTATCAATAAAAACTACCACAAGTTATTGTAAAATATAGATATTTATATGCGTTAAAAACAAAAATCTAATAGTTTATTCTAACTTAAAATTTACAATTATTAAATACAAATAAACACTTATAGAAGGTGTCTATTTAGGACGCAAGAATGTATTAAGGGATATCAATGAATTTAAGGAATGTATATTTTAAAAGTAGCCATATACAATGTCTCAAAATAAAGTAAACATTTGTCATATATGTATATGTATATTTTTTCATATATTAGAATTCACTTAGCAAATATTCTAGACACACACATTTCATGTAATATGTCCCGTACTTAAGTTAAACAGTTGTCAAAATATTGGTGTTCAAAAATTTACCTTTTGCACATTTTGTCATGCTGAAAACTTTAAACAGTTGACATTTGTTTGCCTTATTGAGTGATACCAGATGTAATAGAAAAAAAATGTATAGCTCTCAAAAATTATTTTTCACCAATAAACAGATTATATCCAAGAGAGGACAGTACAAAATATTTTGCTTTAACTTCAGCAGTTTATAACCTATAGCTTGTCAAAGGGTGTAAAATGTAGTTTTTCAAAAGTCAATATCTCGAAAAAACTTATTTAATACACCCCACATTTTTAGAGATCCTGTATATGTGTCACTATTTGTTAAGAAACACCTCTTAGTTTTTTGAATTTTTGTTATTTCTAACTCAAACGCTATAATCGAAAACCAGAGAATGGACACCCTGTATTAGTTATTATTATTATTATTATATTTTGTTTCGGCAGAACTTCAGGCAAAGTAGGAAAAATATTTTGTACGTTTCAAGTGAATATTGCCTTTTAAATAACTTTGCATCAGAAAAAAAATGAAAACACATATGCAAAAATATATTTCAAATGATTTGGTAAATCATTCACTAAATGAAAAGAAAAGTTAAATTTGAAAGAAATTTTCAGGTCATTTATTTATTATATAATATAGTTCTTGTTGTGTATTATTAAGGGATTATTAAAAGTAGTACTTTACATCGCATACTTACATGTAATACCTATCTGATATTATTGTTTTTAGAGAAGTAAAATGCTTATCAAATTTAGTTTTAATTTAGTTTTAATATGCTGCCTTCTATATAAAATTCCTAAGGATAACTAATATTTAATGCGTGGTATAACTTAAAACATAGCTCTATAGCTTTCAAGGGTATTTCAACTTTATACAAAGTTTGATTGATTGACACAGAGGAATTCTGATTCAACTAGTATTGCTTGAGGCTGCGTTATCAACTTCAGAGACAAATACTTGGCTGCCCGTCTTTCTAAGCTAGGCTTAATATCTGCAGTATCCTAAAAATATTAAGAAGCTATAGTCAGCTTTTCGTCCTATATATTTTTATGATGTGATGCAGATTTATTAAAAAATATTTGCCTTTAAGGACAATTTTAAATTTCCAGTGTGTTTAATTTTAAAATGTTGCAGTTTTTGTAACCGCACAAGTTAAGGAATTTTTGAATTTTTTTTTAACATACACCTACCTATATTAATTTAGTTGTATATTATTTCAAAAGAAAATACATAAACTATTTTAAGTGTAAAGTTACTTACTTTGATTTGAAGAATAAATCCTTCTTGAAGCTTAATTTTGCTGGGCCTCCACCTCTCTGAACGTTTGTTTTGAGATGGCAGTTCAAGTAATCAAGATAACGTGAGAGACCAATGTCATCTATAAAGAAAAATAAACCTTAATGGCCATACTAGCAATGATTGTTCTTAAATACGTTTTATATTCACCTTTAAAAGTATTTCTTTGGCAGCTTTATACACCGTTTTAGGATTTGCATGTATAAATGCAGCACTATATTCTAATAGAAAATTGCTAAAATTATCAGTCTGTGAAATACAAAAAAAAATTTACCTCCAGTAAATGTTTGACCAGTAGAAAACGATTTGATATTGTAACGTAACTTTTTATACTTAACAACTTTTATAATTAAATTAAAAGCCCCATATATATATGTATATATATATATATATATATATATATATATATATGTTAGCACAAATTAGATTTTTCTTAAATAAAACACACAAATATTCCTGCTAGAACACTTTACTTCTTAACTACACAAAGAATCTTACGAGAATGAATACATCACCCGATACATATCGTCATCCTATCTCGAACGCTTATGTAACAAAGAAAACGACTACATTTCTTAGTATATTTTATGCTGATATTATAATTATTTTTGAACCTTATCTACTTTCGTGCGAGCAAAGCTCACACGGCCAATCCTGACAATAAATTCGTTCTCGAATTTTTTTTTCTAATTTTTTTTTTTTTTTTTTTTTTAAATGTTTGTTACATATGATAGCAAAGAGCACGTCATTTCAGCATCTGGATACCCTTGATCCGACGCAAAGAGCACGCCTTTCAACTTTCAATAAAGTACTAGCCATTGTTGCAAAGAGCATATCATTTCACAAAATAAACAATAAACAACCATTGCAAAGAGCACGTCATTTCAACATCTGGATACTCATGATCCGACGCAAAGAACAAGTCTTTTCAGCAGTAAATAATAAACAAACGTTGCAAAGAGCACGTCATTTCAACATCAAGTCTTATAATGACCTTGATGCAAAGAGCAAGTCTTTCAATATTTTTTTTTTTTTTGTATTACTATTTTACTCTGTTATTTTCCAAACAACTAAAAGTTGACTTTCTTAATCTATATAACCAAAGCTCACACGGGCATTTTTCTTTTCGACAAATACTTATGGTATCATTATAATATAAGCATACCTAGCTCTAAGTACTACTCACAAACACTTACAAACAATTTATGAAAACAAACATTTGTAACACAATACCTATGTACAACAATAACAAGAAACAATAAAAACAAATACTTAAAAAGAAAGTTTTTAAAAGTCTGCCTCAAATTCCCCTGGCCATATCCGCATCATCTCTGTAGCAACAACTCTTTTGCGATTAGTAGCTAAATTTTTAATTTCTACTCGCTCATTAGGCAATATGATTTCAAATGGACCTTCATATCTTGGATCTAATTTAGAAAGATGGGAATTACCAGATGGATGGAAAACTAAATCTCCTACCTTAAAAGTTTTATTCTTTATTCTGTTTTTATCAAATCTGTCTTTTGACTCTAACCCATAACGAATTGACCGCTCGAAAGCTGTCTTGCGATCGTTAAGTAAATTTCGGTCAGTAGTTGTTACTGATTTTATACTTTCCGTTAAACCTTGAATATCTCCCGTATCTATATTTTGTCCTGTTAACAAATAAAGTGGGGAGAAACCTGTTGTTTTTTGGATAGTCGAATTAAGGGCTAATTGTACCTTCGGCAGAACGCTCGCCCATTCTGACTTGTTGTCATTTACATTTACTTTTAGTAAATCTAAAACTGTAGAGACGTATCTCTCCACTTGTCCGTTTCCACGCGGGGCACTTTTGGCAATAAGGTGTTGAGTAATGTTTAATTTTGAAAGTAATTGTTTCACTTGTTGATCGGTAAAATTAGTCCCCCTATCACATATTAACCTTTTAGTATTTCCAAATATATTCAAATAAATTTCTAGTTTTTCACATGTTTCCGGACCAGACAGAGTTTTCAAAGGAATTAAAAATAAATATTTTGTGAATGCATCTATTAAAAGCAATACATTTTTATAACCTTCTATTGTTAAGGGGAATGGTCCTACACAGTCGCAATGTACTGTATGGAAGGGAATTGGAATTTTTTCAATGGGATGTAACAGTCCCTGTTTAGGGCCAGTATATTTCTTATTTGCAATACACTTCAGACAGTGATCACAGTATTTTTTTACGAACCGTGCCATTCGCGGAAACCAAAAATAATGGTTTATCTTTGCAAAAGTTTTATCCGGCCCAACATGAGACTGTTCATCATGGAAAATTTTTAGTAAACCGAGTCTACTGCCTTTTGGAACGAAGGCCCTGTAAATTGGCGGATTTTGTCCCGGGTTAATTTTCCTAAATAAAACTTCATTTTGGCAAAAATAGTCATGAGTCAACTGACCCTCAAGTAACTTTGACTTGATACTACAAGTTTCAGGATCGCGCTTTTGATTAATCTTAAGCCAGTTATCAGTTGTAAGAACATTCACGGGGGTCATGTGATCGAATTCTTTAGAAGGTTGCGGTGGATTTCTACTTAAAAAATCTACGTGTGGAATGTATTTTCCTTTTCGATATTCGATATCAAAGTCGAAGGATTGCAAGTACAGCCACCATCTTGCAACTCTGGGCAATAAATCTTTCTTTTTTTGAGTTAATTTTAATGAATTACAGTCAGTGATTAGTTTGAATTTTATTCCTAATAGATAAATGCGAAAATTTTTTACCGCGTAATAAACTGCTAGAGTCTCTAGCTCGTAAGAATGATAGTTACTCTCTTCTTTAGTAGCGCGTTTTGAAAAATAAGAAATAACCTTTAACTTATTATCGCTTTTCTGAAAGAGTATGGCTCCATAACCCAGAGAACTGGCATCTGTGTGAAGCTCCGTGTCTAAAGTGGGGTCAAAAATTGCCAGAAGGGGTCTTTGACTTAGAAAGGCGCAAACATAATTTTTGGCAATATCTTGTTCGGTTCCCCAAATAAAATCGACTCCCTTTTTTGTAAGTTTTGTAATACATGCTGTGCGCGTGGAGAATTCTGGGATATATTTCCGAAAATACCCGGCTAAACCCATAAATTGCCGTACTTGTTTTATATTTTTTGGATCGGGTGCATTAAACAAAGCCTCTAATTTTCCTTTGTCAGGTCTTACGCCGTCTTGAGAGATATCATGACCAAGATAAAGAATTTGCTTTTCAAAAAATGTACATTTCTTCACGTTCAAGGTAAAACCAGCCGAAGAGAGCGAGGCTAACACCCGATCGAGCTTATCCAAACCTACCTGGACAGTTTTCGATGAAATGATTACGTCATCCATATACACCAGCGCACTTCTAACTTACCCACACACTGCACACTTGCACTTTTAACTTACCCAAAGCTTTACAAATCGCTCTCTGAAATACCGCAGGGGAGTTAGATAGACCAAAGGGTGACCGCAAATACTCGAAATGGCCGTCGGGAGTCACAAATGCTGTTTTTTCAATCGAGTTTTCAGCTATTGGGATTTGGTGAAATCCGGCAGCCATGTCGAGAGTCGTGAAATATTTAGCTCCTTCCAGCTGATCAATTTGGTCGTCAATACGAGGTAATGGGAATCGATCTTTAATTGTTATCTCATTAAGGGCACGATAGTCTACGCACAAACGTTGACTACCGTCCTTTTTATGTACTAAAATGACTGGGCTAGCAAAAGGCGACGTACTCTCGCGTATAATATTATTTCGCAGTAGATCGTCAATAATATTTTTGACTTTTTCTCGCTCGGACAATGACATTCGGTAAGGGTTATAATGAATTATTTTATCGCTCTTCAATTTGATTTCCATCTCACCGGTTGTTATTGCCCTCACGGAGTTGCCAATCGTAAAAGATTCACTGTATTTTGACAATAGTTTTAACAAGATATCAAAATCATTTCCCTGCAAAGAAGTTTTAATCTGTTCACGAGAAATAACTATGCTTTGAACCATTTTAGATTCTATTTTGTCTGAGTCCTCAAGATAAATTTTAGAGCCACACGAATCTGTGTAAATTTTAATTCCCTTATGATTAAATAAGTCCCTACCCAAAATTGCGTCCATCTTCATAATTGAACTTTCGACAACATAAAAATTTATTTCAAACGCCGTGCCGTCCCTTTCGAGCAATAAATTGGCCCTTTGGCAACTCGGTATTGAGTTACCACCTATATCTGTTGCATGATAAAAGTTG
Organism: Kuschelorhynchus macadamiae; assembly: GCA_030620095.1. Taxonomy (NCBI): domain Eukaryota; kingdom Metazoa; phylum Arthropoda; class Insecta; order Coleoptera; family Curculionidae; genus Kuschelorhynchus; species Kuschelorhynchus macadamiae. The sequence continues at coordinate 821,884 of JAUTXW010003745.1, forward strand.
GTTCGAAACGACAATGCAACTTACGTGCAATTTTCTCGGAAATCAAGCTACATTCGGCACCCGTATCGATCAAGCAGTTTACAGTTAAATTTTGTATTATAAATTTTGTGCAAAAATCATTATCTAGGTCTACGTGAAGGTAATTTATTTTTGAAAATTTTGACGAACTTCCTACATTTTTATTTTTAAAGAAACATTTTTCTGAACTGTGTCCAAATTTTTTACATATTTCGCATATTTTTGTTTTTGTAAATTCGGATAGATTGGAGCTACCCGCATTATTATTGTTATTATTATTATTATTCAATAGTTTAGGCAATTTCCAACAATTTCTGCGGATATGACCAGGCTTTTTGCAGGCATAGCACACTTTATCTTCCTCATTATTCTTAAAAGGATTTGGGCGTTTTGGCGCCCTTACTTGGAACTGATGAGAGTTCTGTTTATTAATTTGGTAATTACTAAGCAAATCAAGTAAGGCTGAAATTGAATTAACTCTACTATTAAATGCCGCAGTTTTGACATGGGTGTCTGTTATATCACCAATAACTAACTCAACTATTTGACTATCACTCAAATTAAAATTTAAAGAATTTAGCATTGAAATTTTTTTTCTAGCGTACTCACAATATCCTGCGGCTTGGTCACTTCTGTATAGGCTTGCCTTTCGCAAACGCTCACTGAGGTTCCTCTTCACGGGGTAAAGCTGACAAATTTCGGCTCGAAAACTGGCCCAATTTTTATTTGCTGGGTGCCAGTTATCGTACCACTCCTTCGCATCACCTAGCAGCGCACCAGCGGCTCTGCAAAGCTGTTCAAAATCGGTCCACTTGAAAGTGGCCGCCAAAGTTTCCACATCATCACACCATCCGACCGCCCCTGTATCGTTTTTTGAGGGGTCGAAAGCAGGAATGTCTATTTGCACCGAAGTTGAAGGCGTATGAATCACAGGCGCAGCTTCTTGTTGGGGACGCTGCTGCATTTCCCTAAGAACAGCGGTTAAAACACTTGTTAATTCTTCCATTTCAATACCGATACACTTAACTTATCAGTTATCACAGCGAAAATAACGATTAACACACTCACTGGCACACAGATTTCGATTTATTGGGTCCAAAATGCGCGCACACACACACGCGCGCGCCTAAAACGGCCGAGCGACTAGGTGGTCCTTTTAGTGAGTCTATCCCACTTCCGATGTTAGCACAAATTAGATTTTTCTTAAATAAAACACACAAATATTCCTGCTAGAACACTTTACTTCTTACCTACACAAAGAATCTTACGAGAATGAATACATCACCCGATACATATCGTCATCCTATCTCGAACGCTTATGTAACAAAGAAAACGACTACATTCCTTAGTATATTTTATGCTGATATTATAATTATTTTTGAACCTTATCTACTTTCGTGCGAGCAAAGCTCACATATATATATATATATATATATATATATATATATATATATATATATATATATATATATATATATATATTGAGACAAAATGGCATCAAAATATATATTTAGGTATTTAGCCTACAAACGATTCAATATTATTGACATTAATGATTGATATTATCGCACAATATAAAATATTGTTAATTAGACTGATACTATTACTGCTCATCTACATCTACACTGAGGGGTGCCCTTGGCATGCTTTTAGACTCACCAAAATTCGTTGGAAACATCCAATTAGTGGAAATCAATATACACATTTAGGAACGAAGTTTACCCCTCTGTTCTAAAAGTAATTTAACCTTTTCTCATCTAAAATATTCCTACCTTTAATTTAAAATTAAGATTAATTGTTTCTCAAATTAATTAGTGAAACTAATTTATGCTGCCCGAAATGTATGCATAAGACTACCTTGAATTTATTATTTTATTGAAAATTACTATTTTGTTGCTTACTTTACACCTGCACCTTCAAAATTAATTAATTATTAATACAATATTTGTAGGAAGCTAAGTAATGAGAGTACCTGTCAAAAGTAATAAAAAAATAACTAGGTACCTACTTACCATCAATACAACTACAACTACAAACTTGACTATCTATTCTGCGTAAGAATTGTCACAAACACAAAGCGTAGAATATAAATTATTGTATCAATGTTTACAATGTAGTGTTATAAAACATTAAAATAATAACAATAAATTTGTTGCAATACATAGAAAAACTTGACAAAACAATGCTAAACTGAGACGCCGATCACATTACGGAAATATGATATTATGCATCTCGACCCGGCGCGGCGCGGGCGGTGTTGTACAATAAACTCTTTAAAAATCAAGAGTCAAACCTTGAGTCGAAGGATATGTATTTACCTCTTTTTCTTTATTTCGCACGTTTGTATAAATCTATCCTGTTTGAGCAGATACACAGGTTTAAGATTTGATTTAGCAAAGCATGTATTAATTACTGTTTTTTAGTTGAGACAACTCTTTTGGGAGTCTTACAAATTAAACTCTTAATTAAAATTTATCTCTATATCTGAAGAATTAATCATGTTTTATTATCGCTGTTAAATAAAGCATTAATTGGAATGATTCATATTTTCAAGAAGTTGTATAGACAAAAATTTCATACAAATTGGTTAAAAACAATAGCTTTGACAATGCTGCTAGCCGTAAACAAGATTTTGGGGGAAATATTTAGCAGGTTGGGAGAAACAAATCTTCACAATTGTGTATAAAAGGTACAGAACCTCTGGAAAAAATTAACATGACGGGAAAGGTTGAACGGCTTGAGATATCAAAAATTGTTGTATGTATACGGGTATTTTTAACAGTGTTGATGTTCGTTTAGCCGATCTTTTGGGTATGTATCGGTACTTGCGTGCATAGAACCCCTGCATTTTTGTAAGTATTTATTACGCCTAAAATTCTCAAAACATTTTTTTTATTTATTTTTGCTTTTGACAAATAATTTTAGACAAAGTCTAAAAAAAAACAGTATCTAGCGATTTTTGATAGTTTCATTTGTTTGCAATTTTGCAGTTTTTACGAATATGTTGACATATTCATACAAGTGAAGCGTTAACTTAACAACCTGTATACAAAACAAATCTTTATGACCTTACTTATTATGAGTGATTACAGGCTGTGACAAAAGTTAAGAATTTACCAAGCACTATCTTAATGTATTCTATAGATTTTACTACAATTCGTTTTTGAAGTAATGTCAGATGTAAGATAATTACGATATACTAGCTGTGATAAAACTTTTGTGAACTATGGACTATTTTGTTGAAACGGTTTTTTCATTTTTACTGTAGCTCTTTTATTAGTCTTGATTCGTTTTTAATTCCAAAAGTGTTATTTAAGTGATGGATGAAAATGCAGGGCGTAATTTTTGGCTCATTTTAAATAGTTCATATAAACATGTGTCCACATTGAGATGCAGGGTGTTAAATGTTTTAATTTTTTTTTAGTTTTTTTCACGGACTTCGTACATTTCTTGAGATAAATCATTAAAATTTGATATCTACAGGGTGTTACTTTTTCCCAGATGGCGACGCCTTTTACCCCCACGAAATTTGTAATTTGCCAAAATGTAGGAGTTTTATTTCATCCCTGTATGTACTATTTTTACGCGCATATGCGGTCATGCAAGTAGAAGCACATACCCAACAAGTTGGCCAAACCGCATCTCGATATCGGGTTTCACAATTAAAACATCCATCTTTAAACCTTGATAAAAAAAAATCTTGTTGTACTATTTATGGTCAGCAGTTTATATGAGGTGGAATTTTGTATGTGGAAAGTTGCGGATATAGGTCATTTCTTGGCAGTCAGGAAATTTGTGTAAAAAATGATGCAATGAGATCCCCGTTGCAATTATATTTTTGAACTAAAGAAGAGTGAATGGCCGACCACATAATGTTATTCTGAAAAAGTGAATCGTTTGAAGAATACTGAACCGAAATTCTTTTTTAACTTACTACTGCCTGCTGACATTCCAAAAATTACTGATGTAAAGACATTTAAACTTATAAAAAACTGTTTTTATATGTATGTATTTCATGTTTCAAAGTGTGTTTTTTTTCGTTATGAATATATTTTTGTTAATAAATAAATTCTCTCTAGCCATATTGGTGTCTAATGTTATATTGTACCTATAATTTATAATCATGGAACACTGCAACAAATAACTAAAGTCTTATTTTTAGGGACAATGTCTTATCAATGTAGGGGGAGACGTAGTAACAGTATCATATTTTAAAGATGAACCATAATGTAACAAAAAAATATAGTTTTATCAAGCAAGCAATACATATTATGTTGAAGAGTTATGTGACCAATACAAGGTAAGGAAAAGTTTGTGATAAAAATGTAATAGGTTATTTTCAATTGATATGTGTAACAGTAGATGTGGAGAAATTAAAACATATATCTATGGGCTCTTGGGTAATTTGGTCAGTAAACGTAAATAAGTGGCTCACTCCTTTTTCACTTTTTTCATAACTTTTTTTTGCCAACATATTAGAATGAACTTTTGGTTGGTTGGCTAGTATATATTTTTTTTACCATAACAGCATTGCCATATCTTCTTTTATTTGCAAATGTTTGCCAATAACTTTCGTTTTTTTAAAAACAATGTGTCAAAACAGAACCTTGTGTGTCTAGATTTTGTTTCGACTTAATGCATATTATTTCCTTATTTGCCCCGGTTTTTTCAACTCATATTTTTGTGTGGTATCAAATTACTGAACGATGAGCTACCCTCTTTTCATAAAAAAATTGAGTATATTTCAAAAAAAGTTGTAATATTTAATTGGGTATAAAAGATGTCTACTGAATAATAGATACAAATCTTATTTTTATTGGGGATACTTGGGCATAAATTAGTCGATTTGCTAAACCTCAGCACTCTAAATTGTAAAATAAATATTAAATATCAAATAACTTTGCTTTTCAGAATAGCATAAATGACATGTGGTTGTATTTAAAATGTCAAACCGAATCAAAACCTGCAAGCATATACAGAGTGTGTCATTTAAAATTCAAAGGTTAGTAGCAGAAATTCGGTTTAAAAGAAAACATACAACTAAGTCGTGTTTAAACAACGCAAATTTCGTTTTAATATATTGCCAAACAAAAAAGTAGTAAGGGTGAGCCACTTATTTGTCGCACACCGTATGGTAGCAAAATTGTGGTACACCAAACATGAAATTCTTAGTGAATGCTTTTTTTATTTGTAGAAATAAAAATTTGTCAAGTGAATATATCTACTGCAGCTAAACACATGTTACAATCATCGTTATCAAGTGTAAATATAATATAATATTCCGGTTGGTGTATCACACACATTAACTTCCAAGGCTTTACTTTATCTACATAAATACACTGATCAAGTAATAAAAATAACTTAAGGGTGTATTTTTTGTTCTACGTAAAAAAAAAGATTCATAAAAATGTAGATCCAGACTACTTCGTTTCCCAAAGACCAGTTGTTAAAATTATTAAAAATGTTTTTTCGAATCTTTGACATCAAATTACATAAAACTCTACGAGTGAAGCTCCATTAACACATTGTGCCACAAAAGTTAAAGATATTCAGAAAATTGTGACCCATTCTAAAACTTCAATAACTTCTTTAAAAATTCACTCTAGAATTGTAGATTAGCTTTGTTGCTTGTTCCTGTGACCCTTTACAACGCCTATGTTTAAATAATTATATTATATATATATATATATATATATATATATATATATATATATTATTAATTTTAAATAAATACGTAATTAACTACAGGCTATTCAAAGAATGCTTGCAAAATTAAAAAAAAATTAAATTCCTACATGTTCGAGAAGAGTGATGTAATTAAGTTGTTTAACATATTTTTTACTGGACTGGTAAGGTTCAGTCTATATGCAAGTAAAAAATTATATTTTTATCTCTCTCCTAGACAAAGGTAAGAATTGTCAGTATTAATTTGATTACTTTATTTTAATACTCATTTTTGTTTCTACAAAAAAATAGATGCAGGGTGTTTCAAAAGTTATGATTTATTTCTCATTAATGCTTCGGTTTCTCTAAAATAAATAGAACCAGAAATAAATTTAAATAATATACAACAAAGCTAAGCAAATCAAAGTATATAACAATTTAATAAAATTATAGCTAATCAAACTAACTTAAATTAAATTTAGAATATGTAACAAATAAATACCAACAGGCCAATAAGTACCAAAATTAAATTAATTAAACACTAATACGTAAGAAGGTTTATTTTTTTAAAAAAGTTATTAAAATAGGCCACAGTTTTAATATCCTTAATGTCAGGGAATAATCACCTCCTTATTGTTTTTGGACTTTCTGTTACTGCGTTATTTTCATCAATTTTTTTTAACAGTATATTAATAATCAGATGTATTAGTGTTTTTTTTTTCAAGTATGGGTAAACAAAGTAGTCGAGGAAATGTTTTTATGTTTAATCCTCATAATAGGTTCTGAAAATATAACAAAAGCCCTATCCACAAATTTCTACGTTTTTTTTTAGCTTCGTCAGAACACGAACTAAGATACTTTTTTGCGAGGAATTAGTTTTATAAAGCAATTTTTCGCGACGTGGGTTTAGAGTAAGCATGATTATACTCGCTTAGTCTCAATTGCGTTAATTTGTTACTCCCTCCAACTTATTTAAACTATTGATTAAATTGACTAGATTTCAAACTGCTTTTAGTTTGATAGTATTATGAAACTATGGCTCTTTTTTATTTATATATTACGTGAAAATGCTTATTGTTGGGGCAAAGTAAAATGTAATTATTTTCAACTAAAATAAAAATGACACCTTCACCACCATAGGAATCGCGAATAAAATTGCAGTAATTTTTAAAGCCTCAGATTTGAAAAATACGTCTAAGATATATTTGCTATATGCATTAACTTGGTTTTGATATATATACAAGGTGATTCACTTAAATTGCAAAAGTCAATTTCTCGAAAAATAATGAGGAAATCAACATTTGGTAAAAAGCAGTTTCTTAATTACATGAATTGTATTTATTAATATCTAAAACAAAGTCGATGCCGTCCGCCGTATAATAATAATAATAATACAGCAGATGTGGCAACTGAATAAGGTTCATGTGATACCGATCATCGTAACATCAACTGGACTAGTTCCAAAAACACTAGAACAGAGTCTGAAGATCATAGGACTGCATACTAACACCTTCATCGACATCCAGAAGGCAGTCCTGCTCCGTACTTGCCACATAGTGAGAAAATTCTGATAGGACAACACATAGAACTAATAGAAACTAGCCCACTCCTTTTGATGCATGCATCCGGGATGGGTTTGGAACCCAACATTTGTTGAGAAATAGATTGTCTATTTCGATAATAATAATAATAGATATTTATTTGGCAAATTAATGCATTGTCATTGTCATTGTATATGGAGTCGATAGACAGTCGCGACGTCAAAAACAAAATAAAACAATTGTAGGAACCTTAAAAACAAAATTTTAAATCTAGGTCTATTTCTAAGGCATTTTTGTTATTTGCATCATATTGGTAGATATAGCGTGCCCTTTAGTAGAAAATTTTCAGTCCATTAAATAATTAATTGTTATGTGTGGCGAAATACCCACAATAATTTTCTTGTTAAATTATAATTCCGCCACTACAATTTCGTAATTATTATTTAAGACAAGATGAAAAGTAAATAAAAACTATTTTAAAAAATATGTATGAAAACAAGTCATTAAAAATATCATTATTGCACTAAATAGAGAGACTATATCTTAGAAACCAAATAATCCCTATAGTGCAAATAACAGAAAATCGTAGAAGACCCAGATTTAAAATTTAGACTTTTATACCCGCATTCACTAATGAGGTTTAAATTTAGACCAGGTCTTACTTGACAGTTATAGGTTTAAGATGACTTTTTTAACATTTTAACAAATAATTTTTCTAAATGTCACAATTACAAAATGACAGTGACATAAGCGAAAGACACATAACTGGCGAACTAAGAGTTCTGAGTAACATGGCAACTAAACTTGGTCTAACCCTTAAACCTCTTTAGTGAATACGGGGGTTAAAGTTTTTCAGTTGGTTTTTATTTTTCTAAAGTCGGCGTTGACTTTGTTTTAACGTTTCATAATTAAAATTTACCGAAATAATAAGTTGCTTTTTACCATATTTTGATATCCCTGTTAATTTTCGATAAATCGGCGTTTGGAATTTAAATGAAACACCTTGTATATCTCAGTAATCAAGTGGTGCTAAAAGCGACATCTACGTGAAGTCATTAACTTATCATCTGTCATACTCTATTTCGCGAAAACGTTAGATTAGGCTGTTAACCTAAACCCATTATGTTAGATTAACCTCGCGAAAATTTTGCTAATGGTACGGCCGTTTACTCTTTTCTTATTTGTCAGTAGTTTTCTCTGGCATCCCTTTGATAGTTCTGAAAATTATTTGGACTTTAAAACATTTTTTTTATAACGCATGGTCAGATAAAATTGAATTTTATCAATCCAATTTTTTATCGATTTCTACAACAATCACGCAATCATGGCATCACTGGCAGCTCATGTTTATTTTACTTTTGAAGACAAGAACACTGTATTAATGTGGGCTGAAATTATTTTTATTTCAATTAAAAAAAAGAACGTGAAATTTCTGGGTGTGTTTGAGCCTATTTTATCTACTTATGGTGTATTCTCAACTCGTGCGTCACAACACGGGCGTTTGTAAAAATGTACCTGAATGCTTTCGAGCAACGTGCGTCCTCAATCTTTACATATCTAAAAATTCTCATTTCGGGCTTAAACATAATTAGATCCCTAAGGTATATAATTCTGCCCTATACCTGTATAAATGTACAGGGTTTTGTAATTATATTTTTAACGGGATCTACAAACTTTATTTTTGAAAATAGAAAAAATGTTAAACGCAAAAGTGTTAAGGTTTTATGCGAACCTCTAGGATTTGCTAAAAAAACTAAATTGGAAAGCAAAAATAGCAACAATTTCGTTATTTTTAAATTCGATATATATTGCTTCGTTAAATGGGTTTCTTCGTAGTGATAGTATATATATATATATATATATATATATATATATATATATATATATATATATATATATATATATATTATATATATATATATATATATATATATATATATATATATATATATATATATATATATATATATATATATATATATATATATATATATATATATATATATATATATATATATATATATATATATATATATATATATATATATATATATATATATATATATATATATATATATATATATATATATATATATATATATATATATATATATATATATATATATATATATATATATATATATATATATATATATATATATATATATATATATATATATATATATATATATATATATATATATATATATATATATATATATATATATATATATATATATATATATATATATATATATATATATATATATATATATATATATATATATATATATATATATATATATATATATATATATATATATATATATATATATATATATATATATATATATATATATATATATATATATATATATATATATATATATATATATATATATATATATATATATATATATATATATATATATATATATATATATATATATATATATATATATCCGTGATTATGTAGCTTTATCTTATAAACAATTGAAAAAATTGACAAAAACTCTGGCACAAAAGACAGTGTGCCGATTGACGGCATATCATATTTTTATTTTATACGTTAGAACGTCTTGCTTCTTTCTAACACATTGTATCTTATGGCAGAGATTTTACTGTACAGACAGAGAATTACAAAACTTCCAAAGTTTCGAAAACAAAAAGAGATTCCGTTTATAATAATAATGATAATAATAATAATAAATCATCTTTATTAGTTCAAATTACATCATATTGCCAGAGTATGTTTTTTTAAACGACATATAATAATTATTGTTCTTTATTAATATTATTATGTTCTTAAAAAATTTATATATTGAACTCCTCTTTTTGAACAACTATACACAATGCACGAATATATGGGTTCTTGACAAAACATCAGCGACATAATTGTTTTATTATCTTGAACGCTTTTTAAACATTAACAACAATATTCCTGTAAATGTCAAAAGTTGAGAATTAATTCAGTTGCTGTATTAATTGTTTTAAACATAGAAATACGATATTTTGTCAAGAATCCAACGGTATACACGTGGATCTGGGAAGCACTAATCTAACAACAACAATTATTCTTGCTATATTGCTTTGCTTCCAAATAGTACGTTTTGTAATGCATAAGGATAATTAAGATGTTCGGGCATCGTATACTCATATTCTCCTCAAATAAATATTCACTGAATATGAAAAAGCAACCGTTAATGCAATTAAAGAAGTATTTCCAACAACATTAATAAAATAATGCAATTTCACTTCAATCGGTGTCTAGGAATAGAATGTACATCTTGCAAACAAATCGAATATACCAGAAATCATGTTCGTACGTGTCCAGCTCTTGCAAATTTATCAAAGGATATATTATCAGTTTCATGAATTCAGATATCAGATGACGCCCAATTGGACAAATATTTCGTCGAGCAATGGCTGGATAATGATCTTTTTTGGCCAGAAGGCAAAGCATAGAACCAGTAACTCAATTAAAGTTTAGCACAAGAGGCTTAACAAAAGGGTTGGGAAAGCCAATCCAAATATATACGAATTTCTCAAAGTCAGTGAAGTTGCACTTGCGTAAAAGTAATTCCAAAAGACCAAACAAAAATATTAATGGTAAGATAAGTGCAATCGTTGATGATTTTTCAAATAAAAAAAAAGATTTACTTATTAATAGGAAAATTGGAGAAAATTTTAAAATTTGGTTAATAAATATATATTTGGTACTATGGTTTTTATTTCATGATATGCAGTAGTTTTCCTTATTCCTTATTTTTTGAAAATTCTTAAATTCTCATATGTTCCAGATTTTATAAAATATGTTACACTATTAGGAAGCACCATGTATAAGTTAATTGAAAACAGGTAAAACAAAGACTGCATGAATGTGCATTATGTAATAGGCAATAGAAATATTTATTTTATAAAGATAATTATAGTTACGCACGAATTGCGAAGGCTTTTACCTATCTGTGAATTCTACCCCCTACTGAGAAGTGTTCATGGTTCCACCCGAGTTGCGACGCACGAGTTATAAACGGTTCTGTAGAATATAATTATCTGCTATACTCTTAGAAGTCAGAAGATCAAATTTCTTTCTGAAGTTTTCTACTGTGTTCATTTTTTTGAATAAATAGAGAATTTTCTTTACACTGTTATAATAACTATGTTTGTTTTGATGACATAAATTTACTTATTATTGTACTGTTTTATAATGTAGTAGTATTGCATGATTGTAACTTTTTCTCAGATTGTTCCATATCTTTGTTCTCTTTTAAATTCCAGACTATTTAAAAATTAACTAAACGTAAACATTTAAGTAGGTTCTATTTTCATTAACAATTATTCATGACAATTAGTGGCCTAGCCAGTAAAAGGGGATGATAATATGTAGAAAGCAAGACCAAAATCCTTAAGGTATCGATTTTCTTATTAATCTTATTAATCTGTCGAAATAAAATTATTATTTAGGTGGCAGTTTCTGTTCTGTTACATTTAGTTACAACATGAAAAATTGGCTTATTTGTTCGAATTAAAAACGAAGTTAACTAAACTTACTTATTTTGCGATTTTATACCTATATTCATTATATACACATACATACGATATATTAGTTATTTAGTTTTTGTTTTTCCAAATAACTGTTTTATAACAAGTCGAAATTGGAAAGTGGTTTTGTCAAAATGATATGTTTCCGTGTTTGAGGTAATTTCTATATTTTTTATGAAAATTGTACACTGCTCTGCAGTTCAAAGTAAGACAAAAAAAATGATGGTTGCAAATCTGCCTGCGTCAAATTATATTTGTCAATCATAATCAAACTGACACTGTCAAAAATGACACGAAGATTAGCACCTCAAGAAAAATCAAATAATTTTTTTGGTGCAAGGGTGCAAACGATAGGGCAAATGGCAGAGGTAATGAAGGTTAATAAAAATACTGTATTAAAGGCGAAGCAGCGATGGGAATACTATATTGTATGATTTAGAATTAATAAAAAACGTTTTCTTGTGCTACAAATATTAAAATATGCTGAGAAAAGTAAGTTGACTAATTTGCACAAACAGAGAAGAGTAATTTTTGGGTTAGATCATATAAACACCGGCAAAATTTTTGGAATACCGTATATTTTCTTATGAAATGGTGTAAAAGTTTATAGGCCACGAAATTCCGATATGATGAAAATTATATGTGTAAAACCGACCGATCCGAAAGATTTTCAGTTAATGTGACCTTAAGAAAACGTAATACTACCTTCTGTTAAATCTATTTTTTCTAATGATGCAGTTATATTCGAACATGTCAGGTGTTCAATTTATACAGCAGGGATAGTTGGGTAGTGGTTTTTTCCATGGCCTATGAAAAGCCCAAACATCAATATTATGGAAAATTTGTGGGGAATAATTTTAAAACGATTATATAACACACATTTGCGACCACACAAAATTTTGCACTTTTTATTTAAATAATACATCTGATGTTGATCCTTATTTCGTTAATTGTTACTACATACTTTGAATAGATAGATACAGTAGAACTAGTTTTCTTTACAGAATTTGCCCTACTTTCTTTTGAGAGCATGTAAAACTGTAGGTAGGTTTACACAGCCAAATGTTTGTCCAAATTTTTATTGCCAAGCAGTGTACATCGAACAAATTATGTAAATTAAGTCTATTGGCAGAATCATTTCTGTAGGATAAAATCGTATTACTACATCGATAGGTTCTTGACTAAGCCTAAACGTCAAATTTTACAGGAAACAATTTTTTTTAATAGCAACTTTATTTTTAAACATAGAAATTTTAAAATTTATAGGTATATTCCGGTTTTGTTTTAAAACCGTTTAAGATAATAAAAGTTTGTATTTGATTGTATCTTTTACAACACACATACAATTTTGTGGGTATTAAATATTTAAAAAAAATAGTAGTCCTTAGGCAAACAGTTTTATTTAAAAAAGGTTATGCTTATACGATACCTATTAATCTGGCAAGCTTTCATGTATGTTTATATTAGTAGCCATTAAGGCTGTCCCTTTGAAAAGGCTTTTTATAACAAAATAAGAACAGTGAACACAAGGATTAAAACTTTGCTTTTAATGAATATTAACACTTCTAATCATATTTATATTCCTCAAAATAATTTTGTTACCGAAAATGATAGAAACTAAGTGGAAAATATTTTTTTCTTATAATTTACATGTCAACATTTTATATTAACAAACGAAAATTCGAATATATTTTAATTAAATAATTAAATTAAAAAAAATTTTCGTTTTAAAATGTTACCTTTAAAATATTAAAATGGCTTTTATGTTCCAATATGAACTTACGAATTATGTGTAGATTATTGTAAGTATTTTGGTTAAAAATATTTATTTTCAGCAATTGTGACGAATACGGGTTTTTGTCAACAACCCATCGATATGTTAATGGTAGTTTTACAATGCCCCTTCAATCACATAACCTAATACTCCCTCATAAGATCTCGTGCCTCCAATTTATAACGATACAATTCTCACAAATGCCGTAGCTAAAACACTAATATGTAAGTTTCGAAATACAAAAATGCCCATTATTCTCATTTTGCCGCAGAAAATACAAATTTTAGCAGATACCTTTTGTAAATCGTTTGTAGTCCTCAGACACTAACAGAGACTGACGATTAAATAAAGTTTCGGCCACATTTTCATAAACATTTTAATGGTTTTTTTGTTTATGTGGAAAAGATATATATCAGTGGTTTTATTCAAAATCATATGTCTTCCGTCTTACTTGATGATCGATGAATTGTCCTATATTTTGAATGCCCCTTTGGCTAAGTCTCTGATATAAGTATTGAAATAACTGATAATGAGAAAATATACGTTGTTTTATTAATTTTTGTGTGCGGGATTTTTATTATAAAATATATACTTTATATGCAGTAGTTCCTAAACTGTAACTTCTTCTTTATATATATTTAGTAATAATTACGCTTATTTTTACTTAATCATGTAAATTTTGTTTAATCTTCACGGCTAAAATAATTACTACTTAAATAGATAACTTTAGCTTGTTACTACATTACTATGAGATAACATATTTGCTCAATAATCTAAGAATTTCTTACGTCTTAGCTGTTACAATCTACAAGGGGTCGTTTTTATATTCCTGGACTGAGTATGGAAATAAAAACCTAAATTAGTAGCAACCATTTATTTTTCAATATACTTCCCTTGCTTTTGAATGCAGATATTACAACGATTCAGTAATAACTGTAAGCCATTGTAGAAACAATCTTTTGTTTTCTCCTCAATATGGTACTCGATAGCTGCTGTAAACTCGTCACTGTCCCTAAATTTTCTCCCTCGAAGGGTTTTTTCGAGGTTCGAAAACAAAAAATAATCACCGGGAGCCAGGTCTGGACTATAAGGCGGGTGTTCAGTTTCTTCAAAGTCACAATCAGAAACTGCAACTTTTGCAAGCTTTAACTTGTGCCGTCGTATATTGTCGAGCAACAGTAAAACACGTTGCGTCAGTTTTCCGCGTCTCTTGAATTTTATAGCGTCTCTGAGGCGATGTAATATGCTTGCGTAATACTCGCCCAGACCCAGGTCTCATCTTCAGTCACTAATCGACTGATATTTAAATCTGGTTCATCTGCACAAAATGCCAAAAAGTGTTCACTCAGTTCCACTCGACAACGCATTTGAAATGGTGAAAGCATTCGCAGGACCCATCTTGTACTAACCTTTGTCATGTCATGATACGAATGTAGGATTCCAAAACCGTGGTATCTGAAACCTATAATAATGCTGATAATTGTCGCTTCTTCAGTCTTGCATCCTTGAGTATGCACTTTGTTTATTCAACGACCTCTGAACTAATCACTTCAGTAGGGCGGCCTGCGCGGGGATTATCATCCCATGATTCTCGGGCATATTTAAATAGTTTTGACCACTCTCAAATAGTTGATTTCGAAGGGCAATCATCTCCATAGACAGCCAATATTTCTTCAAGAATAATTTTTCGAGTTTTCCCTTGTTTTGTAAGATATTTTATAACTTCTTGGTACTCGATTTTATTCATTTTGAACAATTAACACTAGGGGAAAACCAAAACAATCTGGCAGTTAATGAATTTAGTAATATAGCAATTGTTTTCTAAATTGGCATACAAGTTTCCAAGGCATATGTGATTCAAAACTACATTAATAAAAAATTATATTAATATTATGAAATACCCAGTGCCGGGAATATAAAAACGACCCCTCGTATCTAACCTTCTATAAATATCTCTAGCAATAATTTTTAATACCTCGTCTACTCCTTTTTGGGCTAGAATTATTTGTTTGTCTTGTGACCTAACCCATATTTAAATCAAGTTGTAACAAACATTTTAATTTTGTTACCATTTCTATCCTATTATTTACATTGTTAATAATAATTATTCTAAGGACATGCCGATATTAATGGCTCTTTCTGTTTTTTATAGGAGGCAACTTTTCGTTTTTTAGGAAAGCAAAAAGCTAATTGTTTTAAAATACTAAGTTTAATTTTATAAAAAAATAATCTAAGATAGGTCAAATCCTATACATAAGTACGTAGCCTATGCCGAGAGATTCAGATATTCCAATAAAAAGTATCCATTATCTTTTTTCACAGAAAATATTTTTGATTTCGGCAATCATTAGATTGATAGGTTTTTATGAACAGACCTCATAGGCCCTCCTCCTCAATAAGGCCATGGCAGCCATATATAGAGTGTGGCCCAATTTGGTCTTCCATGTATTGGGATCTTAGAAACTATAAGAGTTACAGATTCGATAAAATGGAAAAAGTTGTAGGGCAATATTAGGCTAACTCGGAACTGTTTTGATAGAACTCTAGTTTTTGAGATATTTTTGAAAAGCTGCATTTTTTATTATACCTCATAACTTTTTTACTTTTTCAGCTACCATAATTCTGAAAACACTTTTCCCGAAGAATACAAGGGTGCTATTAGATTTTTGATTCGACGTTTAGATATTTTTTATCCATCATCAGGTTTGTTTTTCTTATGGACGCCATATTGGATTTTTACGTATTTAGAAAGAGGATATTTTTGCTTTCTAACGATGTAGCATTTGTGTGCAAAAAAATTAGGACCAACCCAAAAACTAAATGTTTTTATTTTTTTCAAGAAATATGGCATCAAGGTAAGAATATTTTTTACACCTGTATAAGTACACTATTAGATACTAATATTTTACTAAAATCTACTAATTAATTAAAAAAACCACACTCTGATGGACCTCAAATAAGGTTCAAACCTGAAATATATTTTCATTAACACATTACTGACATTTTTTTTGAAAACAGCATTAGTTACTCTTGAAATTGTGTTTCAGTTAATATTAAGTAAAGCGTTTCTAATTCTTGGGCTACCGTTGGAAAATATACGGTCTCCAAAACGTTCATGAAAAAAGGGTTTCAACTCTCTCCTGTGTGCAGGACAGCCGTCTTGTTGAAACCAGACTTGGTCAAACTCTGCCACAGGAACAACTCGTCGTATTGCGGGAATTATTTGATTTTAGAACATTTCAAGATATCTTTGAGAAGTTAGTGTATACCGATAAAAGAAGAGATAATAATTAAGACTCTTGAAAACGTAAATAGGTGAATTTAGTGTGACAGGCTATCAATTGTTTTCAAAGCTTGATTTTTTTTCCATATTTTTTCACTTCCATCCAGGTCGACTGTCTTTACTCCGCTGTATTTTTATTTATTAAAATAAAGACTACGAATTTAACCCTCCTGAGGTACTAACCATTTTAGTAGGAATACTGATTGAAATATTTGACCAAAACGATAGGAAGTAGTATTGTTAACAGAAACACAAATTCATTAGTAACTAATTCTGTTTGCAGAAATGTTCGCAATGCGTTCGTGAAAATGGATTTCAGTTTGAACTTTAATTTAAGGTCCATTAGTGAGTGTGATTTTTTAATTATTTAGTAGATTTTAGTAAAATATTAATATCTAATAGTGTACAGGGTGTCCAAATTTCGATGCTTTTACGGGGTATCTCGGCTATTTGAAAAGATAGACTTGCGATTTTCGCAACACTGCTCGATTTTTGTGAAACAAAAAATTTCCCAGCCCGCTTCGTTTCTGAGATACAGGGTGATTTTGAAAATACTGCATTTTGGGACCCCCCTCGTAGCTCGCTTACCGTTTGAGATATCAAAAAAGTAAAAACTGCTTATTACGCAGTTTTTTTACGTAGAATCCAGTGGCGTAGTCAGATTTTTTTAACACCTACCATTTTCGAGTTATTTACCAATATTATGATTTTTTTAAATGGGACACCCTGTATATTGGTTGACAGTTCGATAGGGTTTTTTTTAGCTTTTCAAATATATAATTTGTGGTATTTATCTGTATGTATGTATGTATGTATTTATGTATATGTAAATATTCCAGATAGCCATGAAAAACATTTGCTGTATCTATTCCACTAACTAGTTCTACTTAGATAGAGACCTTAAATTGGAGTTTCAATTAAGATTTTATACTAAATTTTTAGGTAATATAAATATATTACTAAACATCAATAACACTTTTAAGAAAACATCAAAAACAAGTAACAAGTATATAACAATTCAATTCAACATTTCAACCATTTAAATTTAACAATTTCAACATAACATTTCAACAATTTAAATTGAATAATTTTAACATAACTCAACAATTTAACAATTCAACATAAACTTTTTAAAATATAGCTTTAATAGCTTTAGCAAAATGGTTTAGTTTACTTCTTATTTATTATTTACAAGAATTGCTGAAAATGATTTCCGTTTTCTTTAACACATAATTCAGTCAGTTTTGAAATTCTATTAAGAGCATTCAATAATATGATTGATCGCCCTTGTTAATATCGAAATGCCCTTTCGGTAGCTTCGCGCAGTTCTTCCAGTGTTCGGTGGCGGGTTTTATAGACCTTATATAGCTCCATACGAAAAAATCCAGCACCGAAAGATCGGGAGAACGCGCTGGCCACCTTATTGGACCATTAGTGGCTATCCACTTTTGAGGAAATTGATTTTCCAAAAACGGGCGTACTAAATTAGAATTATGTGCAGGTGCGTCATCTTGTTGATAGAAGATATTATCTAAATGCGCCAGAGGAACGTTATCCGACAACTCCGGTATTACCTCCTGCAATATTTCTAGGTAACGATCCCCTGAGAGACCTCCTTCATATATTCGATAAACGAGTTGTGCGCCCAAAATGTAGCATGTAACACTAAACCCAAATCGACCTTGTTGCTCCCGCTCAAATATTAAATGTTTGTTTTCCTGATGCCAGTATCTGGTATTTTGTCGATTAAAAATACCAGCACTTGAGAAGTGTGCTTCATCAGACTATATAACCATCCTTGCAAAATTTACGTTTTCTCTAACTTTTAGTTGGAACCACTTGCAAAAATTTAAACGACGTTCGGCATCGCCAGGGTGCAAGTGCTGTACTATGTTTACTTTGAACGGAATAAAATTGTATTTCTTTAATACTGTTTGTGCTCTAGACTTAATAACACCGACTCCAGCTTGAATAGCTCTACATGAAACTGAAGGATTCGCTTCGACATAGGCCACGACGTTGATTTCATCATTTTCACGATTTTCTTTATTATATGATTTTGGTCGTGGCTGAATAAACGCTTCATAATCATTCAAATTTTTTTCAGTCTTGAAAATATTGTGGCAAAAGGCTGTCGTCGCTCAGGATACCTAAAATTATTTTCACCTTTTAGATCCTAATTGTTTACTTCATAATTATCAGAAAAGCGATAGTTCGGACAATGGCATCCGTGGAAAATTAATTTAAATACCCAGAGGTATAACACCTACCCCTTCGAATAAATATACCTACCACGTTTTATAATAGATTTTACTAACTACTAGTTAACTAGATACCTACATACCTGTTATAATAAAGGGCGGCGGCCTCAACATTATTTTCATTTGACTGTATGTAACAAACTAACATATCATACTTTTTAAAATTTTCATAACTTCGCCTTTCAGCCATTTTTAGAAATAAAGAAAATGTAAATGGGAAATAAATAAATGAGAAAATAAATATTAAAAAATGTAAGATAACGAGGTAAAAACTCAACAATTAGGTATTATTTATCAAAACTTTACAGGTAATAAACCATTCATATACAATTGTTTATTTATTTGTTTATCCATGGCCACTTTGATTTTTGTTTAAATTTCCTTAAAATGTAAAAATGGGGGTTGTTTTGTAAAATAAATACCACAAATTATATATATTTGAAAAGCTGAAAAAAACCCTATCGAACTGTCAACCAATTGTGTCCCATTTAAAAAAACATAATATTGGTAAATAACTCAAAAATGGTAGGTGATAAAAAATCTGAATACGCCACTGGATTCTACGTAAAAAACTGCGTAATAAGCAGTTTTCACCTTTTTGATATCTCAAACGGCGATTTACGAGGGGGGACCCAAAATGCAGTATTTTCAAAATCACCCTGTATCTCAGAAACGAAGCGGGCTGGTAAATTTTTGTTTACGGCATCTTTAGTTGTACAAAAATCGAACACAGTGTTGCGAAAAGTACCCTGTACTTACACAGGGGTAAAAATTAATCTTACCTCGATGCCATATTTCTCGAAAAAAAATAAAAAACATTTAGTTTTTGGGTTATTTCTAATTTTTTTTGCACACAAGTACGTCGTCAGAAAGCAAAAAATTAGCTCTTTCTAACTACGTTACAATCCAATATGGCGTCCATAAGAAAATACAAACGTAATGATAGTTAAAAAATATCTAAACGTCAAATCAAAAATCTAATAGCACCCTTGTATTCTTCGGAAAAAACTGCTATGAAAAAGGGTTTTCAGAATTAGGATAGCTCAAAAAGCGAAAAAGTTATGGCGCATAATAAAAAAATACAGCTTTTCAAATTTTCAAAAATATCTCAAAAACTAAAAGAGCTAGAGTTCTATTCAAAACAGTTTTGAGTTAGCCTAATGTTGCCCTGCAACTTTCCCCATTTAACCGAATCTGTAACTCTTATAGTTCTAAGATCCCAATACATGGAAAACCAAAATGGTTTACACTGTATATAGCCTCGGAAACTCTAGAATTTTTGTGACATGGAGTCATCAAAGTATTTCAGTCCAATGTCTAAGATCAGACCTTTTGGCAATTTAAACGCTATCCGTTGTCTTCAAATTTTTTCTCATTTTTTTTTTAATTTGATAACTTTTCACTTTGCCGATTGTAAGCAAAATGAATTAAACTATTTATTTTTGATAAGTTCTTGGCCTAAATGTGTTTTCTTAAATATTTTTTTATTTTAAACGGAATTTTTTGTATGAAACCTAAGGGTATCCAAAAAATGCTTACAACTTGTTGCAAAGTTTATGCAGTTTCCAGAATTTGATGTAAAATACTTTTAAATTGAGTTATTTAGTAAATTAATACATATTTATTTATTTTTTAATAAAAAAAAATTTTATTAAATTATTTGAAATAACCAAATGAAGCCTAAATTATAAAACAATCGATTAAATTCTTCATGGAACGATTCTATTAATAATAGTCCACGCATAATTTAAATCACGTTTGCTTACATACGGCTAACTAGGGGAAAAAGCATTTGGTTGGAAAAAATATTTTTAGAAAGGGCGAGATATGAAAATAGAGAAAAGGGGTTTTCTGAGTCTCATTTTAATAAAAAAGTATATAAATATATATTAAATGGATTAACTTTGCACATATTTTTTTGGATCCAATAAGATTTTCAACGCCAAAATGCCGGTTTAAAATAAAAAAAATAAGAAAAC
Organism: Kuschelorhynchus macadamiae; assembly: GCA_030620095.1. Lineage (NCBI taxonomy): Eukaryota > Metazoa > Arthropoda > Insecta > Coleoptera > Curculionidae > Kuschelorhynchus > Kuschelorhynchus macadamiae. The sequence continues at coordinate 842,946 of JAUTXW010003745.1, forward strand.
GCATTTAGGCGATGAAGTTATCAAAAATAAATATTTTAATTCGGGTTTACTTATATTCGGAAAAGTGGGAAAACATCAAATTAAAAAAATGTGAGAATTCATTTATGTCTACCGATAGCGCTGAAATTTAGCATACTATAGCTATATGCTAAATCTCAAAAAAGGAACAACTTTTTCCTATATCAAATCAATCAAATGTAGTTTTTTGCCATTCAACAAATATTAATTTAACAGGAAGTAACATACATTAATATTTAAAGTTGAGAAAAGATTGACTGACAATTATGTATGAGTCACATATATATATATATATATATATATATATATATATATATATATATATATATATATATATAAATCACTATTCCGACATTAAAACATATTTAACTTAAAAAACTAATTTTAAAATAATAAGATATTTGGTACGAAACAGTTTTTAGTTTCCTGTGAAAGAAACGAAGTTTTTTCTGTTGTTTATGTTGATACCATTTAAATATGGAGTTGTATAGTTATAAAGTTAAATTAAGATGTCACATTAATAAATTTACGCATATTAACGAAAGGCAAAACAGAGTATCTGCATGTAACTATATAAAATATAACGTATATTTTTTTGAAAAATATGTGTTTTTATAATAGATATAAGTTAAATTAGACTTTTATGATTTGTATCAGACGTTTTAAATGGGAGTAAAACTAATATTTTTTTTGTAACAAATCAGTTTAACCGTTAATGTCAGAAAAAATATTTGTTTCATATACTGTATTTCTCCTTGGACAGCCAGATGTGTTAGGGAGGTCCCAAGCTTTCAAAAATTGACGTTGGTGGTGGGTTTTGGAAGACGAAACGTTGGGTTCAAAATCTGAATAGACCTCCTTGTAGAGCAGAAAAAGTTGCAATAAAACATTATAGTCTTTCAAAATTTGTTCAAATAAAGTCAAAAAAAACAAAATCGAATTTGTCAAAATTTAACTTTGTTATGTTCTTGTATGACCAAATCAAATTATCCTGGCCCAATAAGGGTTAAATCGTTCGAGTGCATAAGGATTTTTTGAAAAATTTTGATATACATCAAATAAATAATGAAATAGCAGAGGGAAAATCATGCAAGTTTCATATTTTATATATCTATTTCACTGAACTAATGGCTTATACATAAAAATCTTTATATTTTTAATTGGTAATGGAATGTTACTTTTTTGTGCAATCCGTTATAAAAAATCAAATACTTCCGGATATTCGCTTTTAACAGAAACAGTTAGAGATAAGTGGGAAAGGTAATAGACATGAAAATAATAACGAAAGAAATATTTCTGTTAAAATAGGTTTGCACCAGTAAAGGTTTAACATTTACTATGCTCAATTTTTTTACAAGAACCCGAAGCCTATTTTTTTTAAGTATTAATAAATTATTTTTATTGGATCGGTTCAAGATAAAAAAATAATGGCAAGTTCTTGTGAGAAAGTTGAGTTATCTGTTAAACTATGTTAACGTTTTAGGTATAGTAAATTATATACAAAAAAAAACAGTCTTCTTATGCCTTTTAGTTACTCTGGTGCATCTACTTAAACATAATCAATTGGTGTTTTTTATATATACTTAAAAATCGACATATTAAGATAGAAATGTTGCCTCAGGTATTAATTAACTTATTTTATTTTCTCACATATAAACCATAATATTATAGCAAATATATTGTTTACTATTTACAAGTACTACTTTATACCAAAGACAGATTATCCTCCTAATAGACAATAAATGAAAAATTTATAACTCCCTAAATAGAGCCAACGTTCCTGCCTTTCACTAGACTTGAGATCCATTAAGGTATATCCGCAGAACTCAACGGCCAGAGTTGTCAGTCTGCGACGCACTGCCATATATGCTTGGTTAAAATTTTATAAATCGGTTTTACGCAATTACCTGGCAATCTTATTTAACAGCCAGTGAACATTTTACTTATGTAATTTTTAAATTAGTGAAACATTAGTAGTTACGGAAATTGTATAACCTAAGTGTGAAGGAAATCATAGATCGTCTGGCATTTTTACATATATTATGCATGACGTAAAATTTGAACGGACAATTGAGAACCATTTAATGAAACTTTATTATACAGGTGGTTTCATTTAGAATAATGAATTCGATACTCTTTTTTACTTTCCAATTATTATCAGTTATTTATTTTTTTAGCAAATCCTTCCGGTTCAGATAAAACCTTAAAACTTTTGTATTCAACATTTTTGTCTAACTTTTAAAATAAAGATTATAGACCCCGTTCAAAATTTGCGTCATACATAACGGATGTAATACATTTTTTATTAAAAAAATAAAACCGACTTGAAAAAAAGTAGGAAAAAATAAACAATAATATTTTATTCCATCTTAAAAATTTGACTTTGTGATGTGGACGTCAAACTAATTCTTAATTACTTAATCACAAAAAGACATTTATGTATTGAATGTCTATATACAGGTATACCTCCAGTATAATGTTTATTTACTTTATTGGTTTGACGCCGACTTCATAGTCAAATTTTCAAGATGGAATAAAATATTATTTTTTACTTTTTAGTATTTTTTTAAGTCGGTTCAGTTTTACTTATAAAAATCGTTATTTCATTCTTTTTAGGTCTATTTATACAACGTTTTATTGCTTTAACATTTTTGAGGCCCAAATATGTGTTAAAATTTTGGACATCCCTAATAAGTAGCTACTGGTTCCGTTGCATATCAAATTTCGCCGGATCACCGAACTAATATAATATAAAATGCGCTATTTATACATATTTATAGAATGTCAGCAATATACATTGTCAAAAATTAAAATAATTGGTAAAACTGAACTTTGTGCTATGAAAAACCCCGAAAACCATATGAAATAGAAAATTTTCATAATACGACTTTTTCCCTTATATATAACGGGTGGGGCTATCTTTCTATACACTTCACACAAGAAAAGTTTTGTATATACCCAGGGTACGGCGTTTGTTTAAAGACGCTTTATACATTGGATTTTAAGGCAATCTGTTAAAGTACTTCTTATCGGGGAATCTTTAAGGCAGAGAAAAATTCAAAATGACGTCACTCCGCCATTTCATTTTTCTCAATATGCTTGCTGTAGGACCATTACGACAGTACCCTGAATACTTCCTGAAAATTTCAACCATCTCGGAGTAATCAGTCAACCAAATACATAAAAAATACATAGCGTGGAATTCATAATCTCCTTTTTAAAATTCGGTTAAAAATGCAACTATGTCTGGAATCCTCTTTGTTCTAACACAATCGTCTGGCATTATTTTTTAATTACTTCTTGTCATATTACTAATCATCCCTCAAAAATATAGACATTAAAATTTTTTTTACAATTTAAATATTCTCCCTCGCTTCGCCCAGCTGTCAAATGGTGGTTTCCGTCACACTCAAGGTATGCAATAGACTGAAATGGCTAGAGTTTTTAAAAAAACCTTTCTGTAGATAGAGCAAATATTTCTGAACAAATAGACCTAAATCGCGCTACTGACAAGTCCGTATGAAAACTTGCTGAACTCGAGCTGACATTATTATTAAAAGGCGACAGGAGCGTTTGATGTGGCGAATTTATGAAACCGCCTAATAAATTGTCTATTCGAAGTTTAATCTGTTTTTAACTATAGGCAATTATTGTATTTTTCTTTGCTTGTGACCGCTTACGTAAATGCCATATTATTTTTTTTACATTGCATTGTTTGTGAAGACCAAAATCCTTTGTACAATAAAACTGATATTATTTTATCATATTTGTGTTTGATATCGATCTCTACCATCCGAAGTTTTCTTTTTACTTCCCTCGCAAAAGGGAAGTATTGTAATCGTGAAAAAATCACTCTCCGAGATTTTTTCAAACCTTTACGTTTCAGGGTCCCTAGATGCCGAAAAACATGTTTCCCAGTTCCGTCGGTCTGTCTGTCTGTCGATCTGTCTGTTCGCGACCTAGCTAAAATTACCTCGTAAAAGGGAAGTATTGTAAGCTAAAAAACTACTTGCGCAATTGATTGAAATTTTGGTCAAAATTAAGGGTCATATGGGGATGACCTGGTAACATTTTGGTAAAAATCCAATATGGCCGCCTAATGAAATGTTAAAAAAATTAACACTAAAGAGCTACTTAATAATTTCCCTCAAATTTTGCACAAAAATCAAGTACTATATAGGAATTAACTGCTAAAATTTTAGTACGAATCCGATGGCGAAACAAAACTGCGGCTTAATAAAATATTTAAAAATTCTGCCTGAAGAAATTACTTAATGGATTGATTTCAAATTTTGTGCAACAATTAATTGTAGTCTATAAATAAACTGGTATAATTGTGGTACAAATTCAAAATGGCGGCTAAATAAAATGTTTGTAATCGTGAAAAAATCACCCTCTTATATATCTCCATGTTTTAGCGTTCCTAAATAATGACTGTGTCTGTCTGTCAGTTCGCGGCATAGCTTAAAAACTACTTACTCGATCAACATAAATTATTTTGATCAAAAATTAATGATTATATGACCCGATAATATTTTGGTAATAATCCAGGGGCGTGCGGTGAAATTTTAAGAAAGGGAAGCAATTTTTAGAAACTTACGTATTTGTAATGTAATTCGATTCTTCGATCATTTTTTGCAAATTCGACAATGACGTCATCATAAAAACGTCGACGGACATATTTTGCAGAAGTTTATTTTCAATGGACAACAGCGATATATGCGAAAGTCTCTCCTGCACTGTTGAATTTCTCACAAAATTTTTTATACGTTTAGTGTTGAAAAATTGCGTTCTACTGATAAACTTGTGGCAGGTATTGTCGATACTAATTCATTCCAGCTCCTTGTCTTTTAAAAATTGCATTAGTTTCTTAGCGTTATTTTTTGCGCTAATGTCATCAGTTTCGTAAATCACTTTTAGTTCAGATCGCAGTAACACTCGGTCGAAGAACTGGCCATAATGAAGAAGAAGAGATTTAAACGCATCTTCTGGATTCCTTTAAATGCATCAAAAGTGCAGAGCTCGAGGAATTTAAATTCATTTAAACCGTTAAATCTATAGTTTATTTGTTGCTGAATTTGATCGATTATTTCATAAAAAAGGCATCTGTATGATGTTTGAACATCTCCTACCTTGTCTGTTCGAAGACGCTTGGCTTGTGGCTCTACATTTAACGTCATCGTTTTCTCCCAAAATAGGTCAGTCATCTCTTTTTTGGCTTAACATGGACTTAAACTTAACACTTTTTTTAGGCAAAAAGCAATATCATGTGTTTTAGTTTGTAATATATTAAAACATTGTCCGAGAATGGAAATATTTCTGAAAATATGTTCAACAAATAACGGTCCAAAAACCCCCTCCAACTATTAACTATTTATAGATATATATATAAATAGTTCAATCAGTGATTCACGATTTTCAGATACTGTTAACACAAGTCTTCCAATATAGTTCCACCTAGTAGGAGCTACTTTGGGCAATCGTTTGTGGACAATGGAGTCCAACGTTTTGTTGACTTGGAAAAAAAGCAGCCATGCCACTTAAAGTATCGAAAAATACTTTACACTCTTTAACGTGATTGATTGACTGGGGTAAAACTAAATTTAATTTATGAGCAAAATAATGGACAAACACAGCACTTGGGAAAGTTTTTCGAACTTTAGCTTGCAGACCCCCTAATTGTCACTATCACTGCAGCTCCATCATAACTTTGAGCAACTATTTTTTTCTCTCCATTAATTTCTTTAGTAACGTTATAAACTAAGGTATATAATTCATCTGCTGTACGATTTTCGGACACATTCTTAAGCTAATTTAAAAATCGCTCTTGAATACTTCCGTCTGTTTTAACGTAGCGTAATACTATAGATAATTGGCTAAAATTAGTGATATCAGTTGTTTCTTTCAGAACAATAGCGATGAACCGAGCCTCGCCAATCTTCTGCTTAATTCTTTTTAGAATAATGGGTGCAACAGCGGAAATTAAATCATTCTGGATTCGATTCGACGTTCCGCGAAAAACGCTAGACTGCTCTAAATGATTTTTTAAGCAATCATCATATTTAGTCATTAAACTAAGTAAATCTTGAAAATTTCCTCTATTTGAAGAAACCCTTGTTTCGTCATGAACTCTAAATCCCAATTCGTGCTGTCCGAGAAAACAAACAACATCGATGAGTCTTCTTAATATTTGCCTATTTTTATAGACTAGTTCATTGTGTTGGCGATGACTAATTTCCAACTATTTATATGGCGTGTTCAATTCCGGTTTTGCCGAAGACTTTTTCTTTTATGACGGCCTGTAAATGCGCTTTGGACATAATGTGTCTTTTTACACCTTTATGGAAATTGTTCAAATCGGAAAAACCAGTTTTATTCCAGAGACCTTTTTCATTTTCAGAAAGTAAACATGGCCAACAAAATAATTTACTTATATTTTCAAACCCTGTTAGCCATTTAAATTGTTCGTATTGTTTTTCCGGATAAAAATATCTAATACAGTTTTTCATTTTTGTGGTTAAATTTCTTATAGGCGGTTTTGCCCTTCCTTTGGAAATTATTTGAAGCGTATCAGCGAAGTTTAATGTTGAAAATCCCTTTATTATTAAGACACACACCACACATTCACACACACTCTTCTTACTAAATTCTCCAACATTTTCAACGTTATTACCGACAGCCGAAGTTGACGGTATTTGCATATCCACGTCCGTATTATTGTCTTCCATATCGCACCATGCACGACGCGACGTACGTATCACACAACACACGGATAGCCGTTCAAACAAAGAACCTACTCCAATGATAGCTTCCGCCACCACTTAAAGCACGCGACTGAAATGCAAAAATTGCAAACAGCAGGTGGAAAGTGCAATAACCTCTGGCTCGATTCACAGCAAATCAAGCTTACAGGACTTGGATGCAGAGAAGCTAGCGGCCCGCATAGGTTCTATTGGATATTCTATTGTGGCTGGGTCGGAGTCAAGGCCGCATTTATTATGGGCTTGATAATTAAGATAATATTTTAGCATTTTTATTATAAACTAAATTAATGGGTTCCTATTTCAAAAATTACATTTTAGAAGATGTTTTGTAATTTTTTTTGGGGAAGCACTGCTTCCCTTGCTTCCATGGACTGCACGCCTCTGTAATAATCCAATATGGCGCAACAAGATGGCGGCCTAATGAAACGTTTAAAAAATATTACTGAAAAAAACGAATCCAATGTACCTCAAATTTTGCATAAAAATCAAGTGTTATATAGGAATGAACTGGTAATATTTTGTTATGAATCCAAGATAGCGAAATAAAATGGCGGCCTAATAAAATATTTAAAAAATCAGCTTGAAAAGACTACTTACTAGAGTAATTTCAAATTTTGTGCGATCATTTAGGTGTGGTAAATTTGTGGCACGAATTAAAGATGGCGAAATAAAATGGTGGCCAAATAAAATGTTTAATAAATCTTTTTATTCAATCGACTTTAATTTTTGCAGAAAAACTAAATGCGATCTAGAGATAAACTGATACCAATTCAACATGACGGGACAAAATGGTTATGTATCACTGGAAAAACTTCGTACTAAAACTGCTTATTCAATTTTTCTCAAATTTTGAACAAGAAACAAAAATGACGAATTAATAAAATATTTAACAATTCAGCCTGAAAAAACTACTTAATGTTTTGAAATTCTGTGTAATAATTAATTATGGTAGAGAGGTGAACTGGTAAAATTGTGGTAAGAATTTAAGATGGGGGTAAAAATTTAAAATGACGGCCTAATAAAATATTTAAGAAATCAACCTAAAAATAAGTAGTTTATTAGATTACTTTCAAATGTTTGCAAGCATTGAAAAGTGATATAAAGTTGTGATACGAATTCAAGATTGCGAAACAAAATAGCGGCTAAATAAATTATTCCTAATAAAAGTAAATTTTATATTTTATTTTTATACCCAGGAAAGAAATTTACCGATTTTTTAATGATTTTTAGTCGAGTCAATGTACCGGAAATTTTTGGTAAATTGGAACTGCTCCTCCCCTCGGATTTTTTTTTTGTATAAATATATTAGCGAGATCACAAAGGAAGATAATCCTGAGTTTTTGCATTGGGACTGGAAACCGTTTTTACTTTGTAAAAAAATGACGTTTCTAACAATTCTTATTTCCAAAGACATAAGTATAGCTACTTCTATAGTCCGATCCTTCGAATAAGAATAATTAACCTATACTATAAGCAAACTGTGTGTGTCCAATATACTTTTTGTTTATTTTGAAGCAATCATGTCGTGTGGCTGGACGCTAGATTTAAGTTTCTGATACAGTTGTAAAAGCAAAATCTCTCTTGCCGGACTCCTCTACTGACATTTTCAGTATTACGTCTGATTGGGTGCTGGGTCAGGTACTACTTATATCTTTTCCTAATTCAAAATAAACTCATAAGGTAATGCTGTGGTTCCTTGTAACGCGTGGCTTGGAAAAAGATATTTATTTTAAACCGAAAAATCTCTTGTCGTAACAGATATCCATAAATTGTATACGTTTTAATACAAACGGCAACGCCGATATTGTGTTGCCACGATGTGTTTACAATATTTCTCAAAATTTTTATTAGTTGCGAGACGCTGTAAGGTTGAATTCAGATATCCCATCAATAGTGTAGATATGGTATATTTATTCCGATTTGAAATAAGAGGAATTAAAAAAAACATTAGTAAAAGAAAGAATAAGCCCCTAAAAAATTCTAAATTATTTTCAATCATGTTAAAAATTGATATGTTTAAATTGATTATTCTTGAAGAACAACGAGAAATGCAATAAGTAAAATTTTAATTGATATTTGAACTGAACTGTGTTTCTACTAGTATCTACTCTCCGCATGATGGTGCTAGCGCATACTTTTCCAAATTCCTATGGGTTTGCAGACGGAAACCACCGGAGCCCCAATAGGTGGCGCTAAGTGTTATACTTAGCATGCAGTACTGTTCCAGTATGATAGACGTTTCGTTTTCGATTTTGTTATATCGAGCAATCTGTTATTTCAGATCTCCCTGGGTACAAGCTTGCCTGATGAGGGTAAAGGCCCAGAAATCATGATCGCAGGAGGGTACCCTGTGACATAAACGAAAGCAATTCTTTTTGCAGGCCGCTTTGCACCTGCAGAAATTATATATTTCTGCTATTTTACATGAACTGTGTTTAGTAAATCGGTATATCTTATATTAGATAGAAAAAATATACAAAAATGTTGGTCTGCGTACAAGAAACTTCATTTGCGATAGTTACAAGCTATAGTTGAGAACACAATACTTTGAAATACTTAAGGTAATTTATTGCGAGCCGATGCCTACTTTATGTTCAGATTCACCAAACATGTTAAAATTAGTAGTTTTTTACCTCCCTCGTAAAAGGGAAGTATTGTAAGCTAAAAAACTACTTACGCAATTGATTTAAAATTTTGGTCAAAAATTAAGGGTCCTATGAGGATGGCCTGGTAACATTTTGGGAAAAATCCAATATGGCAAAACAAAATGACGGCCTAGTGAAATATTAAAAAAATCATTACTAAAAAACTGTTTATCAAGTTTATCTCAAATTTTGCAGAAAACTCAAGTGTTATGTGGGAATCAACTGGTAAAATTTTGGTATGAATCCAAGATGGCGGCTTAGTAAAATATTTAAAAATTCAGCATGAAAAATTACTTAAGGGTCTGATTTTAAATTGTGGTATATAGATGAACTAGTAAAACTGTGGTACTAACTCAAGATGGCGGAACAAAATGCCGGCTAAATAAAATATTTATAATCGTGAAAAAATCGCCTTCTCAGGTTTTACATATCTTCACATTTTAAAGTCTCCGGATGCCAAAAAATATGTTTTATGAATTCCGTCGATCCGTCTGTCGGTTTGTCTCTCTGTTTGTTAGTTCACGGCACAGCTTTAAAACTGCTTATGCGATTGACTTTAAATTTTGGGTAAAAGTTAAGGGTCATATAGGGATGACCTGGTAATATTTTGGTAAAAATCCAATATTGCAACATAAAATAGCGGCCTAATGAAATGTTAAAACTTTATTACTAAAAAACTACGTATCCAATTTTTTTCAGATTTTGTACAAAAATCAAGTATTATGTAGAAATCAACTGGTAAAATGTTGGTGCGAATTCAAGATGGTAGAACAAAATGGCCGTTTAGAAAGGATCTAAAAATTTAGCCTGAAAAACTAAACTAACTGCCACTTGAAGTGCGTCAAGACGATTTTTTGACAAAATTGAAAGACCTTTAAGTTCTATTACCAAACATTTTTTAAAAAAATTTTTCTTCATTTTTAGACTTAATAAGTCAATATCTAAAAAGTAATTTCTTTTTGATACTTGCTTTATAGCGAATTCTACAGGGTGATTTCTGAAAAATGTAATTTTCTACGCAATTTTCGACCCTATTTCTTGCAATACGAAACCCCTAATAAATTTTGGTGATTCTCCATTAGTTATGCCGTTAGAAAAAAATGCGGTGGCCCGTGCCAGAGGCGTACTAACTATTTTTTCGAAACGAGACCGGGTTAAAGTGAATTTTGGTAATTTCAACTTTAATTTGTTTTGAAGAGACTGGTTCTTTTTTATTTTCCACAAACTTTTTGGTACCTTGTGTTTATACCCCGAAACGTTTTTTTCATAAATATTACATTACATTTTTTTTACTATCGAAAAATAAAAGGAACAATTTAATATATATGTTAGATCGTGGTAAGCGGAAAACTTTTTAAAAAAACTTTTATTCTTTCAAAAATAATTACAGCTTGTGCCTTTTGACTTTAAGAGAATTTAAAATATTGGATTGAGATTCTAAACTGAACTTTCTACATTTAAGACTATTTCTGAACTGTACTGCCTGAACTTCTGAACTATCTAGAATAACTTCATCTTCTGAACTGAAGGCATGCGTTTAGATTGCAGGTATTTATATGTTTTTGGGTGTGCAAAACACATTCCCGAACGTTTTGTGTCATTTAGTTTTTATTAAAGTTGTTTATTTGAAACGCAAAAGATGTAAGCTAAAAGAGTTCTAAAGTTGTAAACAAGTGATGAAATATCTTGTTTTTATTACATTGTATGATGAAAGATTTTAAAGAATTGCTTAAAATAATGGTTCTTGTTTATTAGAAGTTTTGATAAACACCTGCATCCTTTACAACTGCGTAATAAGATAGAGACTTTTGTTTTTTAAATAAAAATGAGGGTTGAATTCTGATATAACAACTCCCTCTCATAAAAAAAGTTAGTGCTACACAATGCAGTAACTTTTATCATAAAATTGAAGTCAAGCAGAACTCTTATTCAAATTTAAACTATGTGTAAATTCAAAACTTTCTCCTTCCTCTATTGGTTCGTTTATTCGAAAACTAGGGCTTCGCCTAGGTAACATTTTTGAAAATCTTTTTCCTAATGCGGAAATCCTCGGTTGAGGAGAAGGTGGTGGTTGTGGAGGGTTTGACGAAGTGTCAATGCCAATTCTTGTGGATCTTAGACGTTTTCTGCGTTTATTTAGAATGTATATAATAATTATTGTTATTATGAGAGTAATAGAAACATATGTAAACCAAGGGGTGTATTTATTTATAACTGGTTCGTTAATTACATTGTCTAAGTCCTCTGAATATTGATTCAGTTTATGTTTAGCTATTTCTAAATCATCTAGATTTAATTGGCTAAGTTTTATTGGTTTTATATTATAATTAGTTATAATACCATTCAGAAACTTTAATCATTGAAGCTTGTATTCGAGTAGTGCCAATAAAAGCAGAACATCTCGGTTGTAAAGTTAAAATACTGTTAGTTTCAATAAGTTTTGTAACTGGATCGAAATTTTCACATTTAATTGTAATTGGAGTTTGATCAGTTACAGCTAATAACCACATATTATTGCTTAAAAGTTGAATTTTATAATCTTGTGCATAAATTAAGGATAATTGACAGTTTTTAGGTAAATTTTTGAAGTTCTGAGTTTTTAAAAGTTGTGCTTCATAAATTGCATTATTATCAATGGGATAAGAATATAAATTTTTACATAGTTTGATATTAAGCATTATTTCTTTGCATTTATCAATGTTCTGTAATGTAACGTATTGATCTGAATCATCACCTTTCGCGATATATTTTTGAGCTGTAGGTAAAATGTAATGTAACCTAGTTCTATTGTCTTTAATTAGAATAGGATACAACCTGTATACTGTATAAAGTTCTGGTTCGACTAGAGGAATTTCTAATAAAAAAATTAATTTTGAAAATGTTGAAATGCTGACAATTCAATGATATCTAAATAAGTGGCAACTTTTTCTTCTCGAGGAAAAAGCGGTAAGTCGTCTTTTTGAAGATTTTGTGCGATTGTTGCTAAGTCTTTTACTAAGTCTTTAGGAGTAATTATTGAGGTATGAATTATTTTTTTAAAGAAATGATTCAGTTAATTGTTCACAAATTTCGATTGCTTTAAATCGAGCTTGTATAACTTGATCCTCGTCATATACTTCATGAATAAGAGATTCAATTGCTGTTGAAGGTTTTTTCGTCAAGTTGTAATCTTTTAATTGTTTCATTGAAATTCTTGATTACTGATGTTGTGACCATGATTTGTTTCTTCATTAGGTTTTCAACTTCGTGCTCGTTATTTTCTATTTTGTTGATACAGTTATTATAGTATTCACCGTCTGTTGCGTCCAAATTACCTGTTATAAATTTCCAGATACTGCCAGCACCATTAATTAAACCTCTCTTGCGACGACGTAATGGTTTTGTACAGACATCTAACTCTATTTCTCCAAACTTGTTTTAAATATCGTCGGAAGTTTGTCTTAGTAATGCTATGTGTATATTTATGTCTGCATAAAATGGTCGCATTGCAAGTGTCTCTTGTTTTACAGTGTCTAATAAATTGCTTAATATATTATTATTTACATTATAAGTTTCTCTTAGTTTATTTAGGCCAATAGTCTGAAACAAGGAATACATTAGTCAGTTTTTATTTCAGACTGGTCGTCATTGTCTATAGCATTTTTATCATCTTGTTTAATTATTATATCATAGTAATATGGTTTCATTCGGTCAAAATTAACCTTGGTAGTACGTTCGGCTTGTAGATTTTTAAGTATTGCCGAATTTTTTAGGACTTCTTGTGGTTCAAATGGGCCATTAAATTTATTTTCGAGTTTGCCCTTTATTTGTGATTCTTGGACATAGACCTTATCTCCTATTTTATAATCTGGTTTTCGTTTTTCGGGAATCCGTTTGTCAAATCTTTCTTTAGCTTTTTGTTTTTGAAGCTCTGTCCGTTGTCTAGCTATTTCGTAGTAGTATTTTATTCTTGCGTTAAGGTCTCGCATATATTTAGAAATTAATTGTTTTTCATTATAGAGTATTTCAGGAGGTCTACTAGGGGTGTGTCCGAAAATTAATTCGTATGGAGTGAAACCATGAGTTTTGTTAACAGAGTTATTGTAACAAATACACGCGTACGGTAGAAGTTGACAGCGGTGTTCTCTAGGGTCTTCTGTTTTTAAAGCTCTTATCATTTCCAAGGGGTGGCGTGGAAACGCTCTAAACTGCCGTTTGATTTTGGATGGTTTACACTTGAGAATGTTAGCTTGATACTGTAAAGGTTACATAAATCTTTCATTAGTTGATTGGTAAATTCTCTACCATGGTCACAATGTATGCGAAGTGGGGTGCCGTAATGTTGAAAGTAGAGTCATAATGTGTAGCAATCTCTTTTGCAGATTTATCCATTAATGGATAAGCTTGTATGAATTTAGTTAATTCGTCTTTTATAGTAAGAATGTAATTTTTATCTGGAATTTCTAAAATATCAATATTAATTCGCTCAAATGGTGTTTTAGGTGTTTCTGTAATTACTAAAGTGTTGTCTAAATTTTGACGCCATATTTTAGTTTTTTGACATATTTCGCATCTCTTTATGTAATTATCAACGCCTTTACTCAAACCTGTCCAATTATATTTTGTTTTAATTCGTCTTATTGTCTCGTTAATACCTCGATGGAAGTTTCTTTTACCAGAATGATATTGATCTAGGATTATTGGCATTTGATCTTTGTCGGGTGTATTTACGATATTTTGGCATATTACAAAATTAATATCTTTGTCTGCAAATATAAAGCAAAATATTTCTAGAATTGGTATATCGATATTGTTTTCTACGTAATACGTTTTTGTTGAGTCTGTATCGTTTTTCGAGTTCCATATAATTTTGAATAGTTCAAGAATAGATTCTTCGTTTGAGGCAGGCAAGGTGTTATATAGGGGTATATTAAGGTAATTTCTTTTTTTGACAGATTTTGAATTTAGAAAATTCATGCGATCATAATGAAATGCAATATTTTCTTCTAGCATGTCTTCTATGATTTTATAATGCAGTTCTTGTATTTTATTTTGTTGGGAAAAGGTTATAATATTTTTGTGGTCTTTGTCTAAAAGTTGGCTATTAGAATATTGTATTTTTGAATAATCTATTAATGATTCCGTTTGGTAAAGTCTTATGAACCTATTGAATTCGTTTCCCAGTTCAATTTCGGATTCTTTGGTGTCTTCGTTGACTTCGTTATTATTGACTTCTTGGGTTGCCTTGCTTGTGCTTGGTTCATCTAATTTTGAACTAAATGCAGCAACTTGTTGAAAATGGTTAATTTTTGTTCTGCTTAGTGCGTCTGCATTTTTGTTAAGTTTTCCTGGTTTATAGATAATTTCGTAATCATATTTTTCGAGTTTTAGCCTCCTACTGGCTAGTCGACTTCCAGGATCCTTTATAGAGAATAGCCATGTCAGTGGTCTGTGATCTGTTACCAATTTAAATTTCTTTCCATATAGGTATGGGCGGAAGTGTTTCACTGCCCAGACGATTGCAAGTAGTTCTCGTTCACACTGTATCTGTTTTCTGCAGGATAAAGGGTTCGTGATGTGTAGGCTATAGGAAGATCCTTGCTTATAGGCCCTTATGATAAAATGGCTCTAACTGCGTATAAGGAAGCATCCGTTGTTAGAACAAAAAGTTCTTCGAAATTTGGATAAATTAAAATTTTTTAAGTTGTCGAATGATCTTTGGCAATTTGTATCAAAATCAAACGTTGTTTCTTTTTTAATAGATTTGTCAGAGGTTTAGAAATTTTGGCATAGTTTGAAATAAATCTTCGATAATAACCAGTCAGACCTAAAAATGATTTTACTTGTTTTACGTTTTTGGGAATTGGAAAATCTTGAATTGCTTGAATTTTTGCGGGATTGGGTTTTATTCCGTCCTTTTTGATTAAATGTCCCAGATAGGCTACTTCTTTTCGTAGAAATTCTCACTTATCGGGCTGTATTTTTAGATTTGCCTTCCTTAATCTGGAAAAAACCTCTTTTAGTCTAGAAATATGTTCTTGGATTGTACTACTGTAGATTATAATGTCGTCCATATATACTGCACATCTCTCATTTTGTATGCCTATGAGTATGTTGTCCATTACTCTTTGAAATGTCGCTGGTGCATTTTTCAGACCAAATGGCATTCTGGGGGAACTCATAGTGTCTATTTTCTACGGAGAATGCTGTTTTTTCGACGTCTTTTGGGCCAATTTCAATCTGATGAAATCCTGAAGCTAGGTCTAGTGTTGTAAAATATTGGCAATGTCCTAGTTGGTCGAGGATATCGGCTATATTGGGTAAAATATATCGGTCTTGCGTACATGTGACATTGATGCGACGATAATCTATTACAACACGATATTTTTGTTTTCCAGAGGCGTCTTGTTTCTTTGGAATGACCCACACTGGAGACGACCATGGAGAAATCGATGGCTGTATGATTCCTTGGTCTAACATCTTGTTAATTTGTGTTTTCACCTCTTCTTTGTTGACATATGGATATCTATAGGACTTTGTGTAGATAGGCTTAGCATCTTTAGTGTGAATAGAATGTTTAATTTCACTTGTAAACGTCAATTTGTCTCCTTCTCTTCTTCATTGAGATGGTCCAAACGTAATTGATTTATTATTTCTTCTTCTCTTGTTAGACGTGTGTTAAATGATACCGGGTCATTTTTATTAAAAGTTTGGATAAAGGGTTCAAAACTTAAATTCGAAAGTTCTATTGTTTTTGGTATCATATTTACATTTAAAATAGTTGCAAAAAATTCGCCATTTTCGTTTATTTTTATTATAGCATTTGGAACTCTAACTTTATCTATTTCTTGAGATAACAAAACTGCTTCGGTATTTTTTAATTTATTTGTTTTAAATTTACAATTTTTTTTCTGTCCGGGGTTCAATATTAATTATATTTTTAAAATTAGCGTTCTCGTTATGTCCGACCTCGTTGGTTTTATTACATGCTACTTAAAATTTGTGATAAGTTTTTTATTTTTTAGATCAGCAATGCAATTATAACGTTCAAGGGAATCTGAACCTAATAAACCATCAAATTCAATGTCAATGTCGCAGCCTTATGTGGGTTATTATACGTAAATGGAATTAATACGGACTCTGTAATTAAAATGTTTTCATTTGTAATACCTTTTACCGTAATATTTTCAGGAAATCTTGTTGAATAATTTTTACAAGTTTAGGGTTTAAATATAGAAATACCTGCGCCAGTGTCTATCAGAATTTTAAAAGTATTACTTTGGTCATAAATATAATTCAAATTTTCAGAACTAACTAAATTTAAAGAAATATTTGTTGGAGATTTAGATCGGGTATGATATTTTCTGTTATATTCATAGCTTGAATTTGTGTCGATAAATCCTGTATTTCTTCTACATCCGAGGCTTGTATAGGAAAATTTTCATTACACTGAGGAAAATTTTGATTATCATTTGAATAATTTTCATTGAAATTTTTGTAATATGTATTTTCATGTATTTCATTAAAATTTGAATTCGAATTTTGATTTGAAAATCTTGATAAGATTCATTGTCTTAGTATTGATTATTTTTAAAATTTGGGTTTTCATATATTTCAAAATTTTCGTTTTGAACATTATTTTCTTGATAATAATAATTATCAAAATTATCTACATTCAAGTGATGTGTTTTTTGTTGATTAAACCTGTTAAAATTTGGATTATTTTGAATTATTGTAGCCTTTGCTGAGAAAAATTTTGTGTTCTTTGAACCGGTTGATTATTAGACAATGGTCTTGTTTGACTAGAATTAAAATTATGTGGTCTTTGCTGAAAATTTTGTTGACCATTCTTAGGCAACATATTTTGAAAATTTTGAGAATTTTGATTTTGTAAATTTGAAAATCGAGAAAAATTTTGAGATTGATTTTGTCTTATTCGACATTTATTTATAGAATTACCATTCTTTTTATAGTAAGTACATGTTTTAATATTTTGATTTGTTCTTATTTTATGTGATTGATTATTATTAGGTTTTACTACTCTTTGAAACCTTTGGTTTTCAAAATAAGAAAGTTGTAATTCTCTTTTAATACGATTTATAGCTTCAATTATAGTTTCCCTGGTTTAACATGGTTCCCTGCTCTAACATTTTGACCTATTTTTGGATCAAGTCCTGTTAATAGAGTATTTAAACACATATTATCAATTAAAATAATTTGTGCGTTTTTTTATTCTTGAGTAAGAGCCTGTTTAGCTACCGCAGAATACATTTTTGCATTATGCGTTTGTAATCTCGCCGCAAAATTTAAAGGAGTCTCATTCGGTAATTGATGCATTCTTTGCAAATCTTGTATAAGCGAAGTTAGATCTCGAGGATCGCTAAAATGTACAATTAAGAACAAAGAATTAGAATTGATCAATTGTGCAGCTTTACCTTTTAATTGATTTTTAATTTTAATTGATAATAAAATTTTTTGGTCTTGTGTGCACATTTGGTTCGCTATATTGCAAGCATTTATAAAAGTATTCAAGGCAATTTGATCACCGTCATATTCGAGAATAAGAGAAAGTATTTCTGAAAGTCTGTTCTCTTCGATTGCGTCGACATGCGTCGTGATTTTCTTCCATTTTTAATTTTTAATAATAATGATTGTATTTGATAAAGATTAATAGAACTAGTGAGTTTAAATTAGAGAAATTTAATTATTTTAACTAGTGAAGTTCAGAAATTTGAAATATTTTAGTTAGTGAGTTCAGGAATATAATTAGTTTAGTTTGTGATAGTGAGTTCAGGAGTATAATAACAAGCAATAAATAATATTAAAATATGTTTAAATATAGTTAAATTATGATTCAAATTATAATAATATTTGTTAACTTACATACAAAAAAGCAGCATTTATCTTAACCTACGGCGGGAAGAGCGCTTCTTGGGAGTGTGTAGTCACGTGTCAGGGGCTTCACCAGGTGTTCCTAATCCACACGCACTGCACAGGGATGAAAGGCGTGTCAGGGGCTTCACTACGTGTTCCTAATCCACACGACGCTTCTCGGGAATGGGATTAGAGTGAGTAGCTTTTCGTGTCAGGGGCTTCACTAGGTGTTCCTAATCTACACGAAGCTGTTCGGACTTGGGGAGTTCTTATCTTCTAACTTCTTAGTTTTGTGGGCTCGTTTCGTCCCTTGGGCTCGTTTCGTCCCTATGTAAATTAAAATGACGGGCTCTTATCGTCCCGAGGGTTCTGTTGACCCTTTGGGATTTGTTGCTTTTCTGGTTCTTTATTGTTAGATCGTGGTAAGCGGAAAACACTTTTTAAAAAAAACTTTTATTCTTTCAAAAATAATTACAGCTTATGCCTTTTGACTTCAAGAGAATTTAAAATATTGGATTGAGATTCTAAACTGAACTTTTAACTGAATTTTCTACATTTAAGACTATTTCTGAACTGAAGGCATGCGTTTTCATTGCAGGTATTTATATGTTTTTGGGTGTGCAAAACACATTCCAGAACGTTTTGTGTCGTTTAGTTTTTATTAAAGTTGTTTATTTGAAACGCAAAAGATGTAAGCAAAAAGAGTTCTAAAGTTGTAAACAAGTGATGAAAAAACAAGATATTTATTACATTGTATGATGAAAGATTTTAAAGAATTGCTTAAAATAATGGTTCTTGTTTATTAGAAGTTTTGATAGACACCTGCATCCTTTACAACTGCGTAATAATATAAAGACTTATGTTTTTTAAATAAAAATGAGGGTTGAATATATATATATATATATATATATATATATATATATATATATATATATATATATATATATGTATATATGTATATATATGTATATGTATATATATATATATATATATATATATATATATATATGTATATATGTATATATGTATATATATGTATATGTATATATATTCTGTTGTCATTCCGGGTGTACATCCGTTCACTACTGTCGTTCTGAAAAGAACAGTTTTGCTGACGTTTCGCCAAAATCACATTTGGCATTTTCGAAGCTTTCTTTCTCGCGTCCGAATAGAGACTGAAGTGTTGGTGACTGCGACGCTTCCTTTTATACCCCCACTCGCCGAAGGTTATATCTGCGCAGGCGTTGGTCGTTATTTATGTTTTCCGGATGGTGCTGTTGTTGCGCTAATTGCGTTTGAGTTTTTGCGATTTTAGATTTGTCGATTATTGTCTTCCATACTGTTGGTAGTTTTAATGATTCGTCCCTTTTATTCAAATCACCTTGTTTTTCAATTTCTATGGCTTTTCGGATTATTCTGGTCTTATAATGTTCTATATTGGCAATCTCCCTACACCCATCGAAATTTATTATGGCCGGTTTCCTGATGATGTAGGAATAAAGCTGAGGTTGTTTGTTTATTTCTGATGCTGAGTTTATGCTCTTCCACTCTTGCTGATATTCGCCTGTTAGTTTGCCCCACGTACAACTTTTCACAGTCCTGGCACGGAATACTGTATACTCCGTGGTTTTCCAGTTTCATTTTATCTTTTGGGTTTCCAAGTAGTTTACCTATAGTTGTTTGTGGCTTGTGTATTGTTTATATGTTGTGTTTCCTAAGAATTCTTCCGATTCTGTCTGTTGTGCCTTTTACATACGGTAATACTACTTGTTGCTTTCCCGGTTCATAAGTTTTGTTGTTCGTTGTTCGGGAAACCTGTGCATTAATAGCTCTCTCTATGGTGTGGTTTGTGTAGCCATTTTTCTTTAAAGCACTAGATATTACCTTAAGTTCGTTTTGTCTCGTCTGTGTTTCAGTTAATCGCACGGATCTGGATATTAGAGTATTTGCCACAGCTTGAATTTGTGCTGGGTGATGGTGTGATTTTGCATTTAAATATCTGTCTGTATGTGTTGGTTTTCTATAAACGGTGTATTCGAAATGTCCGTTATGCAGTTTTGTGACCAAAACATCTAAAAACGGTAGTTTGTTGTTTTCCTCTAACTCTAGAGTAAATTGTATTCTGGGGTGGATTGAATTTACGTGTGTCAGAAATTTTTCGAGCTCTGCATGACCATGTTGCCATATAATAAATATGTCATCCACATAACGAATCCATAATTTGGGCTTTAAACTTGCTTTCTCAAGAGCTTCTTTCTCGAAGTATATCATAAATAAATTCGCGACTACTGGTGATAACGAGGACCCCATTGGAGCCACCATCCATTTGTTTATACATTTGCCCGTTGAATGAAAGGCAATGCTCCGAGAGTTGCATTATATGTGCCTGGAAATCCTCGTTCATAGCAATCTTGTCCAATGCTTCGTCGATGGGAATACTGGGATATAATGATTTGACATCAAGGCTTGCTATGATATCGTTTTTTTCAAGGACGATATCTCGTATAATTCGAGTGAAATGCTCCGAGTTTTTTACAAATGAATCAGCTTTTTCTACAGCTGGTTGCATAATTTCAGAAAGGTATTTCTCCAGTTTTTGTAACGGCGAATTAACAGCACTAACAATAGGTCTGATGGGCGCCCCTGATTTGTGTATTTTTGGTAAACCATATAGTTTAGGACATCTGCTCGACTTTTCCCGTGGTATGATTTTTTGTTGGGGTTTATTGGTGAACTTTTTATTTTATTTTTAGTTGTTTTTTCTAGGTACGTTGTCGGGTCCCTTGGAACAGGCCTATAACAATTGTCTTGTAGGATATCCTGCATTTTTTGTACGTAATCTTGTACATATATATATATATATATATATATATATATATATATATATATATATATATATATATATATATATATATATATATATATATATATATATATATATATATATATATATATATATATATATATATACAGGGTGAGAGGATCGCCCCAAACTCCAGGAGTGTGTTCTATGAAAGATACTGATTTAAAAAAACAAATGAAAATCGAATAAGAACATATGAGTTTTTTTAAATCAGTATCTTTCATAGAACACAATAATTATAGGGTGCTTAGAAATCAAAATAAGTTAATGTTCCATTTACTGGTACTATACCTGTCAGTGTCATTTTTGAATTCGTACCTGTCAGTGTCATTTTTGAATTCGAGCTGTTGAACATATTCCAAAATGCCGAATTTTTACTCACACTTAGAGTATGAGAATATGATATTTGTTTATGGTTTTTGCAATGGGAATGCTACAGCTGCTGCTGAAGAATACCGTCAACGATTCCCATTTCAACGTCATCCTGATAAGAAAGTATTTATGAGAGTTTTCAACAAACTATGCGAAAGCGGAACACTTCCCAGTGCCAACACAACTTCTGAAAGAGCTACTCAACAAACTTTAGAAGAAGTAGAAAATATTCTGGACCTAGTAGAAGAAGATGCAACCATCAGTTCACGCAGAATGGCTGCTCAGTTTGACATTCCACAAAAAAGAGTGATAAATACGCTCCACGAGCAAGGTTTGTATCCTTACCACTTACAAAAAATCCAACACCTACAGCCAGAAGATTTTCCCAAACGTATGGAGTTTTGTCGGTGGATAGACAATAATCGTCATCTTATATCGGGCATACTTTTCACGGACGAAGCAACATTTACTCGAGACGGTATTAATAATAGTCGCAATTGCCATGTCTGGTCAGAGGAAAATCCGCATGCAACAGTCGAGAGCAACTTTCAACATAGGTTCTCGGTAAACGTATGGTGTGGTATGATAGATAGTTATGTCATTGGCTCTTTTATTTTGGAAAATCGCCTCACAGGGGACTACTATTGTGAATTTCTCGAAAATGAATTACAAGGACTACTGGAGGATGTTCCCCTAAACAACAGAAGGCAAATGTACTTCCAGCATGATGGAGCTCCAGCACATTTCGCACATCAAGTCAGGCAACACTTAGACGGGAGGTTTCCAAGGCGTTGGATTGGTCGCGGTGGTCCTATTATTTGGCATCCAAGATCTCCTGACCTCACTCCACTCGATTTCTGTTTATGGGGCTGGTTAAAAAATGAAGTGTACAAAGTGAGAGTGGACACTCGAGAAGCACTTATTCAGCGTATCAGAAATATTGCAGATGAAATTAAAGAAAGGCATGAGGCAATTAGAAGAGCAACAGGTGCCCTACGTAGACGAAGCCGAAAATGTTTAGAGCTCAATGGGGGCATTTTTGAATATTTAATATGATGAAATCTAATGATTGAAACGTTAATTTGTTAGATCTTGTTTATATTCTAATTTATGCTGTAAGTTGAAAACAAATGAGAATCGAATAAGAACATATGAGTTTTTTTAAATCAGTATCTTTCATAGAACACACTCCTGGAGTTTGGGGCGATCCTCCCGACTCACCCTGTATATATATATATATATATATATATATATATATATATATATATATATATATATATATATATATATATATATATATATATATATATATATATATATATATATATATATATATATATATATATATATATATATATATATATATGAACACACTACTTATTAGATTAATTTCAAATTTTGTGCAATCATTAAGTGTGATATAGAGATAAACTGAAAAAGTTATATATTTATATATATATGTATATATATATATATATATATATATATATATATATATATATATATATATATATATATATATATATATATATATATATATATATATATATATATATATATATATATATATATATATATATATATATATATATATATATATATATATATATATATATATATATATATATATATATATATATATATATATATATATATATATATATATATATATATATATATATATATATATATATATATATATATATATATATATATATATATATATATATATATATATATATATATATATATATATATATGAACACACTACTTATTAGATTAATTTCAAATTTTGTGCAATCATTAAGTGTGATATAGAGATAAACTGAAAAAGTTGTGATACGAATTCAAGACAGCGGAACAAAACGGCGGCCAAATAAACTTTGTAGAAATTCAACGCAAAAAAAATCTTGTTCAACTGACTTTAAATTTTGCAAAAAAAATTAAATGCGATATAGGGATGAACTGATTACTATATGACTATGTACTGACCTAAATTGGAACATACTTTACTATCCCTAATAAAAGGAAAGATAATAACCAGGGAAGTTCCGGATAAAGGAATTTTACCGATTTTTTTTTTGTATTAGGTACTTTTAATGCGGTTGCAGAAAAGATTCCGTAAGTAAACTGTATGTTTAAAATACCACAAAATATTAAAAATTAAAATTTTGTTAAATCCTGTTTTAGTTTTATGCAACCATTTATGATTTTTATCGGGCCAATTAAAGGGCGTAATACAAAATTGGATAAGAAAATGTTACTTTAATATTTATAACCATATCAAAATCAATCAATTTGGAAATATTCCGGACGCGTAAAGGCAGACAGTACCATTATACAACGCTCGTATGCGTTCAGACGTGGTACACTATGACGGTCATTTTAAGCATGTTTTTGACAGACACTACGTACCTTGTGGTAGCGCAGTAGCTCAAAACGGACGCTCGTATGCGTTCAGACGTGATACACTATGACGGTCATTTTAAGCATGTTTTTGATAGACACTACGTACCTTGTGGTAGCGCAGTAGCTCAAAACGGACGCTCGTATGCGTTCAATGTTATGTTTGGACTCCCATAACCAACGCCAAAATGCTTGGCGCATATGAAAGACGCAAAGCAAAAGAACAGATGATGGAAATACCGATCTAAGCGCATTTCTTTCTGCTTCGCTATCATCCGTTAGGAATATTCGTGGAAAATCTTGTTCTGAAAATCCTTCCTTCATATATATTTCTTTGACAGCAGCAAAAGCAAGGACATAACTTCCCTCTGTCTGTGCTGTGTGCAGTACTACGGCTAGCGGAATTGCTCCAACTTTGCTTGCCGTAAATAAGAAAGTCACACAAGTGTTGGTTTGATCACAGGAGCCGCTTGAATCAACGAATGCCGCTTCTTTTGTAAATGAACGTCTAGCGGCCCTTTTCATGATTGGGGTGACAACAGTAATTATTAGTGGGCTTTCTTGAATATATACTGTGATACCACTAGCACTAAATTCTTCTTGTCTCTCCCTTAAAATAGATATTACACTCCTTTCAGTTCTGTCACCAAAATGTTGCTTCCTAAAATATTTCATATATGTGAAATATAATAACAGAAAATTGCAGAAAATCCCGAATACTACTTAATGCGTGATTATTATTAATTATTACTCTCCAAGAAGATCATAAATCTTGAATAAGTATAGGTAATAATTTTACAAGTAAAGCTTTCATGTCTGCTCAGTTTTTCCGCTTGTAAGGTAAATTTTGCTATAAACTAAAATTATATGCAATCAATGAAGAAGTTAACACTATGAAATGACAAGAAAATAAACTATGCTACAGCGATACTGCAAATCAACAAAACTAAAACAAAACAGTTTTGCATTTTGTTGACCGCGTAAGCCCCCTCCACGCTTTAATGACGCGCGGTGGGCGATGCCATGATGGCCGCTGGTGTTGTACGCTGGTATGAATTGTCTACTCATAACTAGCGTTTTACTGAAGACATAGCATACCACGATACACCGCGGCCTTTTAATGATGTGCGTTGTATAATGGTACTGTCTGCCTTTACGCATTCCGGACTGTATTACTAGTCGCACATTCTGAAGTTATTTGCGCTTGGAAAATGATTAATTTTGACTTCCCTCTTAAGAGGTAATCGTAAAAAATCGCCCTCTGAGATTTTTTCCGATCTTAACGTTTCAGGGTTTCTAGATGCCGAAAAACATGTTTTCTCAATTTCGTCGGTCTGTCTGTTGGTCTGTCTGTTCGCGGGATAGTTAAAACACTACGTACCGGACTGGCTTTAAATTTTGGTCAAAAATTAAGGGTCACATGAGGATGACCTGGTAACGCTTTGGTAAAAATCCAATAGGGCAAAACAAAATAACGATCTTGTGAAATGTTAAAAAAAATTATTACTAAAAACTAATTTTCCAATTTATCTTAAATTTTGCACAAAAATCAGCTGGTAAAATTTTGGTAAGGATCCAAGATGGCGGAACAAAATGGGGGCTTAGTAAAATATTTAAAAATTCAGCCTGGAAAACTACTTAAGAGTCCTATTTTAAATTGTTTGCCATAAATAATTGTAGTACACAGATGAACTAGTAAAACTGTGGTACTAATTCAAGATGGCGGATCAAATTGGCGGCAAAATAAAATATTTGTAATCGTGACATATCGCCCTCTCAGATTTTACATATATTCCACGTTTTGGAGTCTCTAGATTCCAAAAAATATGTTTTATCAATTCCGTCGGTTCGTCTGTCGGTCTGTCTGTCAGTTCACGGCATAGCTTAAAAACTACTTACGCGATTGACTTCAAATTTTGGTCAAAAATTAAGGGTCATATAGAGATGACCTGGTAACATTTTGGTAAAAATCCAATATGCCTAGTGAACCGTTAAAAAATTATTACTGAAAAAACTAATTATCTATTTTACCTCAAATTTTGGACAAAAATCAAGTGGTGTAATTATAGAAATGGACTGGTAACATTTTGGTATGAATATAAGATAGCAGAACAAGATGGTGCCCTTTTAAAATGTTTAAAAAATCAGCCTTAAAACACTACTTAGATTAATTTCAAATTTTGTGCAAGCATTAAGTGTCATAAAGAAATAAACTGGTAAAGTGGTGGTACGAATTCAAGATAGTGGAACAAAACTGCGACCAAATAAAATTTTTAAAAAACAAAAAAAAATCTTTTCCAATTGACTTTAAATTTTGCAGAAAAATTAAATGTGATATAGGTATAAACTGGTACAAATTCAACTTGACATAACACAATGGCGACGATATATATATATATATATATATATATATATATATATATATATATATATATATATATATATATATATATATATATATATATATATATATATATATATATATATATATATATATATATATATATATATATATATATATAGAGAGAGAGAGAGAGAGAGAGATCTTCTAGAGACTCTAAAACGTGGAATATATGTAAAATCTGAGAGGGCGATATTTCACGATTACAAATATTTTATTTTGCCGTCATTTTGTTACGCCGCGCCGTCTTGAATTAGTACCACCGTTTTACTAGTTCATCTGTGTACCACAATTATTTATGGCAAACAATTTAAAATAGGACTCTTAAGTAGTTTTCCAGGCTGAATTTTTAAATATTTGCCGATATCCTTGACCAACTAGGACATTGCCAATATTTCACAACGCTAGACCTAGCTTCAGGATTTCATCAGACTGAAATTGACCCAAAAGACGTTGAAAAAACATCATTCTCCGTAGAAAATGGACACTATGAGTTCCTCAGATTGCCATTTGCCACTCATGAACATATTTCTAGACTAAAAGAGGTTTTTTCCAAATTAAGGAAAGCCAATTTAAACATACAGCCGACAAGTGCGAATTTCCACGAAAAGAAGTAGCCTATCTGGAACATTTAATCACAAAGGACGGAATAAAGCCCAATCCCGCAAAAATTCAAGCAATTCAAGATTTTGTAGTTCCCAAAAACGTAAAACAAGTAAAATCATTTTTAAGTCTCACTGGTTATTATCGAAGATTTATTTCAAACTATGCCAAAATTTCTAAACCTCTGACAAACCTATTAAAAAAAGGAACAACGTTTGACTTTGATACAAATAGCCAAAGATCATTCGACAACTTAAAAAATTGCTTAATAACCAATGTTAATTTATCCAAATTTTGAAGAAGCTTTTGTTCGCACAACGGATGCTTCTTTATACGCAGTTGGAGCCATTTTATCACAAGAACCTATAGGCAAGGTTCTTCCTATAGCCTACGCATCACGAACCCTTTGTCCTGCAGCCAGCAGATACAGTGTGATCGAACGAGAACTACTTGCAATCGTCTGGGGAGTGAAACACTTCCGCCCATATCTATATGGAAAGAAATTTAAATTGGTAACAGATCACAGACCACTGACATGGCTATTCTCTATAAAGGATCCTGGAAGTCGACTAGCCAGTTGGAGGCTAAAACTCGAAAAATATGATTACGAAATTATCTATAAACCAGGAAAACTTAACAACAATGCAGACGCACTAAGCAGAATAAAAATTAACCATTTTCAACAAGTTGCTGCATTTAGTTCAAAATTAGAGGAACCAAGCACAAGCAAGGCAACCCAAGAAGTCAATAATAACGAAGACAACGAAGACACTGAAGACCTCGAAATTGAACTGGAAAACGAATTCAATAGGTTCATAAGACTTTACCAAACAGAATCATTAATAGACTATTCAAAAATACAGTATTCTAATAGCCAACTTTTAGCCAAAGATCACAAAAATATTATAACCATTTCCTAACAAAAAAAAAATACAAGAACTGCATTATAAAATCATAGAAGACATGCTAGAAAAAAGAAATTACCTTATTATCCCCTTGCCTGCTTCAAACGAAGAATCTATTCCTGAATTATTCAAAATTATATGGAACTCGAAAAACGATATAGACTTAACAAAACTTTATTACATAGAAAACAATGTTGATATACCTATTCTAGAAATATTTTGCTTTATATTTGCAGACAAAGATATTAATCTTGCAATATGCCAAAATATCCTAACTACCCCCGACAAAGATCAAATTCCAATAATCTTATTTAAATTAAAACGAAATGCAATTAGACAGGCTTGAGTAAAGACGTTGATAATTACATAAAAAGATGCAAAATATGTCAAAAAACTAAAATATGGGGTAAAAATTTAGACAACCCTTTAGTAATTACAGAAACACCTAAAACACCATTTGAGCGAATTAATATTGATATTTTAGAAATTCCAGACAAAAATTACATTCTTACTATAAGAGACTAATTAACTAAATTCATACAAGTTTATCCATTAATGGATAAATCAGCAAAAGAGATTGTTAACACATTATTACTTTACTTTCAACATTACGGTACCCCAGTTCGCAGACATTGTGATCATGGTAGAGAATTTACCAATCAACTAATGAAAGATTTATGTAACCTCTACAATATCAAGCTAAAATTCTTAAGTGTAAATCATCCAAAACCAAACGGCAGTTTAGAACGTTTCCACGCCACCCTCTTGGAAATGATAAGAGCTTTAACGACAGAAGACCCTACAGAACACCCCTGACAACTTCTACCGTACGCGTGTATTTGTTACAATAATTCTGTTAACAAAACTCATGGTTTCACTCCATACGAATTAATTTCCGGACACACTTCTAGTAGACTTCCTGAAATACTCTATAATGAAAAACAATTACTTTCTAAATATATGCGAGACCTTAACGCAAGAATAAAATACTACGACGAAATAGCTAGCAACGGACAGAGCTTCAAAAACAAAAACCTAAAGAAAGATTTGACAAACGGATTCTCGGAAAACGAGAACCAGATTATAAAAACTCGAAAATAAATTTATAGACCATTTGAAACACAAGAAGTCCTAAAAAATTCGGCAATACTTAAAAATCTAGAAACCGAACGTACTACCAAGGTTAATTTTGACCGAATGAAACCATATTACGATGATATAATACTTAAACCAGACGATAAAAATGCTCTAGATGATGACAACCAGTCTGAAATAAAAACTGACTAATGTTTTCCTTGTTTCAGACTATTGGCCTCAGCGTTTTTCCTAACGCATCAAAATGAAACCCGACCTTTCCTATATAACTTGAAAACAGTAGGAAATAATGCAGGTGTTTATTATCAACGGGAAAGTAGATTAAAAATATCAAATGATAAATGGAGCCTTTTAGTATATAAAGATATAAATAAACTAAGAGAAACTTATAATGTAAATAATAATATATTAAGCAATTTATTAGACACTGTAAAACAAGAGACACTTGCAATGCCAACATTTTATGCAGACATAAATACACATATAGCATTACTAAGACAAACTTCCGAAGATATTAAAAACAAGTTTGAAGAAATAGAGTTAGATGTCTCTACAAAACCATTACGTCGTCGCAAGAGAGGTTTAATTAATGCTGCTGGCAGTATCTGGAAATTTATAACAGGTAATTTAGACGCAACAGACAGTGAATACTATAACAACTGTATTAACAAAATAGAAAATAAAGAGCACGATGTTGAAAACCTAATGAAGAAACAAATTATGGTCACATCAGTAAATCAAGAATTTCAATAAAGTAATTAAAATATTACAACTTGACGAAAAAACTTTCAACAGCAATATAGAAGCAATTGAATCTCTTATTCATGACGTATATGACGAAATTCAAGTTATACAAGCTCGACTTAAAGCAAACGAAATTTGTAAACAATTAACTTTTCATAAATAATCAATTAACTGATATATTAAATGCAACCACTTTCGCTAGATTAAAAATAATTCATACCTCAATAATTACTCCTAAAGACTTAATAAAAGCCTTAGCAACAATCCCACAAAATCTTCAAAAAGACAATTTACCGCTTTTTCCTTAAGAAGAAAAAGTTGCTACTTATTTAGATATTATCGAATTGTCAGCATTTCAAATATTTTCAAAATTAATGTTTGTATTAGAAATTCCTCTAGTCGAACCAGAACTTTATACAGTATACAGGTTGTATCTTATTCCAATTATAGGCAATTATAGGTTACATTACATTTTACCTACAGCTCAAAAATATATTGCGAAAGGTGATGATTCAGATCAATACGTTACTTTACAGAACATTGATAAATACAAAGAAATAATGCTTAATATCAAATTATGTAAAAACTCATTCTTATCCCATTGATAATAATGCAATTTGTGAAGCACAACTTTTAAAAACTTTACCTTAAAACTGTCAATTATCCTTAATTTATGCACAAGTTTATAAAATTCAACTTTTAAGCAATAATATGTGGCTATTAGCTGTAACTGATCAAAAATCAAATCAATTACAATTAAATGTGAAAATTTCGATCTAGTAACAAAACTTATTGAAACTAACAGTATTTTAACTTTACAACCGAGATGTTCTGCTTTTATTGGCACTACTCGAATACAAGCTTCAATGATTAAAGTTTCTGAATAGTATTATAATTATTCTCATGTAATCCAAATTCCAAACACTTGTTGTCAAAGTTATCCTAATAATTTAAAAACTAATTTTAATATAAAACCAACAAAACTTAGCCAATTAAATCTAGATGATTTAGAAATAGCTAAACATAAACTGGATCAATATTCAGAGGACTTAGACAATTTAATTAACGAACCAGTTATAAATAAATACACCCCTTGGTTTACATATGTTTCTATTACTCTCATAATAATAATTATTATATACATTCTAAATAAATGCAGAAAACGTCTAATCAATATGAAATCAAGCATTCTTATTCAAATTTAAATTATGTGTAAATTCAAAACTTTCACCGTCCTCTCTTGGTTCGTTTATTCGAAAACTAGGGCGTCGCCTAGGTAACATTTTTGAAAATCTTTTTCCTAATACGGAAATTCGCGGTTGAGGAGAAGATGGTGGTTGTGGAGGGTTTGACGAAGTGTCAATGCCAATTCTTGTGGATCTTAGACGTTTTCTGCATTTATTTAGAACGTATATAATAATTATTAATATTATGAGAGTAATAGAAACATATGTAAACCAAGGGGTGTATTTATTTATAACTGGTTCGTTAATTAAATTGTGTAAGTCTGAATATTGATCCAGCTTATGTATAGCTATTTTTAAATCATCTAGATTTAATTGGCTAAGTTTTATTGGTTTTATATTAAAATTAATTTTTAATTAATTGGGATAACTTTGACAACAATACAAGATATGTATATATATATATATATATATATATATATATATATATATATATATATATATATATATATATATATATAATATATATATATATATATATATATATATATATATATATATATATATATATATAATATATAGATATTTATTCGTCGCCATTGTGTTACGTCAAGTTGAATTTGTACCAGTTTATCCCCATATGAAATTTAATTTTTCTGCATTGTTTATCTGTTTTCTCTATTCCGTCGGTCTCTCTGTTCGCGGAATAGCCAAAAAACTATGTACCCGATTGACTTCAAATTTTAGTCAAAAATTAAGGGTCACATGAGGATGACCTGGTAACGCTTTGGTAAAAATCCAATAGGTCAAAACAAAATAACGATCTTGTGAAATGTAAAAAAAAATTATTACTAAAAACTAATTTTCCAATTTATCTCAAATTTTGCACAAAAATCAGTTGGTAAAATTTTGGTACGGATCCAAGATGGCAAAACAAAATGGCGGCTTAGTAAAATATTTAAAAATTCAGCCTGGAAAACTACTTAAGAGTCCTATTTTAAATTGTTTGCCATAAATAATTGTGGTACACAGATGAACTAGTAAAACGGTGGTACTAATTCAAGACGGCGCGGCGCACTGTGGTCCCATAGACCGAAAAAACGCGAAAAATTACAGGCACCCTTACGATTGATATAAAATTGTGTTTTTATAAGGATTTTGACATGAGTAGTCCAAATCTAACATATTGATTCTGAAATATTGAGAGCTCGGCTATACAGGGTGTTCCAATAAAAAAAATCGCACCATATTCTTTCGGTTAAATAGAGTAACTCTACCTATGATTGATAAAAAAAACTATGTTTCTAGAGCGATTTTACCATTATGAGTAAAAAACTAGATTTTGGTATCCAATTAAATTTGATAGCTTAGCTATACAGGGTGTTTCAGTATAAAATTCCCGTCCCATTTTTTTAGAAAATTAAGTACCAATAGGATTCATGTAAAAGTATGTCTTTAGGTGTCATACATCATAATTATAAATTATAATAATAAATAGATAACAATTATGGATATACAGGGTGTCCCAGTTTAAGCGAAACAAGGCAATAGGTATTTTGGTGTAAAAAGGACAAAAAGGTAAAACACGTCAACTTTGTTTTCGAAGCCATTTTTTTTTACCGTTTTGTCCTTTTCACACAAAAAAAAAACTTTAAATTGATTTGTTTTGTTTAAACTAGGATACCCTGTATGTTATTATATATTTTAAATTATTTAACAAGTGTTTGGTTCATAGAGACTAACAAATTAAAGTACTATACAATAATTTATATTAACAACTAAAAACTAAATGCGCAAACGATCAATCTTTGTTTTCATCTTCAATTTCTTCAATTTCTTCGTGTTCTGCTTCTCCATCCTCAACGAGTATTTGTGACAGTACATGGGGTTCCTTTAAAAGACTTAAAACATTTGGAGAATAGGAGTCCGCTTTTCGAAGAAGATTTCTCATGCTTGATATCAGCGGATCTGGTGACACGATGAGCATATTAAATAAATCGCGATTACACCCTTCTCGACTAGTTTTTCGAGTATTGTTTAGTCGATATTTCCGAAAATCTTTGTTTCGCGCCTCCTGCGCCTCCTCTGAAAACTGACCAATTGGTAACGGTTGTGCAGCGATTATGTCAGTCCCATGCACCAGCAGCTTATGAAGAGATGGAGTCATGTAATATTTCGGATATAGTCTCACGTATTCTTGTGCTGTTTCATGTGTGTATCGCCGAAACTCCTCAATATTAATCTCAAATCCACTCCCTACAGCATGTAAGATGTTCGACAGACGTCTAATAAGGCCCGCATCTATACCAGTAATTTCTGCTGAGAGCTCTGGATTTTTAAAAAAAGTTCTTGCAGTATTTCCGGTGTTTGACGTCCCGAATCCTTGCACAACAACGTCGACGTTCAAGTGCATTTTTTCTTTAAAGAGAAGTTGGATTTTTTTTTCCTATTTTCAACTTTTTCCTTATCTGCACTACCACTGCAACGGCCACAACCAATGTCAAGCTTATATGCTATATGGAGAATGCATTCAAATAGGCGTATCTACATATGTAATGTTGATAAACCGTTTTTTAAAGACTCTAAATTTATCTTTTTTTTTAATACTGAGTCGATGTCGTTCATTTCCGATTGCAAAGCATTGCAAACATTACAACGCTGTGTAGATTTGGTTTCTGTCACATAGTTACAAGCTTTTCCATCTAGCATAGTAAGATGAAGCTGATGATGTACTGTGCACAAACGGTCTGTAATATTTATGGATGATACGAGAAGGGAATCTGCTTGGGCTTGGATGTGTTTATTCAGATCAACTACTGTTTTATTGGTTTCTTTGATGAAAGAAAAGCTAATGGGTCGACAAAACCTAGGCGACGAGGGTCGAGGGTTTTGCCATATTACAATTTTGTCCTGGGAATCATCAGAGTGGCCAAACAGTTGTAATGGCACAAGAGATGCCATTAAAATAGATTTGTCATCTAGCTCCAAATCGGTTTTTTTTGGTTGTAAGCAGATTGACCTGAGGCTCCGTCAAAGCCCCACTTACTAATTAATGTTAAATTTAAACATTCGTTGGGTGACATAGTTTGTAGAACAGGCTCTTGCATCGTTACTAGACGCTCCGTTGTTTTATTAAGCAGGGACTGGAGAGCAACTTCAACGCCT
This sequence comes from Kuschelorhynchus macadamiae, assembly GCA_030620095.1. NCBI lineage: Eukaryota > Metazoa > Arthropoda > Insecta > Coleoptera > Curculionidae > Kuschelorhynchus > Kuschelorhynchus macadamiae. Next base: position 876,964 of record JAUTXW010003745.1, read on the forward strand.
TTTTCTGTGGTTTTAATGGAACGTTCTTCTGGGTAGCACCTCTTCTTTGCCGAAAGTACCCGATTATAACTTGGTAATATATCAGCATTTTTTAAGAGCAGCTTTGATCGAATTAATGTATACTGAGCTTTTGATAATTTAGCTTCTATAAAAAGGGACAAAGCCTCATTGTCTGTAAATTTCTTTAATAATTTATTGTCCTTTTGGCTATCAGTCCATGCTTTTCGAATCTTAGAAGCTCTTGTAGGACTCCTAACTGTTTCCTTCAAGAGGTGAGAAGCGTCTAGATTACCATCTGATTTTATTGACAAAGCAGCAGCGTGTGTTAATTCACTTGAATTATGGGACTTTCGTAGATTAGCGGTGCGTTTTCGTTTGGCTCCCTTAGATAAAGAAGAAAATTCTTGTTTTGGACGACCTGAACCTGAAAAAAAATTAATATACAACCATTTTCTTTTTATTGGCATATAAAACATTTACATGGTATAGGTACGTAGCCAATAAACACTATAAGACATAATGGCAATCACACTTACCAGCAGAACAGGTATATAAAGTTAGACATGCGTTCTGGTTAAGCCATTCATCATTTTGCAAAAGAAATCGGTCAAGTTTCCTTTGACTTGCAATCCATTTTTTTTCAATAGTTGAGTGAAAAGCCGAAATACGTTTTTTAGTTAATTTTATGTCGATGTCGCTCTCTGCCCGATTCTCTGCATTGTGTTGACGCCTTAAATAATTATACAATAATTATTTAATACAGTAGTACACGTAATTAACTAAATAATGATCAGAAAAGTTACAGCGTAAAATGTTGTTTTGTTACAATGTCCTTAGCAAATAAATAACAAGTTTCTACTTATAAGATTCACATTTTTTTTATTATACCTAAATTTAACTATTTTCAAGTTAAAAATTAAAAAAAAATAATTAAAAATAAAGATAGCCAAAAACGGATTTCACTTTCTTGTCTTAACTTTTTATTAGCTATAGGTACTCAATAAGCCAGTGCCTACTATCGGTAGTACCATAAGTATCAAATTTCGTATAGCAATATCTCCATTAGATAGCCCTTAAAAGGTTAAGATAGGAAAGTGAAATCGATTTTTGCCCGTTTTCCTACTGTAAGTAAAAAAAGCAGGAAAAATGCCAATTTTTAATTGTTATCAATTTGAAAACAGGTAAAGTTAGGTACAGAATATTATGCAAATGTGTCTAGAACTCCAGGTAGAATTTAAAAACAAAATAATGTACATGGTGTTCAATTAAAAAAATCCTATATTGTAGGTATCATAACTTTTTTGTGAGTAACTCTGTATATGTAAAAATATTTTTAGGTCATAGGATTTGGTCAACCTTACATAGCTGATATCGTTTAAGCCCTATCTTAGGCGCGCCTTACTGAAATGCCCTATATTTTGCGATTCATTTGAAATACAATGTAAAAACTGGATTTTAATACAATCGGTAAAAATGCTTCTTTGTACTTTTTGAAATTCGAAATATCTTGTCAAAATATTTACCTCACTAAATAGTTGAATAGGTGACAACATCGCTCCTTTCCAGGTGAATTCCACTTCTCACGCAGCACTTCAAAACATTCGCGCCTGGTCAACATTTTTATTTACACCCTGTATATCTATATATATACACACTTACACAAAACTTGCACACACTAAAAAATTAAATAATTTAAAACGTCAGCTTCTTTACGAATTAGCAGACGTCAAATTGATAAGCAAAAATGTAATAACGTTAGCTTTGAAATTTCTTAGGCGCGAGTATGCGCGGCTAATTGTTTTATTTCTGGCTTCTGGATATATATCTGATAAGATATATTAGAGGGTTGTGACTTATTCTGAAAATTTGTTTAGTCTAAATTTATATTAACATGTAAAAAAAATATACATACATATCTATAAGTACTACCACCCAATTACAAACGATGTGTTTTAATTTTTTTCTACACTGAGATCTTCTTAAATGTTTTATCTTTCACCATCTGTCATCATTTTTCGGTTTAGTTTAGATTTTAAATTACGCTAGCATTGCAAAAATGAGGTAAGAATTATTCAGAAAATATAAAAATAGTGAAATATAACTTTCTCGACGCACCATACCACAAATATGTGACTATAACCTATTTATTGGTCATTTTGCGGTGAATTGAGTATTTAGTAATCGTCCTATTATGTTTTTGGCTTTTCTCGGCTAATCAAATAATAATCGTTTTTTCGCGTTTTTTGGGTCTATGGGACCACAGTGCGGCGTAACAAAATGACGGCAAAATAAAATATTTGTAATCGTGAAATATCGCCCTCTCAGATTTTACATATATTCCACGTTTTAGAGTCTCTAGAAGATCTCTCTCTCTCTCTCTCTCTATATATATATATATATATATATATATATATATATATATATATATATATATATATATATATATATATATATATATATATATATATATATATATATATATATATATATATATATATATATATATATATATATATATATATATATATATATATATAGAGAGAGAGATCTTCTAGAGACTCTAAAACGTGGAATATATGTAAAATCTGAGAGGGCGATATTTCACGATTACAAATATTTTATTTTGCCGTCATTTTGTTACGCCGCGCCGCGCCGTCTTGAATTAGTACCACCGTTTTACTAGTTCATCTGTGTACCACAATTATTTATGGCAAACAATTTAAAATAGGACTCTTAAGTAGTTTTCCAGGCTGAATTTTTAAATATTTTACTAAGCCGCCATTTTGTTTTGCCATCTTGGATCCGTACCAAAATTTTACCAACTGATTTTTGTGCAAAATTTGAGATAAATTGGAAAATTAGTTTTTAGTAATAATTTTTTTTTACATTTCACAAGATCGTTATTTTGTTTTGACCTATTGGATTTTTACCAAAGCGTTACCAGGTCATCCTCATGTGACCCTTAATTTTATTAATATTAAAATTAATTTTTAATTAATTGGGATAACTTTGACAACAATACAAGATATGTATATATATATATATATATATATATATATGAATATTATATATATATATATATATATATATATATATATATATATATATATATATATATATATATATATATATATATATATATACATATCTTGTATTGTTGTCAAAGTTATCCCAATTAATTAAAAATTAATTTTAATATAAAACCAATAAAACTTAGCCAATTAAATCTAGATGATTTAAAAATAGCTATACATAAGCTGGATCAATATTCAGACTTACACAATTTAATTAACGAACCAGTTATAAATAAATACACCCCTTGGTTTACATATGTTTCTATTACTCTCATAATATTAATAATTATTATATACGTTCTAAATAAATGCAGAAAACGTCTAAGATCCACAAGAATTGGCATTCGTCAAACCCTCCACAACCACAATCTTCTCCTCAACCGCGAATTTCCGTATTAGGAAAAAGATTTTCAAAAATGTTACCTAGGCGACGCCCTAGTTTTCGAATAAACGAAGGTGAAGAACGGTGAAAGTTTTGAATTTACACATAATTTAAATTTGAATAAGAATGCTTGATTTCATATTGATTAGACGTTTTCTGCATTTATTTAGAATGTATATAATAATTATTATTATGAGAGTAATAGAAACATATGTAAACCAAGGGGTGTATTTATTTATAACTGGTTCGTTAATTAAATTTTTTAAAGTTTATGTTTAGCTATTTCTAAATCATCTAGATTTAATTGGCTAAGTTTTGTTGGTTTTATATTAAAATTAGTTTTTAAATTATTAGGATAACTTTGACAACAAGTGTTTGGAATTTGGATTACATGAGAATAATTATAATACTATTCAGAAACTTTAATCATTGAAGCTTGTATTCGAGTAGTGCCAATAAAAGCAGAACATCTCGGTTGTAAAGTTAAAATACTGTTAGTTTCAATAAGTTTTGTTACTAGATCGAAATTTTCACATTTAATTGTAATTGATTTGATTTTTGATCAGTTACAGCTAATAGCCACATATTATTGCTTAAAAGTTGAATTTTATAAACTTGTGCATAAATTAAGGATAATTGACAGTTTTCAGGTAAAGTTTTTAAAAGTTGTGCTTCACAAATTGCATTATTATCAATGGGATAAGAATGAGTTTTTACATAATTTGATATTAAGCATTATTTCTTTGTATTTATCAATGTTCTGTAAAGTAACGTATTGATCTGAATCATCACCTTTCGCAATATATTTTTGAGCTGTAGGTAAAATGTAATGTAACCTATAATTGCCTATAATTGGAATAAGATACAACCTGTATACTGTATAAAGTTCTGGTTCGACTAGAGGAATTTCTAATACAAACATTAATTTTGAAAATATTTGAAATGCTGACAATTCGATAATATCTAAATAAGTAGCAACTTTTTCTTCTTAAGGAAAAAGCGGTAAATTGTCTTTTTGAAGATTTTGTGGGATTGTTGCTAAGGCTTTTATTAAGTCTTTAGGAGTAATTATTGAGGTATGAATTATTTTTAATCTAGCGAAAGTGATTGCATTTAATATATCAGTTAATTGATTATTTATGAAAAGTTAATTGTTTACAAATTTCGTTTGCTTTAAGTCGAGCTTGTATAACTTGAATTTCGTCATATACGTCATGAATAAGAGATTCAATTGCTTCTATATTGCTGTTGAAAGTTTTTTCGTCAAGTTGTAATATTTTAATTACTTTATTGAAATTCTTGATTTACTGATGTGACCATAATTTGTTTCTTCATTAGGTTTTCAACATCGTGCTCTTTATTTTCTATTTTGTTAATACAGTTGTTATAGTATTCACTGTCTGTTGCGTCTAAATTACCTGTTATAAATTTCCAGATACTGCCAGCAGCATTAATTAAACCTCTCTTGCGACGACGTAATGGTTTTGTAGAGACATCTAACTCTATTTCTTCAAACTTGTTTTTAATATCTTCGGAAGTTTGTCTTAGTAATGCTATATGTGTATTTATGTCTGCATAAAATGTTGGCATTGCAAGTGTCTCTTGTTTTACAGTGTCTAATAAATTGCTTAATATATTATTATTTACATTATAAGTTTCTCTTAGTTTATTTATATCTTTATATACTAAAAGGCTCCATTTATCATTTGATATTTTTAATCTACTTTCCCGTTGATAATAAACACCTGCATTATTTCCTACTGTTTTCAAGTTATATAGGAAAGGTCGGGTTTCATTTTGATGCGTTAGGAAAAACGCTGAGGCCAATAGTCTGAAACAAGGAAAACATTAGTCAGTTTTTATTTCAGACTGGTCGTCATCATCTAGAGCATTTTTATCGTCTGGTTTAAGTATTATATCATCGTAATATGGTTTCATTCGGTCAAAATTAACCTTGGTAGTACGTTCGGTTTCTAGATTTTTAAGTATTGCCGAATTTTTTAGGACTTCTTGTGTTTCAAATGGTCTATAAATTTATTTTCGAGTTTTTATAATCTGGTTCTCGTTTTCCGAGAATCCGTTTGTCAAATCTTTCTTTAGGTTTTTGTTTTTGAAGCTCTGTCCGTTGCTAGCTATTTCGACGTAGTATTTTATTCTTGCGTTAAGGTCTCGCATATATTTAGAAAGTAATTGTTTTTCATTATAGAGTATTTCAGGAAGTCTACTAGAAGTGTGTCCGGAAATTAATTCGTATGGAGTGAAACCATGAGTTTTGTTAACAGAATTATTGTAACAAATACACGCGTACGGTAGAAGTTGTCAGGGGTGTTCTGTAGGGTCTTCTGTCGTTAAAGCTCTTATCATTTCCAAGAGGGTGGCGTGGAAACGTTCTAAACTGCCGTTTGGTTTTGGATGATTTACACTTGAGAATGTTAGCTTGATACTGTAAAGGTTACATAAATCTTTCATTAGTTGATTGGTAAATTCTCTACCATGGTCACAATGTATGCGAAGTGGGGTGCCGTAATGTTGAAAGTAAAGTAATAATGTGTTAACAATCTCTTTTGCTGATTTATCCATTAATGGATAAACTTGTATGAATTTAGTTAATTAGTCTCTTATAGTAAGAATGTAATTTTTGTCTGGAATTTCTAAAATATCAATATTAATTCGCTCAAATGGTGTTTTAGGTGTTTCTGTAATTACTAAAGGGTTGTCTAAATTTTTACCCCATATTTTAGTTTTTTGACATATTTTGCATCTTTTTATGTAATTATCAACGTCTTTACTCAAGCCTGTCCAATTGCATTTCGTTTTAATTTAAATAAGAATATTGGAATTTGATCTTTGTCGGGGGTAGTTAGGATATTTTGGCATATTGCAAGATTAATATCTTTGTCTGCAAATATAAAGCAAAATATTTCTAGAATAGGTATATCAACATTGTTTTCTATGTAATAAAGTTTTGTTAAGTCTATATCGTTTTTCGAGTTCCATATAATTTTGAATAATTCAGGAATAGATTCTTCGTTTGAAGCAGGCAAGGGGATAATAAGGTAATTTCTTTTTTCTAGCATGTCTTCTATGATTTTATAATGCAGTTCTTGTATTTTTTTTTTGTTAGGAAATGGTTATAATATTTTTGTGATCTTTGGCTAAAAGTTGGCTATTAGAATACTGTATTTTTGAATAGTCTATTAATGATTCTGTTTGGTAAAGTCTTATGAACCTATTGAATTCGTTTTCCAGTTCAATTTCGAGGTCTTCAGTGTCTTCGTTGTCTTCGTTATTATTGACTTCTTGGGTTGCCTTGCTTGTGCTTGGTTCCTCTAATTTTGAACTAAATGCAGCAACTTGTTGAAAATGGTTAATTTTTATTCTGCTTAGTGCGTCTGCATTGTTGTTAAGTTTTCCTGGTTTATAGATAAATTCGTAATCATATTTTTCGAGTTTTAGCCTCCAACTGGCTAGTCGACTTCCAGGATCCTTTATAGAGAATAGCCATGTCAGTGGTCTGTGATCTGTTACCAATTTAAATTTCTTTCCATATAGATATGGGCGGAAGTGTTTCACTCCCCAGACGATTGCAAGTAGTTCTCGTTCGATCACACTGTATCTGCTGGCTGCAGGACAAAGGGTTCGTGATGCGTAGGCTATAGGAAGAACCTTGCCTATAGGTTCTTGTGATAAAATGGCTCCAACTGCGTATAAAGAAGCATCCGTTGTGCGAACAAAAGCTTCTTCGAAATTTGGATAAATTAACATTGGTTATTAAGCAATTTTTTAAGTTGTCGAATGATCTTTGGCTATTTGTATCAAAGTCAAACGTTGTTCCTTTTTTTAATAGGTTTGTCAGAGGTTTAGAAATTTTGGCATAGTTTGAAATAAATCTTCGATAATAACCAGTGAGACTTAAAAATGATTTTACTTGTTTTACGTTTTTGGGAACTACAAAATCTTGAATTGCTTGAATTTTTGCGGGATTGGGCTTTATTCCGTCCTTTGTGATTAAATGTTCCAGATAGGCTACTTCTTTTCGTGGAAATTCGCACTTGTCGGCTGTATGTTTAAATTGGCTTTCCTTAATTTGGAAAAAACCTCTTTTAGTCTAGAAATATGTTCATGAGTGGCAAATGGCAATCTGAGGAACTCATAGTGTCCATTTTCTACGGAGAATGATGTTTTTTCAACGTCTTTTGGGTCAATTTCAGTCTGATGAAATCCTGAAGCTAGGTCTAGCGTTGTGAAATATTGGCAATGTCCTAGTTGGTCAAGGATATCGGCAATGTCCTAGTTGGTCAAGAATATGGGCTATATTGGGTAAAATATAACGGTCTTGCGCACATGTATCGTTGAGGCGACGATAATCTATTACAACTCGATATTTTTGTTTTCCAGAGGCGTCTTGTTTCTTTGGAACGACCCACACTGGAGACGACCATGGAGAAATCGATGGCTGTATGCTTCCTTGGTCTAACATCTTGTTAATTTGTGTTTTCACCTCTCCTTTGTGGACATATGGATATCTATAGAACTTTGTGTAGACAGGCTTAGCATCTTTAGTGTGAATAGAGTGTTTAATTTCACTCGTAAACGTCAATTTGTCTCCTAAATAAAAAATATCTGAAAAATCTAAAGATATTTCCATAATCATTTCCTTCTCTTCTTCATTGAGATGGTCCAAACGTAATTGATTTATTATTTCTTCTTCTCTTGTTAAACGTGTGTTAAATGATACCGTGTAATTTTTATTAAAAGTTTGGATAGGTAAATTATTTTTTTAAAGGGTTCAAAATTTAAATTAGAAAATTCTATCGTTTCTGGTATCTTATTTACATTTAAAACAGTTGCAAAAAATTCACCATTTTCGTTTAATTTTATTATAGCATTTGGAATTCTAACTTTATCTATTTCTTGAGCTAACAAAATTGCTTCCGTATTTTTTAATTTATTTGTTTTAAATTTACAATTTTTTTTTGTCCGGGCTTCAATATTAATTATATTTTTAAAATTAGCGTTCTCGTTATATCCGACCTCGTTGGAATTGCTATTTGCTGACACGACTTTATGCAGTTGTATGACTTTAAAATGTGTGATAAGTTTTTTATTTTTTAGATTAACAATGCATTTATAATGTTCAAGGAAATCTGAACCTAATAAACCATCAAATTCAATGTCAATGTCGCAGATAAAAAAACTTATGTGGGTTATTATACGTAAATGGAATTAATACTGACTTTGTAATTAAAATATTTTCTTTCGTGATACCTTTTATTGTAATATTTTCCAGAAATCTTATTGAATAATTTTCGCATGTTTTGGGTTTAAATATAGAAATACCTGCGCCTGTGTCTCTCAGAATTTTAAAAGTATTACTTTGGTCGTAAATATAATATAAATTTTCTAACTAAATTTAAAGAAATATTTGTTGAAAATTTAGATCAGGATTTAGATTTTCTGTTACATTCACTGCCCGAATTTGCATTGACAAATCGTTATTTCTTGCGTTTCGGTATCCGAGGCTACTAACTGAAAATTTTCGTTACTCTGAGAAAAATTTTGATTTTCATTTGAATAATTTTCATTGAAATTTTCGTAATATTTCATGTATTTCATTCAAATTCGCACTGGGATTTTGATTTTGAAAATCTTGATAAGATTCATTGTCATCGTTTTGATTATTTTCAAAATTTGGATTTTCATATATTTCAAAATTTTCGTTTTGAACATTATTTTCTTGATAATAATAATTATCAAAATTATCTACATTCAAGTGATGTGTTTTTTGTTGATTAAATCTGTTAAAATTTGGATTATTTTGAATTACTGTTGGCCTTTGCTGAGAAAAATTTTGTGATCTTTGAACCGGCTGATTATTGGACAATGGTCTTGTTTGACTTGAATTAAAATTATGTGGTCTCTGCTGAAAATTTTGTTGACTATTCCTAGGCAACATATTTTGAAAATTTTGAGAATTTTGATTTTGGGAATTTGAAAATCGAGAAAAATTTTGAGATTCATTTTGTCTCATTCGGCATTCATTTATAGAACCATTCTTTTTACAGTAAGTACATGTTTTAATATTTTGATTTGTTCTTATATTATGTGATTGATTATTATGTTTTAATACTCTTTGAAACCTTTGGTTTTTCAAAATAAGAAAGTTGTAATTCTCTTTTAATACGATTTATAGCTTCAATTATAGTTAAGGGGTTCCCTGCTCTAACATTTTGACCTATTTTTGGATCAAGTCCTGTTAATAAAGTATTTAAACACATGTTATTAATTAAAATAATTTGTGCGTTTTTTTGTTCTTGAGTAAGAGCCTGTTTAGCTTAGCGCAGAATACATTTTTGCATTATGCGTTTGTAATCTCGCCGCAAAATTTAAAGGAGTCTCATTCGGTAATTGATGCATTCTTTGCAAATCTTGTATAAGCGAAGTTAGATCTCGAGGATCGCCAAAATGTACAATTAATAAATTTGATACGTCTCGCCACGTATTTAAATCTCTAGAGTTGATCAACTGTGCAGCTTTACCTTTTAATTGATTTTTAATTTAAATTAGTAACAACATTTTTTGGTCTTGTGTACATACTCTTCGACTGCGTCGACATTATTTTGATTTTCTTCCATTTATAATTTTTATTAATAATGATTGTATTTGATAAAGATTAATAGAACTAGTGAGTTTAAATTAGAGAAATTTAATTATTTTATTTAGTGAGTGAGTTCAGAAATTTTAAATATTTTAGTTAATGAGTTCAGAGGTATAGTTAGTGTAGTTTGTGATAGTGAGTTCAGGAGTATAATAACAAGCAATAAATAATATTAAAATATGTTTAAATATACGTAAATGATGATTCAAATTTAAAATATAATAATATTTGTTAACTTACATACAAAAAAGCAGCATTTGTATTAACCTAAGACGGGAAGAGGGCTTCTTGGGAGTGTGTAGTCACGTGCCAGGGGCTTCACCAGGTGTTCCTAATCCACACGAAGCTGCTCGGACTTGGGGTTTCTTATATTCTAACTTGGTTTTGTGGGCTCGCTTCGTCCCTTGGGCTCTCTTCGTCTGTTTGTAAATTAAAATGATGGGCTCTTGTCGTCCCGAGGGTTCTGTTGACCCTTTTGAAAATATTGGGCTCTTCTTGTCCTGGAAAATCTTCTTAAAATTACGATTTGTTGCTTTTCTGGTTCTTTCTTTTCTTGTAAGTGATTTTGTTTAATGTTTTTTTTGCCACTTTTGAAAATCTGCACGACTGCGCCAATTGTTAGATCGTGGTAAGCGGAACACACTTTTTTAAAAAAACTTTTTATTCTTTCAAAAATAATTACAGCTTATGCCTTTTAGTATTTAAAATGGCTTGCTCTTCTGAACTTTAACTACTGAACTTAACTACGTCCAGGACTAGTTCTGAACTTAACTGTTTAACTTGGATTGCGGTTCTGAACTGAACTGAAGGCATGGGTTTAGATTGCAGGTATTTATATGTTTTTGGGTGTGCAAAACACATTCCCGAACGTTTTGTGTCGTTTAGTATATATATATATATATATATATATATATATATATATATATATATATATATATATATATATATATATATATATATATATATATATATATATATATATATAAAGAAAAAACGAAACACCTAGTTTTTTGGGCAATATTTGAAAATTCGTTACTCGAAAATTACTGAATCGAATTTAAAAAGCTTTGCAAATTCTGAAGAATTGATTCGTTTACTTATATCAAATTTTGGAAATACACTATTTTGCACGTGGCTTATACTACAGGATGTCAAAGAAACACATGTTTTTTTTTCTAAAATTTCATGTTATCTCTATTTATAGAACAGTCAAGTTAGTCGTAATAATCTTCCCTATTAATTGTTAGGCGATAACCCTCCCTATTAACAGTTAGATAATCCCTCAGGATCTTTTCGAGATTTTGTGGATATCTTGGTCAACTACGATTATATAGCAGTTTTGTGAAAATTGTCATTATTTTGCAGCAAAAATTAGCAAACTACGAAAGATATTGATAAGTTGGCTATACAGCGTTTGAACACACATCATGTGCTTTCAGTTTAAGTATACAAGGTGTTTCGTTAAAACTGAAAGTTCAAATTAAGGGATATGTTGTACACAAAAGCCTTTTTTTTGTGGGAAAATAAATATAAAGGTTCAAACCAAAGAAAATTATTTATGTAAACAATAGAAATGACCTTTTTACCATGTATCATGAAGAACGGGGTATTTTCTCCAAACGGTTTTTGATTTTTGGTGATATCTTTATCAGTTGTCAAAATATGCTAACATAAGGAAATGTCTACGTTTGATGTTGCAATTGCACAGATAACCATTAAAACCATCGCTTCCGAATAAACTAGAATACGGTTTGATTATACCAACGAGTTTTCCTCTTTTACAACCGTTCAAAATATACCTTCGAATATACAGGGTGGTCGAAAAAGTACAACGGTAAAAATAATTTTAATTTTATAAATTTAATTTATTTTAATCAAATGTCCAGTATATCATTGCAGTTCTGAAATCTACGGATGATTCTAAAAATATTGGTTGCAGCATAGGTTTTCTGTACTTAAGTTCATCTGTTTTTGAACCAGATGGTTTGCACTTTCCTATCTTAGTTTTCCAAAAGCTTTCTCGCTATACTACCTGCTCTATGAAACGAGTGTGACCAAAACAGCACGGCAGGTACTACCTGCCGATTGAAGCAATAATAATTATTATTGTCATGTTTTTTTGTTATGAAAAAACTTTCCAAGCAGCAAAATATGTTTAAAAAAGAAAATTACTAATGAAGAAAGTACGCAAAGTGTATTTACCTCCAATACCTCCCAAGAGGTACCAGACAGTTTCAGAGTTTCAGGAATTTCTACTGAAACGTTAATACGTTAAAATAAAACATAACGAAAGAAATTAACCAACAAATTTTATAATATCTACCTAGGTTCATTATAAAATAGAAAATTATAAGAAATAGAATAATACAGAGCTTATCCAGAGATACAGAACGAAAATTAACCTCATATACTGACACAACAATAGTGCGTAAATAAATACTAAAATATTAAATTGATTGCAGGATTTTACAAATAGAGAATGGGATAGGTAATTTAATGATTTAAAAATAACCAAACCATATGTTCCTGTTTTAGGAACAAGCAAGAAAACATTAAAAATAAGAGGAAAAAATAAGATTGATATAACTCAAATTTAGTTAATGTGCATCAAAGTTTTAATATATTTTTTGGCCCACCGCGGCACCGGCGACACGTAGAAAGTCCGCTGTCCTCATTTTTCAATTTGGCGTGACACATCATTCTATATATTGTTACAAAAACTTAAGCGGCAATAAAGAATGCTAACTAGGTATTATTTTAAATGTATTGGAACCGCAAGCATCTGTATCGTTAGTTGTAGCTATAAGCTCGTAACTGGTACACTATAAAGATATAATTTCCTTCAGCTTGGATTTACTAAGCAACCAACTTAAACTTTATAGATTAAGGAAAAACCAACATTGTATGCTCCTTCCTGTACTAGAAAGTCTATCAAGACATTAGAGGGCATACTAGCCAAACAGAGGAATCGGTTACCATTTAAGAAGATTAAGTACAAGAGTTTAGAATACTAGTATTTTTTAACATTCTATAATTTATGGACATGGAAAAATCGAAAGTTCTGGTAAAATCCTAAGTTTTCAAAATCTGCCAATTAATTAAACATATTTATATCAGTAATTGATTTCAGCAAAAGGCGTGTCTATTTAAAATAGTAAAAAAACTTGTATATAATTATACCTAATACAGCAACATATACTTATCGATCTAGTATTTGGGGATAAAGAGTACGGGGCTAAAAAAATTAAATATCCAAAAGGGTAGGTGGATGTTTCCGGGGTAATTGGAGCGGCTGAATCATTGCGGCCTAGTTTATAGGTACGAGGGCATATAGAAGAGTATTTGAGTCGATCTAGTTTTTGGGGATAAAGGATACGGGGCTAAAAAAAAAATTAAATACTTAAAAGGATAGGTGGCTGCTTCCGGAGTAATTGGAGCGGCTGAATCATTGCGGCCTGGTTTGGAGGTACGAGGGCATATACAAGAGTATTTCTATAGATCTAGTTTTTGGGGATAAAGGGTGCGGGGCTAAGAAAAAAATTAAATACCCAAGAGGGTAGGTGGCTGTTTCCGGGGTAATTGGAGCGGCTGAATCATTGCGGCCTAGTTTGGAGGTACGAGGGCATATATAAGAGTATTTCTGTCGATCTAGTTTTTGGAGATAAAGGGTGCGGGGCTAAGAAAAAAATTAAATACCCAAAAGGGTAGGTGGCTGTTTCCGGGGTAATTGGAGCGGCTGAATCATTGCGGCCTAGTTTGGAGGTCCGAGAGTATATAGAAGAGTATTTTTATCGATCTAGTTTTTGGGGATAAAGGGTACGGGGCTAAGAAAAAAATTAAATGCCCAAAAGGGTGGGTGGCTGTTTCCGGGGTAATTGGAGTGGCTGAATCATTGCGGCCTAGTTTGGAGGTACGAGGTCATATATCTTATCAGTATTTCTGTCGATCTAGTTTTTGGGGATAAAGGGTGCGGGGCTAAGAAGAAAATCAAATACCCAAAAGGGTAGGTGGCTGTTTCCGGGGTAATTGGAGCGGCTGAATCGTTACGGCCAAGTTTAGAGGTACGGAGCTAAGAAAAAATGACATACCCAAAAGGGTACGTGCTGTTTCCGGGGTAATTGGAGCGGCTAAATCATTGCGGCTTAGTTTGGAGGTACGAGGGCATATATAAGAGTATTTCTGTCGATCTAGTTTTTGGAGATAAAGGGTGCGGGGCTAAGAAAAAAATTAAATACCCAAAAAGGTAGGTGGCTGTTTCCGGGGTAATTGGAGCGGCTGAATCATTGCGGCCTAGTTTGGAGGTCCGAGAGTATATATAAGAGTATTTCTGTCGATCTAGTTTTTGGGGATAAAGGGTGCAGGGCTAAGAGGAAAATCAAATACCCAAAAGGGTAGGTGGCTGTTTCCGGGGTAATTGGAGCGGCTGAATCGTTACGGCCAAGTTTAGAGGTACGGAGCTAAGAAAAAATTACATACCCAAAAGGTAAGTGCTGTTTCCGGGGTAATTGGAGCGGCTAAATCATTGCGGCTTAGTTTGGAGGTACGAGGGCATATATAAGAGTATTTCTGTCGATTTAGTTTTTGGGGATAAAGGGTACAGGTTAAGAAAAAAACTAAACAACTAAAAGGGTTGGTTGCTGTTTCTGGGGTAATTGGGGCGGTTGAATCATTGCGGCCTAGTTTGGAGGTACGAGGGCATATAGAAGAGTATTTCTGTCTATCTAGTTTTTGGGGATAAAGGGTGCGGGGCTAAGAAAAAAATTAAATACCCAAAAGGGTTGGTGCTGTTTCCGGGGTAATTGGAGGGGCTGAATCATTGCGGCCTAGTTTAGAGGAATGAGGCCATATAGAAGAGTATTTCTTTCAATCAAATTTTTGGGGATAAAGGGTACGGGGCTAAGAAAAAATTAAATACCCAAAAGGGTAGGTGGCTGTTTCCGGGGTAATTGGGGCGGCTGAATCATTGCGGCCTAGTTTGGAGGTACGAGGGCATATAGAAGAGTATTTCTGTCGATCTAGTTTTTGGGGATAAAAGGTGCGGGGCTTAGAAATTAATTAAATACCCAAAAGGGTAGGTGTAATTAGAACGGCTGAATCATTGCGGCCTAGTTTAGAGGTACGAGGTCATATAGAAGAGTATTTCTTTCAATCTCATTTTTGGGGATAAAGGGTACGGGGCTAAGGAAAAATTAAATACCCAAAAGGGTAAGCGCTCGGGGTAATTGGCGCGGCTAAATAATTGCGACTTAGTTTGGAGGTACGAGGGCATATATAAGAGTATTTCTGTCGATTTAGTTTTTGGGGACAAAGGGTACAAGTTAAGAAAAAAACTAAACACCTAAAAGGGTTGGTTGTTGTTTCTGGGGTAATTGGGGCGGCTGAATCATTGCGGCCTTGCTTAGTGGTACGAGGGCATATATAAGAGTATTTCTTCCAATCTAGTTTTTGGGGATAAAGGGTACGGGGCTAAGAAAAAATTAAATACTCAAAAGGGTAGGTGGCTGTTTTCGGGTTAATTGGAGCAGCTGAATCATTGCGGCATAGTTTGGAGGTACGAGGGCATATAGAAGAATATTTCTGTCGGTCTAGTTTTTGGGGATAAAGGGTGCGGGGCTAAGAAAAAATTAAATACCCAAAAGGGTAAGTGGCTGTTTCCGGGGTAATTGGAGCGGCTAAATCATTGCGGCTTAGTTTGGAGGTACGAGGGCATATATAAGAGTATTTCTGTCGATTTAGTTTTTGGGGACAAAGGGTACAAGTTAAGAAAAAAACTAAACACCTAAAAAGGTTGGTTGCTGTTTCTGGGGTAATTGGTGCAGCTGAATCTTTGCGGCTTAGCTTAGTGGTACGAGAGCATATATAAGAGTATTTCTTCCAATCTAGTTTTTGGGGATAAAGGGTGCGGGGCTAAGAAACCCAAAAGGGTAGGCGGCTGTTTCCGGGGTAATTGGAGCGGCTGAATCATTGAGGCCTAGTTTGGAGGTACGAGGGCATATAGAAGAGTATTTCTGTCGATCTAGTTTTTGGGGATAAAGGGTGCGGGGCTAAGAAAAAAATTAAATACCCAAAAGGGTAGGAGGCTGTTTCCGGGGTAATTGGAGCGGCTGAATCATTCCGGCCTAGTTTGGAGGTACGAGGGCATATAGAAGAGTATTTCTGTCGATCTAGTTTTTGGGGATAAAGGGTGCGGGGCTAAGAAAAAGATTAAATATCCAAAGGTGGCTGTTTCCGGGGTAATTGGAGCGGCTGAATCATTGCGGCCTAGTTTGAAGGTACGAGGGCATATAGAAGAGTATTTCTGTCGATCTAGTATTTGGGGATAAAGGGTGCGGGGCTAAGAAAAAAATTTAATACCCAAAAGGGTTGGAGGCTGTTTCCGGGGTAATTGGAGCGGCTGAATCATTCCGGCCTAGTTTGGAGGTACGAGGGCATATAGAAGAGTATTTCTGTCGATCTAGTTTTTGGGGATAAAGGGTGCGGGGCTAAGAAAAAAACTAAATACCCAAAAGTGTAGGTGACTGTTTTCGGGGTAATTGGAGCGGCTGAATCATTGCGGCCTAGTTTGGAGGTACGAGGGCGTATATAAAAGTATTTCTGTTGATCTAGTTTTTGGGAATAAAGGGTGCGGGGCTAAGAAAAAAATTAAATACCCAAAAGGGTAGGTGGCTGTTTCCGGGGTAATTGGAGCGGCTGAATCATTGCGGCCTAGTTTGGAGGTACGAAGGCACATATAAGAGTATTTCACTTGGTTTAGTTTTTGGGGATAAAGTGCCCCGTGGCTAGAAAAAAAATTAAATTTATATCTTTTTTATATCCCCTTTCGCCCCACCCGAACGAAGTCGCGGGTATTCGCTAGTTACTATAATAATTCTAAACAACATAGATAAACAAACAAATTGATGGTGGCAATAATTTTGTCGCTTTTTTTAAATATTTTAAATAAACTATTTAAAATATAAATTTCGCCACATTCCATATTGCCATAAAGCACAATTGCAAGATTTTAAAAATAAAGCGTAACTACTTAAGCAATATTTTTTTATGTACTAATTTTATGTACAGAATCTTATTTGCATATGGAAAAATTAAATAAAAAAACACCCCACATACCCCTCAAACTGCAACTCATCCTTAAATATTTTTTTTAATTTTAACCCCGTGCCCTTCTGATCAAAAAATAAAACGACAGAAATAAACTTCTATATGCTCTGGTATCTATAAACTATATGGCACTAACAGCCGCTTCGATTACCCCAGAAAATGTAACCAGCCATTTTAGGTATTTAATTTTTTCTTAACCCCGTACCCTTTATCGCCAAGAACTAAATCGACAGAAATACTCTTCTATATGCCCTCGTACCTCTATGCTAGGCCGCAATGATTCAGCCGCTCCAATTACACTGGAAACAGCCACCTACCCTTTTGGGTATTTAATTTTTTTCTTAGCCCGTACCTTTTATCCCCAAAAACTAGATCTATAGAAATACTCTTATATATGTCCTCGTACCTCCAAACTAGGCCGCAATGATTCAGCCGCTCCAATTAATCCGGAAGCAGCCACCTACCCTTTTTGGTATTTAATTGTTTTCTTAGCCCCGTACCCTTTATCCCCAAAAACTAGGTCTATAGAAATACTCTTATTTATGCCCTCGTACCTCCACACTAGCCCGCAATGATTCAGCCGCTCCAATTACCCCGGAAATAGACACCCAATTTTTGGGTATTAATTTTTTTCTTAGCCCCGTACCTTTTATCCCCAAAAACTAGATCGATAGAAACACTCTTCTGTATGCCCTCGTACTTCTAAACTAGGCCGCAATGATTCAGCCGCTCCAATTACAGCGGAAAATCCACCTACCCTTTTGGGTATTTAATTTTTTTCTTAGCCCCGTACCTTTTATCCCCAAAAACTAGATCTATAGAAATACTCATAAGAGTATATATATATATATATATATATAAATATGCCCTGGTACCTGCAAACTAGGCCGCAATGATTCCGCCACTCCAATTATTCCGGAAGCAGCCACCTATCCTTTTTGGTATTCAAATTTTTTCTTAGCCCCGTACCCTTTATCCACAAAAACTAGATATATAGAAATACTCTTATATATGCCCTCGTACCTCCAAACTAGGTCGCAATGATTCAGCCGCTCCAATTACCCCGGAAACAGCCACCTACTCTTTTGGGTATATAATTTTTTTCTTAGCCCCGTACCCCTTATCCCCAAAAACTATATCTATAGAAATACTCTTCTATATGCACTCGTACCTTCAAACTATGCCGCAATGATTCAGCCGCTCCAATTACTCCGGAAGCAGCCACCTACCCTTTTTGGTATTTAATTTTTTTCTTAGCCCCGTACCCTTTGTCCACAAAAACTAAATCTATAGAAATACTCTTCTGTATGCCCTTGTACCTCTAAACGAGGCTGCAATGATTCAGCCGGTCCAATTACCCAGGAAACAGCCACCCACTCTTTTGGGTATTTATTTTTTTTCTTAGTCCCGTACCTTTTATCCCCAAAAACTAGATCGATAGAAACACTCTTCTGTATGCCCTCGTACCTCTAAACTAGGCAGCAATGATTCAGCCTTCCACCCTTTTGGGTATTTAATTTCTTTCTTAGCCCCGTACCCTTTATCCCCAAAAACTAGATCTATAGAAATACGCTTATATATGGCCTCGTATCTCCAAACTAGGCCGCAATGATTCAGCCGCTCCAATTACCCCGGAAACAGCCACCTACCCTTTTGGGTATTTAATTTTTTTCTTAGCCCCGTACCCTTTATCCCCAGAAACTAGATCTATAGAAATACTCTTATATATGCTCTCGTACCTCTAAAATAAGCCGCAATGATTCAGCCGCTCCAATTACCCCGGAAACAGCCACCCACCCTTTTGGGTATTTCATTTTTTTCTTAGCCCCGTACCTTTTATCCCCAAAAACTAGATCGATAGAAATACTCTTCTGTTTGCTCTCGTACCTCCAAACTAGACCGCAATCATTCAGCCGCTCCAATTACCCTGGAAGCAACCACCTACCCTTTTGGGTATTTAATTTTTTTCTTAGCCCCGCACCCTTTATCCCCAAAAACTAGATCGATAGAAATGATTTAGCCGCCCCAATTACCCCAGAAACTGCAACCTACCCTTTTAGGTATTTAATTTATTTATAATTATGAACTCTAACTGGAACTGGAAGTTTCTACAAGGGGTATACAATACTCTTGTGAGTATAATCTGGTATATAATTTATTTTTGTAGAACTAAGATTTTTTTTTGTTTTACGTCTGTTGTATCTTTCGATCGGAGTAAGCTGTTAAAGAAACAAGTAACTGTTTAGCATATAAACGTTCCCAAAATTATAACAATTAAAGGTAATATGAAAAATCGATTTTTACATTTCGAAGATCTGAAATATTCTCACTAGGCGGTTCTCGGCATGAAAGTGTATTTTATAGGTAATTTAACTAAATTGTCAATAATTAATTATATTTCAATTAAAATATATACCTGATAATTATAATATCAGTGCGCCACTGATAGCGGCCGTCGGCAGCATTCGGGACTTGAGCGCCTAGAATTTGGCGGCTATCTTCACACCGGTTCATACAAGCACATTATGTTTAACGAAATAAAATACTCAAACCACAACATCACAAAATATATCTACTAGTAAGAATTCCAAATATAAGCTGACTTACCTAATTAAAACAAAAAAATATAAAAGTAATAATCGCCGTAACAATCCCGGTCTCTAGTGTTTTATGTGAGCGTACTTTGTCTGTTGAAGAATCATTAAATGATTTTTGAAAAATACAATTGGAAATGACAGACTATCAAACTTGGCTATTTTATAAATTGAGAAGTCATTGATAAAAAAACATAGATCTTTAAAGAGTAATAGATATTTTCGCGGAAAATAAGAGAAGAATAAATTTAATTATGGCACAGGATCCATCATTAATGTAAAAAAAATCTAGTATGCTACTTTGACACACTAATGACAGACCCTGTACACAAAAAATAGCAAGAATTCTGCGGAAGTCTAACATTCGTACAGTCTTCAATATGCAAATCCTTACTCATAACAATTTCCTCTAACAAATCTAGAACTATTTGTGCCCCCAACTGGCCCCCCCAAAATGACGTCGGCTGTAGCTCAGGACCGCTAATGAAAAATATTTATAGGTAAATCGGCCAAGAGAAATCGCTGTAAATTATTTTCAAGTTCGAAAGTTGACCGCTAGGGGGCGTAACAGCAACACAAAAGTGTTAAATTTTCATAATTGAGGTATGTTGAAAAATAAGCATTGTATTCTTCATCCAGTTACGCACTTTTTTCTTCAGACCATTTCTGTCTATTTTCGAAAATAAAGTGATGGGGGAAGGTCAAACATTTTTTTGTTCAAATGTAGATATCTCTGTTTTGGATGCACCGACGTTATTCCACTTGGTGTCGAAAAACAAAAATGCTTTTTAGCCCTACTCGTGGAACCATAAACTATACCGTCGTGAATTTGTTAGTGGTCACTAGATGGCATTGTTTCGGAATTATCTAAATAATGCTGATTTTCTCAAAAAAATCAAATGATACGCTATGACTTTTAAATCAGATTTGATTTTGTAGTTATGAAGAGCACTGAATAGTGAAATAAAAAATCCAAGTCCGCTTTTAAATTAAGAAAGTTGATGATCGTTTCTCAAATACGAAACGTCAGATTGGAAAATTAACCTTGCCGTTTTATAGAAGAGAAAAAGCGACAATGGCAAAGTTATTTTAATCTCTCAATTCAGTTATTTCTAAGATTTTAGGAAAACCAGAAAACTGGGAAAAACAACTAAACCTTGCTTCAACGAAACGTCCAAAAAAAACGTCGAAATAAACTAAGAATAAACTAACAGCAATTGTGGGTATTTAAAATTACTGAAAGCTCCTTAAGGTAAAAAGATTTTGTATATTCAACTCGACAAGAAACAATATGGTAGACCGTATTAGGAATGCCATCCAAAGTATCTTTACAGGCAGCAGAAGTGGAGGCTACAGGCCAGCCAACACAGAAAAGATTGGTACGTTGTATTGACATTGACGGCCGGCATTTTGAGCATTTACGAAAGTAGTTTTCAATAATTTTAAATATATTTGTTGTTAGTTGTTAGTTCATTTTTTTTGTTGTTTCGGTGAAGTAAGGTAGGACTCGGTTTAAACTTTTTGCCCAAAGCAAGTCCGGCCTTCCCTCGCTCTAGCTTTAGCTATTTTATTGCGAAACTTTTTTGATTATGAGACTGAGTTTTAGTATTTTTGCTTTGTTGTTTGTTGCAACAAACTTGCGTCAAAACTGCCATATGAGGATGTCTGTGCGCCGCGCGCCGTCGTCCTACCCTAAATGCAATCCAAATCAAGAGAGTACTTCGGGAAGCTACGGATGTAAACATATCATCGTCAGCTGTGCGAAGAAGATTACATGACTATGGCCTGCACGCTAGGCCCTTCTTTTGCTCACTGTTTACCGGGCTGCCAGAAAGAGATGGGCACAAGAAGATGCAAAAGAATGGAATAGGTGCATGTTTACTGATGAATGTAGATTTAACTTGCATGCAAGTGATGGACGAAGTTTGGTATGGAGAGAAAGGAACAGTCGGTGCGTGGAAGAAAATTGGAAGAAGAGTAGTATTTGGAGGTGGTGGGGGTTACTATATGAAGAGGTGTTATGTAGAACGGTAAGACTGATCTTTTAGTCTTGTTAGGAAAAAGTATGTATGAGAGTAGATAGAGATATGTGCATAATAAGATTATTATTCCTTTCGCTCAAAACTTCAGGAATAACATTATACTGGTAGACGATTATGTTCGTCCCCACAGGGCAAGAGTTGTTCAAGAAGTTTTGAGGGAGAATAATATCGAACGAATGGATTGGCCTGTTACATCTCCCGATATGCATGTTATAGAGCATGTATGGAGTAGACTGAAACTAAGGATGAATGAAGCTGATTATGAATTACATAATTTGGACGATTTAGCAGATGCAGGGAAGTTCCTCAAGATTTTATTGCATCCTTCGTGAACAGCATACCAAATAAGGTAGCGGACGTTCTACGTGTCGGCGATGGGCCGACACGTAGTGGTCGTTGGTGCACGCTAATTAGATTTAAGTTATACCTATCTTATTTTTTTGATCTTATTTTGAATATTAACTTGCTTGTTCCTAAAACGAGATAATATATAGTTTAGTATTTTGTTTAAATCATTAAATTACCTATCTCATTCTCAATGTGTAGATCCTGTTACCAATTTAATATTTTTGTATTTACGGACCTATTGTTGTCAGTATATGAGGTTAATTTTTGTTTTGTATTTCTGGATCTCTGTACTATTATGTTTTTTATAATTTTCTATTTTGTAATGAACGAAGGCAGATTTTATAGAATTTGTTGGTTTATTTCATTCGTTATTTTTTATTTTTTTATGTTTTATATGTTTCAATAGAAATTCCTAAATCTTTAAGGCTTGTTTTAATGGATCCCTAGAGTATGTCCCAGTTCCTCTTAGTAAGTACTGAAAATAAATCCACTTTACATACTTCCTTCATTAGTGATTTTATCTTCTTAAACGTATTTTGCCGCTTGGAAAAAAAATTTATATCCAAAAACAATAATGACAACAATAATTATGATTGCTTTAATCGACAGGTGGTACCCGCGGTGCTATTTTAGTAACGCTCGTTTCTCTACAGCAGGTAGAATAATAAGAAAGCGTTTAAAGAACTAAGATAGGAAAGAGTAAACCATTTGGGTCTAAATTAAACCGTATAGATTTTACAACCACTTGGTGTCCAAAAAAAAAAGATTTTTAAAAGTCGGAAACAGTTGAACTTAAGTACAGAGTACCTATGCTACAACAAACATTCTTGGAATCGGCAGTAGATTTCAGAACTGCAATGATATAGAGGGTACTCCATTCAAGTAAATGATATTTTTTACAGTTCTACTTTTTTAACCTCCCTGTATATTCGAATCTGTAATTTGAACGGTTGGTTGTAAAATACGAAAACTCATTTGTATAAACAAGCCGTATTCCATCTAATTTGGAAGCGGTTCGGTTCGTAATGAGTCTATTAAACGTCGATATTATTTTATTTTACCCTATTTTGAGAACTGACTGAGATATTACCAAAAATAAAAAACCGTTTCCTCCTCTTTTCTCTCTCAAAGTTTTTCAAATTCGATCCATTAATTTTCGACTAACGCGCTTTCAAATGTTGCTCATAAAACTATGTGTTTCGTTTTATTATATATATATATATATATATATATATATATATATATATATATATATATATATATATATATATATATATATATATATATATATATATATAAATATATAATTATTCAATTTGTTTCTTAAACCCGGTATATATTAATTGGACTTCTTTCTTGGGTATAGGTTTTTTTTGCAAAATCAAATAATGGGATTAACTTGACGTTTCGCCTATCATAGTAGGCTTTCTCAAAAATTGCTCATTCCTTTATTATTATTTTTTTTGGTATATATGGCTTTCCTTACCTATCTACAATTAATTTAAAAAACATTTAGTGGTCTAATTTTAAAATGACATTTACAATTTTTCTAAAACTGATTTAAAATTTTATACTATTGACAATAATTATTACAAAATTAATAAAATAAGGCTACATACCTCGAAAAATACATGCTGATTATTCACTTATATTTGAATGATAGGTAGCAAGAGTAGTATAGAGACTCTATTCGGACGCGAGAAAGAAAGCTTCGAAAATGCCAAATGTGATTTTGACGAAACGTCAGCAAAACTGTTCTTTTCAGAACGACAGTAGTTAAGGGATGTACACCCGGAATGAAAACACATTGTATTTTTCCATCCGTGAAGGAGTAAAAATCAACACATATATATATATATATATATATATATATATATATATATATATATATATATATATATATATGATTCATATTGAGGGAAGTTCCGGGTAAATAAATTTACCGATTTATTAGTTGTTGTTGATTGAAGTACTGAAAACCTATAATCAGACACATGTTTGATGGTGAATACTGGTTGTCGGATACAATAATTCGCTCCCTTCAGTGGCATTTAGGGTCTCAGATGAACCAGTTAATGTTATAGAAGAGCTGTAACTAAGAGTATCTGAATCGGCAGTATGTATTCCAATCAAAGTGGTTTCAAGCTTCTCTAAAAATTTCCTCATAAAAGTACGTCAATATTCAATATAATGATTTAATAAAGTATTGTTATGAACTTACAATATTTATGAATCTCTACAACTACTGTTATTATAAAGTATTATTAATTACTATATAAATGTAGGCATAAATTAAATCTGACTTCTTCCTTAGTCATATAAAATTGTGTGTCTTCAATATCAATTCCTGTTGATGATGAAAAATGGGTGGGTAATACCTCCAACGGCCTAAAATATAATGCTACAAATCAGTTTTATTTAATTTAAATTTTTTATTTTAAAATCCGATATGAATTTGGCTATAAAGTGATGTTCTGTAAACGGCCTCTTTATTTTATGTAACAATTTAATTTAAAATTATGAAATAACCATTTATTATATTATTAATTATATTTAATTCATAGTTCTTGAATCTTGAAATAAAGACTTTTCAAAATAGGCACCTAACAAATTTTAACTACCAATATTTGTCTGTTTTGACTTAGTGGATATATATTTTTGAGCAAATTCTGCAAATTATGAAGGTCAAAAAATGTATAACTATGAAAAATTTGAACTAGTTTCTCTGAGATAGTTTCCTGAGAGACTGACAGAAGAAAAAGCACGACCACACTGTAAAACCGTGAAATAATAAGCACACATTTTATTTTAATTTATTCACCTAAACAAAACTAATTATTTATAATATTTAGTATTTACGTTATTTTGGTAATAGGCTACACAACATGTGTACTGTTAAATATTATTGATCTTAAATAATTCTCTATATTATGATCGCCCTGAACGTATTCAAAATATAACTCTAAAATTCATACGTTTTAGTTAGAGTCTCAGATGATGCAGTTAATGTTCTAGAAGAGCTGCAGCTTAGAGTATCTGTATCAGCAATATGTATTGTGGTTGCATATTTTTATTTTAAGACTTAAATAACTCAAAAACGAATGTGAGCTGTTTACATAACAAGGATTGCATATCGAATATTTATTTCAAAATCTTATACTAGACTATAAAATAAAAAAGTTACACAGAACTTTGTTTATGGTAAATCATCTGGTAAATTATTAAATTAAACTTCATATGAAGTAAATTTTAACTTTTTTTTTTGGTGCTTGAAACTCGTCAGAAATGTTTGATGGCGACTAGCTGATTGGTAAAGTATTTACCCCAGATGCCTTATTATCAGTTATTATTATTAAATCCTTAAATGTTTGTGTGAACTTTTCCTTCGAAAGCCGTTAAAACAATTTCAAAAGCCAAAAATTAATCCCATTAATAAAAAATAATTTTACAGCTACAGCCTTATCTCATGAATAAACTGAATCTTGTAGAATGCATAGCTTAGGATTATAAATTAGATATAAACAGAATACTAAACATTTTCTGATGAGCTTAAGGAAATCTACTGATATGTCTATATTTATATGGCATGTTCATAAATATATCTATAATATGCATTTGAATTACAATCAAAATAAGTATTTAAAAAAGAAACGGATTGTTTTATTTATTTGGATACCACTAACTAAACTAAATGTATTTGAACCCTATATTTAGCGCACAATCTGCCAAACCAGTGGGGAATTTTTCCTTCGCCCTTCATGTTTACTTTGATTATTATGAACACAAACAAATGTGTTTATTGCTAATTCTAGTCGTTCAATATTCAAAGGTCTGATCAGAACAGAAAAAAACAATTTCTTCGTTTTCAAATTCCTAGCAAAACTGGGTTGGTTTTAGACGTCTATGTGCAATACATAACCTATAAAATAACAAGAACCACGATATAAATATTTTTGTATTTTCTTCATACTCCTGAAAAGATAGGTACTTCTGGTAGTTACCAATAACCATAACACTTTTTTGGTATTTCTATCTAAGAGAACCGTTAAAAACATTTTAACAAAATTTGTTTTTTTTATGTTTTAAATATTTATTTTTATGATCAAAAGCTATTATAACCAAGACGAAATCTAACTAGTTCCAAAAGCTTTGAATGTTATGTATTTTTTTTAATATAAAGAAGCAAACCATATTTTTCTCCTTTCCTCAAGAGGGGGATAACCACACTCCGAGATTCTTCATATCTTCATGTTTCAGGGTTCCTAGATGCCAAAAAAACTTTTTTTTAATTCCGTTTTTCAGTCTGTCGGTTTGTTCATGGCATAGCTAAAAATTACTTACCTGATTGACTTCAAATTTTAATATTAAGGGTATATGGGGATGAGATGGTATTTTTTGGTAAAAATTCTATATAGCGGCTTAGTAAAATGTTCAAAAAAACTATTACTAAAAAACTACTTCTACCCCAATGTACCTCAGATTTGGTATAAAAATCAAGTGTGACATGGTAATCAACTGTCCGAATCCAAGATCGAAGAATTAGGTGTTATGAAGAGATGAATTGGTAAACTTTTGGTATGATTTCAAGATAATGGAATAAATGCCAGTGTTCGGGAAACCGTCTGTTTTCCTTAGATGGATAATACTGCAATAAAGTAAAGCCCTAATAAAAAACAAGCCAAACTAATAAAAAAGGCATCAAATTTCTCTTATTTTCTAAAGTCTCCAAAATCCTAACAACAAGAAATGTTCCGCGCTAAAAATCAACACCAGGGGTGCGATTTTGCACTTATCATTTCGTTAGTTAACGAAAATTTTCTCCATTCGGAGAGCTGTTCGGCATGACAATCAGATTTTCCGATCCTTGTTCGTTAAAAACCAACCTATTACTAAAGCCGCCATTTTCTGAATCTGTCAGTTCTTGAGTTTT
Source organism: Kuschelorhynchus macadamiae (assembly GCA_030620095.1). NCBI lineage: Eukaryota > Metazoa > Arthropoda > Insecta > Coleoptera > Curculionidae > Kuschelorhynchus > Kuschelorhynchus macadamiae. Next base: position 904,093 of record JAUTXW010003745.1, read on the forward strand.
TGATAATATCTGAATTTACTGTCTTGGAGTCTAATTTCGTAAGATAAAAAATAGTTTTGATTACTTGAAAGCTAAGCCATGATATATTAGCATATAAATCATCATACCGTACGTAATCAACACATGCCAAAATATTCAAGAAAATCATGAAAACATGGAACCTCCAAATAGGCAGCGCAAAAACGAAACTCGAAAAAAATCCTTCAAATTAAACAAGGTAAGCTAATCTGTTTAAAAAACATTATCTATGTCATACTATTACGAAACCTGTATATTTTAGTTATTAATGAATCATTATTTTTAATTCCGTGAATTCTTTCCTGATTTGATCATTTTGTTAGAAGTACGGGAAAACATAAAACTATATGGCGCAAAATTCTATATTACGTATTTTATTTTTAAAAGAAAAGGGGGACCTATGTTAATATCTATTCTAATCCAGCACCGCGGCTGTTATGCAACCACATAAACATCATACATCTATCCGCCTTTGAAACGGGGCGTGCCTTCCCCAGAAAAATAATATAATAATATAGGCGAAATGCGTTCATCGGGAGAACAAAGCGTTTTAAACTTAGACTAAGAATAAAAATCTTACTCTAGGTTGTAAATGCCCGTTGTTACTGGGGAATGGCCCTCCCTATTTGAGGAATACGGCAGTATTTTATTTAATTTTGGTCTATCGTAACCTAACCTAACTTTTTTAGTTCACAAATACACAGTAAACAAGCAAGTGGAACAGCTGATGGATCACTTGCGGAAACATAACAGTGGTTTAATAATGGTGTATTGTATTTAAGCATTGCAAAATTGAACATAAATTCCAATAACTAGGAACCAATTTAAAAATAATCTTTTCTATTGATGGAAAGACTAAAGAAGCAATAAGGGCAGTTGAATCTAGATTATCATAATGGTGATACCTGAGACTGTTGCAGGTAGGCATGAATGTGTATATTTTAGCAAACAGAATGTACTTGCTTAAATTATATTTCATTGTCTATGTCGAGGTCTATGTATAACTTGTAAACAAAAGTATTCCTTAACCGGTATTATCAAAGAAAATTTATAGAGTAACCTATTATTTTCTTAAGTATTCTATATTTTCACTGTTGAGGGCGAAATGAAATAATCTTTGTTTTTCTTTAAAAGAACTACAGTTGGAATTATATAATGTCATAATTATTAGAGAAGGGAAATAATTAGTTATATTATATTACACAGTATGTGGTGTATGGCACATTTATTGATTATAGCAATATTTTTACAGCTTTTGCAGAATATGACACTAAAAAGAAGGGAATGATACAAGAAATGATATCCAGTATTTTCATTTACCTTTCACATACTTAGACAATATAAGGAAGAACAATCGCCGAAGCACAATTACAAATTCCTCGATAAGCTGTTTTGTTGATTCAAATTTGAGCTCGACCATTTTCATTGTAGAAGATATATACCTGTGTAAGTATTACTTGTGATTATTTTGTTTTTTTTTTATAAAGAAACTTACTATAATATTAGGCTTAGACAGGTTAGGCTAGTATAATTCATAAGCTTATGCTTAGCAAAGTCTACTGCAAAACATACCTATGAGTTCTTTATTATAACAAATCATCAGTTCACAGTATCACACAGAATTTAACACTTGAAACTTTGTTGGATTTGACTGATGGTTTTTGCACTGATATTCTGTCGGAAAACAGCAGCAAGATAACGCATAGCAACTCAACTGATGAATGGTGCACTTATTTTTTTATTATGTCATTCATTAAACTTTGTGCTAGACACCTCGTTATGTTTTATATGTTTTGTCTAATTTCTTACAGTGTGACTCAAATATGTTTGAAGTGTGTGTTTTTCCTTGAGTTTTGCTAATTACCATTTTTAATGTGTATTTTTAAATTAGTCTTTTGTTCAAATCTATGTTTAATGAAATTTATTTGTTTATTCTTCTGTAAAATTGTACAGGGTGCCTGGTTATATTTTAAACGGTACCTTAGAGGCATTATTCTATGAGTTATCAAAAAACTTTAAATACAAATGTTTTTTGGTTTGAACGTAATCATCATTCTTGCCGATTATAAATATACTAGGTTTAAACTTTATCTCTAAACAGAGATATTTTAGAAAAACCCTGCCATAAGAGGAAATGTGTAAGAGAAATATGGAGAAAACTCCAATATATTGAAGTCAAAAGGTTTTTCTTAAATTTCTTGATTATCTTTAGAAATAAAGGTCTTAAACCTAGTCTATGATTAATAATTAGCAAGAAGAGACCATTTGAGATGTATCTATTATACAGGGTGTGCTTTTTAAAATAACGAAGTCGATGCCCATTTTAATTTCCGATTACATTTTGTTTGTTTTTCTTGTAAATTGCCCAAACCTAAACACTTTTATATTTAAAGTTTTTTGATAACTCATAATAAAGTCTGTAGGGTACCGTTTAAAATATAACCAGACATCCTGTACATAAAATCTGTATAAAACATCAGATGTGTTAAAAATAAAAAAAAACTACATAGATATACAGAAAGGAACAAAAGTGAACCAAACTTAATTTTAGAGAAAAAATTATACATCATATACACTATACCTATATCAGGAAGAAACCTTATTTTTTGTAAGCTAAGTTTACTGTGTTTACCATCTTTGACCAGAAGAGGTTATTTCAAATGCAGTTTATGTATACCTTGTTAGGTACCGGAAGACATTAGGTTGCTAAAAGTACATTTTGTAAGGATATATTAAATATTTATACAGGATGTCCCAAAAATGTGGTATAAGGTGCAGCTGCTGTTTTTTTTATTATGGACTATTTTGTTTTATTAAAGAATAAAACATCTGGTTTATATGTAATTTGGTAAACTCAAGTTTAATACCTTAAAAAAGACCATACATATAACTAAAAAAGGAATTTGTTAAAATTTTATTTTTTAAACTTCAATTTACTTGAAACATCTGTATCTTGCCTTTCTTAATCATATCAAATAAAGTATAACTGACTAAAGTCATGGTATCTATTGTTCAGAAAGTCAAGAACTACAACATATATATAATTTAGGGAATTTCTCTCAAGCTAGTTTTATAAGATTTATGTGTAGTCCTAGTAGCCACCTCGCAATTCACCCATTCTTATAGGCTTTGTTCAGTATAATTTTTAGAATACCACCAGATTGTGACGTAGGTAAAAATGACGAACTTAAACATGGACATTTTTGGACAATATTCAGGTCTCAACTATCTAGCAGGCGCGTAACTAAGGGGGGCATGGCGGAGGCCATGTTTTTTTTTGGGATATTGCATGGGCGCCCGCAGAACCATAACTGATTAAAAAAAACCAGAAAGGTCATGCATATTTATGTAATTTATATATGTAATATAAAATATTTACATTTTCCAGGAGAGGCATTTTGGTGAAAACAGCCTTTATACGAAGAAAGTTTTTTAGTATTCGGGTGTGAATTATCCTGGGTAGAAAAGAACAATATAATATTTCGTTTTGTAATAGTCATTGTGTGTGTATAAACATTTGGAGCAAATGACAAGGGCTTAGATACTCTGTGTAACAGATTTCTTGTGGCCTTTTGCCTTTTCGAAGTGATAAATCCAAAAATATAGTGCTAGGCATTATCGAAAACCACAACTCAATATATAAATTCTGGTTGAAAATTAGTAAACTTGAATTTTGTCCACAAATTTGCATGTATAACTGCGTCTGTCCAGTAGTTTACTATAGGACATCAGTACCTAAAATTAATTAATTAATGTAGGGGTTATGGTTATATTTAATAAAAAAAATTGGGTTTAAAAAGCCATATTCATAGGGACATTCTTATTTTCTTAAGGGGAATATGCTCCTTAAGTATTACATTTAATTTTTAACTAAAATTGGAAATATAACAATTTTATCAATAAGTTTTTTAATAGCATATTATTTCATTTAAAATATCCTTCTTTTACAGCTGATTTTTCGAAAAGCAATTTTTTACAATTTTTCTTCTTTTTAGGTATTTTAAGTCACCGTGTGAGTCCTTTGGACCCTTCGTAAAAGAAAATGACGTGGACTTACGTATCACCAGAATTCAGCAATGGAAACTAATTTCAGCTTGTAACAACTTGAACAATAAAAAAATGTCCAATTCTAATATTTTTTTATTTAGTGACAAATATAAAATTGATTTTTGCGATAAAATATTGCAACACTTTTAAAAAAAAGTTTAAAGAAGTTCCAGTGAATTTCATAATAATAAAAATGGAAAATTATTTCATTTATATCTTAAAGATTTATGACTACACTTAAATCTAGAAAAATAATTATATTTAGGCATTTTATAGATACAGATTTACAGGGATATAGAGAGTTAGCGATTGATAACATTTTGAAATTAGTTACGGGTAGTATTATATATGAATCTTTAAACATATTTCCAAAAGTTAAGGTGTGAAAGTGGAAATATTTATTTTTGAGTTCCAACTGTTTCTTTTGGTAGTTATGTAAACTCTCCAAACGTCAATTTTTAGTTTTTAGCCTAAATTAAATAAAATTACTCTGTTAGGTATAGGATCAACTGTGCAGTAATTTTATTATTTTTAATGCAATGAAAAAAAATGCAGTAAGTAAGTAAGTAAATTTTCTCCTTCCCAAACATATGGTAATTCTCAGTATCTTTGAAATATATAGAGAGTGATAAAATATGTATTTTTATTAAATGAGTACCCAGTCTATTTTTTACACCTATGAAAAGCTAAAAAATATACCTACCTATGATATTTAATATGGCCATATTATTTTTGAATATATAAATTTCAGTCGTAACAATTACAAATAGAGCATTTCTTAAAAAGGCTTCTTTATACAGAGCATTCCATGTAAAAAAATATACTGTATATAATATTTTTTAGTATAAGAAATAATAAAATTATTAGAGAGGGATCACTTTAGACGGCAACAACAGCCTACTAGCTACACATGAAAATCCTGATTGCGTTACGTCATTGCTGTCCCTACAGTATTAATCGGACCAATGCCAGCAAGTTCCTGTTCATGCCACGAAATCGATATTGGAAGAAATTGATTCCGCCCACTACATTGGAATTTTTCGCGAAGAACAGAAAATTCAAATCAATTGTGTCGAAAACGAAGTTGCATCACTAAAAGAGACATTCCTTTTTTTTGTGCCACTTAAGTGTTATTTAAAAACTAATATTTATACCTATAAAAATGAAAGACATTTTTTATGGTCACTCTGTAACTTTAAAAGACATTAAAGTAAATAATATGCCTATACTTCAAGTTAAGAAGATTAAATTAGAGAAGATACCATTAGACAGGTTCCACGAACTTCAAATGCAAGCACAGCAAGAAGAACCCTTAGAATTTTCAAAAATTAGTTCTTATTATAATGAGTGGTCTTTTTGACTTGTAATTATTATTCTGATTATTATTGTTTTATGGTTTCTATTTAGGAAGAAAGAAACAGTAATCGAGCTATTAAGAAAAAAGGAAAATGGACCTGTTGATGAAGCTCAAGTGGTTCCCCCTCGAGTTCATTCTAGGGATGGAGAAGTTATGTGTGTCCTTTCAATGACTTTCTCATGGGAACTAAGCTGACACGCCAATGCAAGATCAGCAGTTTTCCAGATCCCACGAAGAGCGTGAGAAGCAAACTTCGTACAGTAAATTTGTACTTCTAATATTCAATATTCAATGTTTACGTCGTAATACGTATTTTAAATGAAATAATTGTTTTTTAAAAATAGTTATTTTATGACTAAAAACATCACAATCGCAACTAAGCGTGTGCGGACCTATAAATGTAGCATCTTTTTTGATTTTTTTTTATCACCCATACAGATCCTTAGAATATTTCCCTTTCCTCCCACAACACCTTGTGTATGTGCTGAACTTTTGTATAGTACCATTATACTTGATTATTTAAACACTTGATAGGAATGGTTTAATTTAAAGCTGTAAAGACTTCCAATATTTATTTTGATTTTAGTTCTCCAATGATCATTTTATTTTTGTATAATAAATTGTTTTTGTTGTTTTGAACTGGTGCACCATTTGTGTTCACTTGCTTTCCAGATTCGACATAAAAATATATTTGAACTAGTACTGTTGATAAGAATTAGGCCCTAAAGTTTGGACCTATAGTCACCCTCTAACTGGGGCTTATTAGAACTGTCCTCTTCCTCACAGTCGGCCAAATAAAATGTTTAAAGATTCAGTGTAAAAAACCTTATTCAATCGAATTCAAATTTTGCACAAAAATTAGATGTGACATAGATGGAAACTGGTAAAATATTGGTACGAATACAGTATGGTGAAATGTCATTGAATGTGATTATTTGTTATTTTTTGTTGAAAATGTTGAAACGTTTAATAGTCACCTTTATCAGCAAATATTTACTGCTGAAAATAAGTGTATTTAACCTTTACAAAAAAAATGCTGGGTGCAATATATGTGAATGTCAAAATGACCCATACTTCCAGTGGAATGGAACAAATTCATAGAAAACCAAAGTATAAAGTATTTGGTGCCAAAGAAGGGATGCATGATCGAAAATACTATAGTATAATAATAATAAAATGGTATTACGATTATTATTATTATTATTATACATTTAGTTCAACGACCTAAAGAAAAAAATTGGGCTTTAATTTTTACACGCCTTGTATAATATATTGAAATATTTTTGTTTTACCTCGAAAGCTAAATTTCCATAATACGTGAATACAAATTAATTTAAATCATACAATGTATCAATTTTCAATGATTTAATCTCCTTTTTGCATTAATTACTATATTTTTTCACGCCCTGTAAAACGCATCCGAAAATAAAATTTTTGGCACGCGGAATGGGTCACAATAAAAGAACACTAAAGTGTAAGATATTTGGTGTCAAAAAAGCGGTGCATGATGGAAAATACCTTAAATGGTATTTTGTGCAACAAAAGCATCTTATAAATGGCATTGTACAGAAAGATAGTTATCAAAATAAAAAAAATCATAAAAAAGGTAAACGCAACATTTTTAATACTCAAGGTACAATCGACATCAAAATAGAGAACAGATAATTCTGCTGCTTCCCCCCGATTTCAAAGGTAAAGGAAGTTTCATTACTACGTCTTGTTTTTGTACACACGCAAAATATCAGAGGCCGTTTGAAATATGAAACCATTTCCTTTTTTACTTCCCTCGTAAAAGGGGAGTATTGTAATCGCGAAAAAATCGCCCTCCCAGGTTTTTCACATTTTGCTGTCCCTAAATGCCAAAAAAAAATGTTTTCTCAATTCCGTCGGTCGATGCTGTCGGTTTACGTAGAAATCATCTGGTAAAATTATGGTACGAATCCAAGATGGCAAATCTAATGGCGGCTTGGTGAAATGTAAAAAAAAATGTTACTAGAAACTACTTGTCCAATTTACCTGAAATTTTGCTAAAAAATCAAGTATTACTTACTTGGTATGAATCCAAGATGGCCAAGCAAAATGGCGGCTTAATAAATTATTTAAAAAGTCCGCGTGAAAAAACTACCTAATGGACTGATTTCAAATGGTGTGCCTAACTAATTGTGGTATAGAGCTTAACTAGTAAAATTGTGGTGTTAATTCAAAATGGTGGACAATTAAATTTTTGTAATCGTGAGAAAATTCCTGTCCAAGGTCTTACATAGCTTCAAGTTTCAGCGTTTCTAGATGACCAAAAACATGTTTCCGTCGTTCTGTCTGTCGGTCTGTTTGTTTGTGTGTCAAGTTGGGGCACAGTTAAAAAACTACTTACCCGATTGACTTCAAATTTTGGTCAAAAATTAAAGGATTCATGGAGATGATCTAGTAATATTTTGGTAAATATTCAGTGTGGCGGAACAAATTGATGGCCTGGTGAAATGTTAAAAAAATTATCACTAAATATTAATTATCCAAATTAACTCAAATTTGGTACAAGAATCAAGCGTTACATAGAAATCAACTGGTAACATTTTGGTATGAATCTAAGAAGGCGACCTAAGAAAATAGTTAAAACGTCAACAGGAAAACTGTTTATTAGTTTAACTTCAACTTTTGTGCAAGTCTTAAATGTGATAGAGTTAAACTAGTAAAATAATTGTAGTAGGAATTCAAAACGGCGGAACAAAATGGCGTTCAAATAAAACGTTCAAGGAATCAACAAAACATTTCTTTTATTTATTTGACTTTTTCACAAAATTACTTTTTTTAAGCTATGTCTAAAAATCAAGAGTGGCGTAAATAGAAACTGGTCAAATATTGGTGCGAATCCAATATGGTGGAACAAAATGGCGGCCAATAAAAGTATTCGGAAAGACAGTATATGTATTTGTCTTACTAAATGACTATGTATGAAAATGGATTGAATCACGCTTCACTATTCCCAAGAAAGGAAAAGATTCATAACGAGGGAAGTTCCGGATAGAAAATTTACCGATTTTTTTTGAGGAAATAAATTTCAAATTCCTTTTCAACTTGTCCTACATAGTAAACAAGAGTAGTTTTGGAACAAAATTAACTAAAAGAAAACCGCCCTCTATTTTCTTCTTAAATAATCAAAATCCTTTTCTAGTGCCTCAATTTTCTTGCACTAGACTCATCTGCTTCAAATGATTCACTTATGCTTTCGTCCAAAGTTTTCGATTTAGCATTTTTTCACTTTTTTTTTCAAAATTAGGCCTCTTTTGAGATAATTTAGAAGTATTATAAATTGTATTGGCTTTCTGGGATTAGACATAAAATAATTACAATATAATTTCAGGCTTGCAGCTTTAGTCGCCACTGAAGAGGTCGGTGATGGGATAGAATTTGAAACTTTCGGCAAAAGTATTTAGTAGCCCAAACTACTGCGAGCATCTATTTTTCTGTTGTCGAGTACTGGGTTCCTGTCTCGTTTAATGTTCTCGAAGCATATCCGATAGGTTTATCGCTGCCAATTGAACCTTGGAACAGTTTGGCTCCAATAGCAAAATTACTTGCGTCGGTGATAAGTTTGAATAGCTTAGGAAAATCAGGGTACCGTAGAAGAGGTTCATTAGTAAGAAGGTCCTTAGAAATTTTTACACAATTGAGGAATGGAGTGTGTTCTACTTTTTTGAGACATACAGTTAGATGTTTGGTAATATTAGCAAAGTCCTTGATACATTTTCTGTAATATCGAAGAAGGCCAAGAAATCTTCGGATGTTTTTTATGGTATTTGGTATTGGTTATTCCAGAGTTGCTTTGATTTTGTCTGGGTTGGGTTTTATGCCATCTGGTGCATTGACGTATACTAGGAAACCGACTCCTTTTTTCAGGATCTCGCACTGGTCAACCTGAATTTTAAAGCTGGATTCTCGGAGACGTTGTAGTCTTTTTAGAACATTATCCATCTCTCTCTGGAAGGTAATCGGTGCATTTTTTAATCCAAAAGGCATTCTTACGTACTCGTGAGGCCATTTTCCACATTAAATGACGTTTTTGGAATGTTTTCTGCTTCCATTTCAATTTGGTGAAATCCACTAGCCAGGTCGAGGGTAGTGAAGTACCTACTGGCATCTCCCAAGTTTGTCTAAGATGTGGGTGATATTCGGAATTGGTATCTATCGTTTATGGTCTTCTCCTTGACCTTGCTGAAGTACCACAACAATGCGCCATTTGATTTTTCCAGAAGGATCGGGTTTTTTGGGAATCACCCACATAAGTGAAGAGCATGGTGATTGACTAGGTTGTATGATTCCTTGGTCAAGCATTGAAGATATCTGCTTTTTAACCTCTTCTTTATAAATATGTGGATAGCGATAGGTTGAATGTTTCCAGTATGCATGATAATGTTTGCGTCTTTGTATTTAATGTCCGGTTTTTTTTAATGGAAAAAAAATTTTAGAAATCAAGCCATCCATTTTAGATGGTCACGACCGTACTAAGATAAATAAGAAATGTAATATCGGGTATGCGGTCTGTAGGTCAAATAAATAACTAATTTACTTCTGACATCCTCTATATTTCGTCATTTATTTATCACTTCATCAGGAGGAAACGCTAAAATACACCACAGATTAAAATGATATCAAACTAAAAAAAACAGTTAAGACTTACAAGTGAAGTTACAAAAACATGGCTATATGCATTTCAACACACAGTAGAACGTTAAATTAGGACGAATACAACCACATGAATATTAAAGTTTTGATAACAGGTAGAACTTAACAACTAGCAAGACATTTATATATACATTTATTTATTTATTTTTTTGAATAATAAGAACTATTTTATTTTTTTGTGGTAAAAGAAACATTGATAAAGAGGTTTTATGTACATATTGAAGTTCGTGGCATATTTATATTATGGCATTTGAGTTATTTGTTTTTTGTTGAACAGGGCAAAGAATTCATTTGTTCAGCAGATTGCAATAAATGGTGCTCAGCTGTTGGATGTCAGATCTAGAATTAACTGAATTATTTTCGTTGTTAATATGTACCATTTCCAGAAATAGCTTTTTTCTGTAATTATTTTCATATTCCAGAATTTGTATGTTTTCGTAATCAAAATTGTGATCCTCTTTCTGAAAATGATCAACCAAAGCACATGAGTTTTTCCCAATACGGCAGTCGCTTTTGTGTTGTGTCGAACGATTTTTAATGTATTGGGAAGTTTGTCCTATGTAACACTGATTGCATTGTTTACAAGGAATTTTATATACAACATTATTATTTAATGGGATCGGAGTTTTATCTTTAATTTTAGTGAACATTTTGCCAACCATGACTGTATTATATTTAGCTATTTTTAAATTATCTCTTTTAAGGTGGTTAGTAATATTATCTGTAAGACCTTGAATGTAGGGCAATTTCTTATATTTGAAATGTGCAATAACTTGGTCTTCTGTCAGGCCATCAAAAAACCCAAAATGATAAAGTAATTTGTTTAGTATTTTTTTTGGAAAACCATTATTTAGAAATAGTGTATATACTTTCTTTAAATTTTCCTTCAAAAACCTTTCGTCGGAAATATGAGTGACAAAGTTTTTAAAACAATAATTGTGTTGAATTTTTGGCTCATTGGATGGATTTAGGATAAACCACATTTTTAAAACGTTTAAGGTTAAATCGGATGAAATCCATTAAAAAGGGGTTTACTTTTGTTTATGCGTTTCACCAGAAACGATTTATGTTAAACCTGTTTAAGCGGCATGTGTAAACATAGTAAGTGATACATAGACAAAAGCTAACAGCAGCAAATGTTCAACCTTCCACTTTTTTAGGGGCACTATAGATCAGAAACTTTAAAATTTAGACTTTTACGTATTCACTAATGAGGTTGAAATTTAGACCAGGTCTAACTTGAAGTTGTAGGTTTAAGATTACATTTTTATCAATAAATTTTACTAAACGTTACAATCACAAAATGACAGTGACATACGCGAAATATAACTGGCGAACTAAGAGTCTTAAGTAACATGGCAACTAGACCTGATCTAACTCTTAAACCTTTTTAGTAAATACGGGGGCTAAAGTTTCATGTTTGTTTTTTTTTGTTTGATGTCGCGACACCTTACCGAGGACGATAATTTTCTCTTAGCTCTTAATAATTACAAATTATATTATTGAAAAGATGTTTTTTAACAAATTTTGATATCCCGTTTAATTTGCGGCGTTTGGAGTTTAAGTCATTCACCCTGTGCTTTTTAGTAACCAGTATAATAATCAAGTTAATGCATATAATCAAAATCTCTTAGAAATAAAAATGTTTCTAAAATATGAGTCTTTTAAAGTTCTTGCAATGGTTTTGCTTAACGTTTGCGTTGCGATGCCTGTAGAGGTACCGGTGCTGTTTTTATTTTAGCCGTAAATAATAAAATTTTGATATCCTCTTAATTCTCCAGACAAAGGGGTTTGGAGTTTTAAGTAAAACACCCTGTTAGATGAGACGTTTGTGGCAACATGTATTTAACAATTTTTCTTGTTGTTGGTTTATTTGTTTTTGTTTAATGGATTAATTTAGATTTAATGTCAAAGTTCAAAAATGAATTTAAATCGAAACATCCATGTATACCAAATAATTCATTACAAAACTGTAGTAGTTCCTTATTCTCCACCATAATTTACTTTCAAGAACATCAATGCCACATTTATAAATATATATTTATTATCTTAATAACTCATACAATAAGTAAATCATTAAAATTAAGAGGAACAATATAGTTTGCTTCATTTTTAATTAATTCTGTCAATATTTTACCATAAAAAGGTATACAGGTTTTTTCTAAAATTATACATGCAAGAATTGGGATTTGTTCAGGAAAATGTAAGTTTGTAACGCAATGATTTCTGTCTGAAGATATTGCATAACACAAGCGGGTCGTTTTATAGGCCGAATCTTCTGCCAAACCTCAAAAAAACATGGTCAACATCTTGCCTTTTAGCGTTCAAGTTCGTGTTCCGTTCATCAACGAGTCTTCCGGCATCTGAAAATAGTAGAAATATATTATATTAATAAAGTTTTATGTAATGTAAGACATAAAATTTTAGGCATCATCATATATCTGCATAACAAATCTAGTATTCCACCATTATGCCAACTTTTATCTAAAACTCACTAGTTTCTGAAAGAACCGATAATTGTTGCTTTGTATTAAAAATAAAAAGCAATCTATTCATGAGAAAAATTATATAGATAAGCCAAATATATTAAAAACTTATAAATACATTTAAAAAGCTCGAATTAGTATCAATAGGATCATCGTAAGCGGCCCAATTGTTTTATTATCTTAAACGATTTTTAAACCAAACGTTATTCCTGTAAGTTTTTATGGTTAAAAATATAGACATCGATATACCTGAGGCAGGGCCGTAGATAAGTGGATGTTTTGGGGGTCCTAATCTGCCCCTCATTGTCCAAGCGAAAATGATAAGAATTAATGGCTTTTTAAACGGTGCTGCAGGAACGAGGCAAGGGTTTTAAAAACTTTTTCTTCGAAACCGTTAGATATGGTTCGAGATGGGGATTTTTTTAGTCATCACTCGAGAGTTGGTGAACTTTAAAGATCTTATATTGGTGATGTTAATCGGAGTCTAGCTACGGCCCTGATCTGAGTCAGGCATTATCTGATCACAGTTCACAGTTTCGGGGCTATAGATCTTAGAATAATTCTCTTCCCTTTCGCTGAAATGTAACTGATTTTCTTGTCATCTTTGATCAATTCTTATTGTGTTAGTCTTTTAAGTAGAAAATTGTATTTTATTCTGTATTTACATCGCAAATGGCTTCGGCCTTGATTACAAAAATCTTTTGATTAAACCTAACTATAAGGCAAATAAAATAAAAATGATAGGTACTGTTTGGTAAAAATATTTACGTGTCCTTATAATTAGTGTTGTTTTATATAATATATTCATTAAATAGTGATAAAAATATACAGTCAGCATAATGGAGTACGATATAACAAAACATTTGGATATACTAACTAATATAAACTAAAGACATATTTGACGGCCATATTGCATATATACATCGCCATGTCTTGCATTTCTTAAGGAAACTAAAACATCCATTATTAATAAAACCTAATCCACTTTAAAAAACTGGGTGGATACACAAAAATAACTGGGAAACTCTTATTTAATGTATTTTATTAATTCCAAGCAGAAAAATTACGTCGATACTTTTATTTAAAGCAAAAAGTCCTTCCACTGTGCATTTTGATGCGATTTCGAATTTTCTGTATTACTGAATACATTGTTTCAACTGTACAATTTTATTTTGAATTCTCGGGAAAACTGTATAAATCATTTTATCACGAGCTCGATCATTTAAACCATTTTCCTGGCGAATTTAAATTTCTCATTTTGTTTTAGTTTGATTAATTCCGATGCATTATTTCTCAATTTTTTTTAGATGTGTGTATCGTTAAAAATTCCTGCTGTAAATTTTTGTCATATATTGCAATTTTTTCCTCATTCACATGCATCAGCACTTCACATCTCATGTTGAATGATTTTCTGTATAGGTGGAAAACGCATTGTGTAATTATATTTGCCAGTCTTTTATACAAAACAAATATTCCACAATTTTATACTGTCATGCCATATGGGTTGCTGAATATATCGTATTAAAATTTGATGTAATAACTAATATTAAAACGGCAATAATATAAATAAAATTCTGGAACGCTAAAAATATTTCGAAAACTGGTTTTCCGATTTTACTAAAATTTAGGTCACGTAGGTTTGAAGTTATGTTTAAGCAACTTTCGATTTTTTTATGGAACCAACGTCATATTTTTTATTTGATATTAAGATTGTGCAACAAACTTTTAATACTTATTATTTATTGTAAACTGAGATTTTCGAGGTCAAACAATACAACAAAAGTCCTACAACTTTCATATTTATAAAGTGTGTTTGTATCTCGTATAGTTAAAGCTTGGAACACAATGTAGGTACATACGTTTGGTAAATATTTAAGGTAACTGCCATCCAACAGTAAAGAAACGTACGAAAGGAGGTAGACCATTGTCATACACAACTGGTGATAATTTTGGCGTTTAAAGTAAATACCTATATTTCAAATTATCCAACAAAACGCCAAGTAAACGTTGGTATTGTGTTTCAACTTTAAATACCTCCAATAGTCAGTTATATTTTCGACATAAATTACATGGATTTTAGATTAGATTAGATTGTTTATGGTTACATATGACATATTTGAAATGGATGGCGATTTTTCGAGACTTGCCTTTACGTAGATACGTACCAAAAGACTTTATTTAACTTGGCACAGCTTTCGCCAAAAAATATAAAAACTATTCTTCTGCATAGCGATACACTAAAATCTGAAAAGAAAATTTGATATATACAGTTACTTCACGGAAATTGGGGCAGCATATTTTTCTGTTGTAAGCCGTACATTCAACTGGTATACCTAAAATTACCTGAAGATTTTTGACATTGATGGGAAGTGTCAAGTTAGACTGTTTGTTAGTTTGTTATTTCCTAACATTATGTTTGCAGTACAAATCTTATTCATTTTTAAAATACGTTGTTAAATAATTATTATAATAACACATTATTACATATACACATATTACAAGCAGTTAAATTGGAGAAACCGCAATACCTACTTGCTGGGTTGGAGAGAAGAGATAAACAAGAAGGTAACAGCCTGATTTACCAGAATTCAGGAAAAAATGACAAGCTGTCAAATAAGTACCCCATTTTCCTTAGCGTAACTGTACGTAAAGTAGGTTTTGTATTATACAATAATAATAATGTTTATTATTAACATTAAATGAATGTATTAATAATAAGCTTTGCTAAACTTAAACTTGAAAAAAAAAAGAACGTCTTTTACTATTTACATAGATGCCAAATTAGATAATTTGGATCAGATTTTAGTGATATGGCCACGCAGAAAAAATGTTTTTATTTTTTTTACGCGAAAACCGTGCGTCGGTCGAATATTTGCTCTAAAATGCTGAAATTTATTTGTTATTTTAAGAAAATTGCCGTCTAATGAATGTTGCAAAATTCAGTGCCAAAAAACTACTTATCAAATTGATTTGAATTTTGGACAAAAATTTACCGATAAAATTTTAGTGCGAATCGTACAAAATGGCGGCTTAGTAAAATGTTTAAATATTCGGTTAAATTCTATTTCTTGGGATAGAAACCTTCTTTTTATGGAGGACTGAAAGAAAATAATAAATGACATAATTGATATTACTGGTTTTTTAGACACTATGTAAGTAAAATTATAAAAAATAAATAATAATAATATAATATACACAGGGACGCTCCGATGTCATTTGCTAATCAAAACTTATTCATATTTTGTTACTTTGTTTTCTTAGTCTAGGTTCTTCAGCTTTGAAAAAAAAAACATTTTTAATTAATAAGATTTTGCCAACAGAATAAAATATTTGGGGGGTGCTCCCCCATCGCCTCATATATCCCATCCCTGAATATACAAACATATTAAAAACAAGTAATTGTTTGCTAAATTAGCCTTTACACATAACTTCCCTCGTACAAGATTCTTCTGCAAACAGATAAGACATTTTATGAATTCATATAGTTGTTTGGTAAAAAAATTAAATAAAATACAATTTGTAGGATTAGTTAATACCAAATAATAACTGTGTTACCTGTATTTATGTAGTAGAATTCTGTAAGAGGGAAGTTGTGGGTAAAAAGCCTTTACCCAGAACTTTACCGATTTTTTAATTTTTGATACTGTGAACATCTCTAAAATTATAATCGTTTCTGTAGCACATTGTAAAATTAAAACTTTAGTTTCACAAACAAGAGTTTAAATAAACGGAAA
Organism: Kuschelorhynchus macadamiae; assembly: GCA_030620095.1. NCBI lineage: Eukaryota > Metazoa > Arthropoda > Insecta > Coleoptera > Curculionidae > Kuschelorhynchus > Kuschelorhynchus macadamiae. The sequence continues at coordinate 920,415 of JAUTXW010003745.1, forward strand.
CTAAATAAATAATACAACATTTGTAGGAAAAATATTGTATTTAAGTTTTATTTTCAAATAATAAAAGCATTCAAAGCAGAAACATCTCATAAAACACACGACAGGGAAAGTTATAAAGATAACGAAATAAACGATTAAAAGTTAAAACGAGTCTTTGCTTCGACACCTGTTAGCGTGGTAATCAGGAAGTTTGTTACAACTGCTTTGAAAATCGTAATTTGTTCATCCAAAAAAGTATTCAGAACATATTCCAGTTTTGCTGAAATAACGCGTGTTTTTTCATTCACCGTCTTGTATAATCTAATTTAATGCTCTATGGGACTGATTAAAAGGACCGAGTCTAATTTGATTACAAAGTGGCAAGTGTGCTATTTTTTGTTATTGTTAACATTATTATATATTTCGCATGTATGCTTGACTTAGCGTCAACCCAGAAAATCTGGAAGATTGAACTAATCATATTCGAAGAATGCTATCCTACAAAAAATAATAATAAACCTCATAGATAGCATGCTCAACAGGTGTTAAAAAGTCATAAAAACAGGAAAAGAATTATATGTTTTAGTCGCTGGTTTCACTTTTATTTCTTCCGCTCTAAATGTTAAAAAAGTTCCGCATTCATTCGTTTACCCACATATTACATACATAACTCTAGCTCCATTGATTATTGTAATAGGATTTGTAATAGGATGGAAAATAAAAAAAAACAAGATAGATCACACTTAAAGAGTTAAAAATTCTCTAAACAGTTACATCGCTATTCGAAATCCTAATCGAAAAAAGTTTACAAAACAGGAGCTAGTTGTCCACCCTGTATATAAGACTTAAATACACTTCACTTAGTATAACATAGTAGATACTTGTAATTTCTACAGAGAACTAAAATTCTGAAAATCGATTAATACGTATTACATTTTTTGTTTAAAGTCAAAGTTAGACTAGAAAAATTACCATCCGTTTCAAATATGGAAAAGTTTAGTTTAATAATCAGTTAAATTATGCTATTATATATTTAAAAAAAACCTTTATATGCAAAAGTAAGTGCAATTATTTTAAACATTAAGTGTTGTGTATTCTGTTTAGTAATACGCACTAATTCAAGAAAACTAAAGCATGGAATATATGTAATGAATCAGTAAAATGCATTTTTCTACTTAAGTATTAACCACATTTGATTGAAGTACTTACTTCATAATTTTCTTTTAAATAAACAATTTTGTCTACGAACAATAAAATAATTCATTGCTGAAACATACTTTTTTACACAACAGACATTAACTTCATGAACGCGAAAACTATTCCCTATTTTTAAAGATCGGGAATTAATACCGAAATATACGTATATCGTTTAAACATCCTAAAAAAACTAATTTGCGGAAGGCAGAAATATAAAGTGGATAACGAAAGATTTAATAATATGATCCAGCTTTGAACTTCTAACTCTCTAATTCAATTTTCAAACACAAAATAAATTTGTCTATTTCATTACTTGCGTAAATAAAAAAAATGTTTTTAGTTCTGTTTTTCTCAATCAAGTGATTTGAATCAAAAGTTTTCCCTAGTTACACATTTTATGCAGACCTATGTTTAGTTATTTAAAGTACAAACTTAGGTTTGAATTTCTTTTTTTTTTTTAATATGTAATAATCTATTTTAGAGTAGATTTTTTCTTATAATTCCACGTTTTGTTAATTTTTTTAAAAAATTCCTAATCAATTTAGGTAGTTTAATAAAATAATTTCCATTGACCAGTCACGTTCTAAGTTTCTAAAATATAATAAAGAATATTTGCTTACATCCTTCGTTCTGAGGTGAAGAATCCTGAAGAGCCTGCTCAATAGCGAAACATAGCTGACTGATTTTCGGGTTAATTTCTTGTTGAATGCTGTTGGGAGGACAACTTATTACCGACGCTGATGCCATGGAATAAAGGCAAAAAAAGGTAACGACACCAAAGAAGATGCAGACAATTGATTGATGCATTTTTGTGTGTATTCTGAAAAAAAAATTAAACCTTATTCATCTACCTTAAAATTTCCTTCGCTTAATTTCAAAGCAAAACTTAAGAATATCTTGAAATAAAAGCTAGCTGAAATATTCTTTTGAGTGTGGCTAACCATTCTTTTACGAGAATTCCGCAGAAACTATTTTTCTTTTAATTAAATTTTATTAGAGATATCTTTCTCTACGCCAAAGCAAAACGTTTTCCTAAATGAATCTGCAAGCCCTAGACAACTGAGTTTTAAATAGAGATTTAGAGAGTGTTGGATTAAGTAAAATAGAATTTATAACAGCAATATATACACTTCTGTATTGTGTACATATATTTTTTATTTAAGAAATTAGGCTTGTGTTCAGATACTAAAAAAACCAATATTTAAAATAATTATTTGTACGAAAAAATATAACTTCGATATTTTGAACAATTTCAAACAATTATATCACATTATTTAACAAAAAATAAAACAAACTCACTGCCACAAAATTTCACTAAAAATTTAGACACCGATGACACTAACTTTTTCTAGGAAACTATGGTATTTCTTTGGATATTTTTCCCAACTATGTCTTCAAAAATGTACGTTGGGAGTTTATATAGTTAAAAGCGCCTACGCCCTGCGCACAGCGATGTACCTGTCCTTTTTTTCTTGAACTCTTGCGTTATTTTCACTCGCGTAATTTGAGTTCGCTAAATATTGCTTAGAATTAGTTTCTTGCGAAAATTTGCCAATAACGTGGTAAGCAATGTCACTTAAAACGTTTGTCTTTCTGGAAAAGTAAGAATAACAAATTAAGCCCTATGAAATTTTTAGTTTTATATGCCCTTTATGTTTATGATGGCAGTCGAAATTCAGAAACTTATACAAATGTGTGTAGTAAAATTATGTAAAGGTCTATTTAATTTAGATACTTTCAATAGGTGGTACAGTTTACAATATAATAATAATAGAAAGGCTTAAAAGAAGAGTAACAAATTAAACTTGGATTATACAATAACATAAAAAACCGATCTTAATTCTTATAGTTGTGTAACTATATACTATTGACCTATTTAATTCTGGAAATATGTTTATTTTTTATCATGTGGTATGTTTCTGGTAAAGGAAGTAAAAGTAAAGAAAAAAATCAAGCATATAAATATAAATTAGTAAAAGATTTGGTACGAATTGAAGATGGCGTAACAAAATGGCGGTCTAATTAAATGTGTATAAATTCGGTAATTGCTTATTCCAATTAGTTTTAAATTATACACAAGAATCAAGTGTGTTATAGTTGAGTTGAAAATTTATAATTAAATGTTTAAAAATCGGGTAAAATTTCATTTCCTAGAATAAAGGTCTCCTTTTTATAGATGGATTTTTTTTATAGATTATGTAAATAAACTTACAAAAAATAAAAAATAATTAAGTATTAAAATAAAAATAAATGAATAACAAACAAAATTTAAAAAATGCTATACTGGAGTATCGAAGCAGTGGTTTTATTTAAATAGGTATGGTAAGTGAATGAATGTTTGTATGTACGTATTTACCTATGTATGTCAGATCTAGACAATAAAAGTTTTGGAGAAAAAAATTGTTTTTTGAATCCATAAATTATTATTTGCGGAAGCGCAATATAAATATAGAAAGGAACAGTGACTTTCGGCTTGATAAAAGCAATATAAAAACGTACCGAAAACGTTAGAAAGTTTATATAGACAACATAAATATGAAGAAAAATATATTTTAAAAGATGGTAAATTGGCCTTTACAGAGAACATCCCTCATAGCGAGTTCCACCACACACAGATAAACACAGTTTATATATACATATATTTATTTGGCAATAACTTTATAAACATTGTCTAAATTGTAATAATACGAGACTTTTATTATAATATAAGTTCTGGGTATTTTGGGTACAAACATAGGTAACAGAACTTTACCGATAAATGTATCAAGAAAAGTGACACATATTAATAATATAATATGTACGAGTATAAAATTGTTATCAAATAACAATATGTATATATAAACAGTGTTTTATGTGTGGTGGAATCCGTAACGAGGAAAGTCCCGAGTAAAGCGACGTTATGGATTTTTTTGGGTATAATATCTAAAATGCACGGTTTTTTACTTCCCTCGTAAAAGGGAAGTATGATAATTGTGAAAAAATTACGTCCCCAGGTTTTTACAGACCTTTACCTTTTAGGGTTCCTAGATGCCAAATTCAGTCTGTATGTCTGTCTACTTATCCACTTTACCTGAAATTTTGCTCAAAAATGAAGTGTTATGTAAGAATTAAGAGGTAAAATTTTGGTATGAATCCAAGTTTCGCAGTTCCCTCGGTCTGTCTGAGGGTCTGTTAGTTAAAAAAAACTACTAATCCGATTGATCTCAAATTTTGGTCGAAAATTAACGATCATATGCAGATGACCTGGTAATATATAATAATATAATAATACGGCGGGACAAAATGGAGGTCTGGTGAAATAAAATATGGCGGAACAAAACGGCGCCTGGTGAAAATATTCTAAAAACTAATCAAAATTTTGCACAAAAGTCAAGTATTATGTATAAATGATCTAGTAAAATTGTGTAGAAATTCAAGATGGCGGAAAAAATAACTGCCAAATAAAATGTTTAAAATATCAACGTAAATACATTTTCTTATTCAAATGACTTGTGCACAAAAATTAAAATTGATGTAGAGATAAAATGATACGAATTCAACATGACGGAACAAAATGGCGGTCTTAAACAAATCAGTTTCTTAAAAACCAAGTGTGGCATACGTAGAAAACTGACAAAATATTGGATCGGATCCAATATGGTAAGAATAAAATGGCAAAAATATTTGAAAAGACAGTATATGTATGTGTGTTACTAAATGACTATGTGCGGAACTAAACTGGGCCACTTTTCACTATTCCTAATAAAACATCAGATTCATAACCAGGAAAGTTCCGGGGTAAATAGCCGGATAGCTCCTGACAAAAAAACTGCAACCTATTCAGGTTACCTGAAATTTACCTAAAAATCTATTAGTACGTGGGAATGTACTGGTAAGATTTTGTTACGAATCCAAAATGACGGTTTAATAAAATATTTAAAAAATCATCCTGAATAACCCACTGATTAGATTGATTTCAAATTTGGTGCAAGAATTAAATGCGGTACAGAGATGAATTGGTAAAATTTTGGCACGAATTCAAGTTGGCGGAACAAAATGGCGACCAAATAAAATGTTTAAAATCGGGAAAAAATCATCCTTCAAGGTTTTACAGATCTTCATGTTTTAGCGCGTTTCTCAATTCCGTCGGTCTGTCTATCTGCCATTTCGCGGTATAGCTAAAACTCTTTCCCGATTGAATTCCAAAATTTTGGTCAAAAATTAAGGGTATGTTAATTTAAAAAAAAAAGTATTACTAAAAAACTAGTCATCCAATTTACCTCAAATTTTGCACAACAATCAAATGTTACATAGAAATTTACTGTTAACATTTTTATACGAATCTAAGATGATGGCCTAATAAAATATTTAAAAAATCAGCTTGGAAACTACTTATTAGATTAATTTCAAATTTTGTGCAAACATTAAATGAAATATAGAAATCAACTAGTAAAATTTTCGTACGATTCAAAATGACGGAACAAAATGATGTCAAAATCAAATGTTTAAAAAATCAACCTAAAAAGCCTTATTTATTTGATTTCAAGTTTTGCACAAAAATTAAATGTGATATGGGGATAAAATGGTAGGAATTCAGCATGATGGAACAAAATGGCGGTCTCAAAAAATCAGTGTAAAAATTACTTATCTAATTTTATTTATATTATTTTATTTAAATTATGCCCAACAGTCAAGTGTGGCGTAGGTAGAAACTGGTAAAATATTGGTAGCAATCCAGTATGGTGGAACAAACTGGCGCCTAATAAAATCGTTTGAAACACATCACACTCAACTATTAATAATAAATGGAAAGATTCATAACGAGGGAAGTTCCGGGTAAAGGAAATTTACCAATTTTTTTATTTGGGTTGAAAGGATTATTATGAATTTTTATTCGCATTCTTTGGCAAACTGAAAGTTATTTATATGTAACTAAATTGGTTGAGTTAAATTTAGGAACAGAATTTATATCACAAATTAGAAAACTATTAAGAAGGTGAATATTAATAAAAAACAAAAGTTGACGTAATTTTTGCCTAGTGTCATTTTTTTACTTCCCTCAAAAGAGTCCCGAGAAAAAGCTGCCGAAAACATGTTTTCTCATTTCCGTCGATCGATGTGTTTGTCTATCTATTCGCGGCATAGCTAAAAACTACTTGGCCGATTAATTTCAAATCTTGGTCAAAAATTAAGGACGTTATTTTCACTGGCGTAAATTGAGTTCTGCTAAATATTGTTTAGAATTAGTTTCTTGTGAAAATTTGCCAATAACATGGTAAACAATGCCACTTAAAACTTATAAAATTTTGCCTTTAAGGAAAAATAATAAAAACAAATTAGGTGTTTTTATGTAGTTTTTATATGTCCAACTTGCTTATGATTCCAGGCGAATTTTAGTAAATTATATAGGTTTAGAAATATGGAAAGACTTATTAATTTATTCATCAGGTGATACAGTTTACAACACAATATGAATAGGAAGATTTAAACGGATAGTAACAAATTAAAGTTGAATTTTGCAATAACAGAAATAAATCGATCTTGATTCTTATTTCTCTATAATATTTAATTTGGTCTTAAAAAATAACACTCTATAATTCTGAAAATAAGTTTATTTTTTTATGTGGTATATATTTTTGAAGTCTAAAAGTGTCGTGTTTTCGTGGGCGTATTTAAAGGCAGGGACGAACTGAAGAGAATATATTTGGGGGAGGGGATAGATTTTTCAATTTTGCTAACAGATTTTCAACTTTGCTAACCCAATATTTATTCGATGACATGTAAATATAGAATCTTTTACATATTAAACCTGGGAACTAGAAAAAAAGTTCCTCGCTTTTGGACCAAGGGAAGGAAAAGAGCTTAAATAAAAAAACTGCATTTATTTTATTACTTCTTAGAGCCACATTTTGCCAACATAACATATTTGAGAGAGCTTTCCCATCCTCTATATATTGGCCCTTATTTAGGGGGAGGGGGCAAATGCTGCTCCCAGAGTAACATTTTAAAACCAAATATAATTTTCTTGTTTTGCTATTTTTTTATTTCTTGGCGAAGGGTTTTGTATCACCACGTTTTTATTCGCTCACAAAAAGTAAGGACCTTTTTTTTTCGTTGATTTTCATATGCGTATGCAATATATTATATATAAAACTAAAAACGAGGATTTTTTTTTAAGTCGCCGAATTAGTTATCACATTCTAAAGGTGCCTATGCTTGTTTTAATATTTTTAGGTATGTCTAAAATGAAAAGTGTCCTGTTATTTATTGATTTTTGTTTTAATTTATTCTTGGGGAAGTAATTTTTTAAGGAGTTTTTTTCATTTATATACATACAGATAGTCTGAAAAACTCTATAGCGAAGAAACCTTGTGAATTAAAAAAAATGTTTTTTTGGGTTGAAAGGTTTATTAGGAATTTGTATTCGTGTGGTCTTTGACAAACTTAAAGTAATTAATATTCTAGGGGCGGGGAGATCGGCACCCCCTTGCTATCATTCAGGGTGCCTATGACACACACCAAACTGTGTGGTACATGACATGGTACAATAAAGGTTTATTACAACCATGAAATTAGGCAAATCTTTGACGGGTTCCTGACCTTTTCTGGGACCCTTTTCAGCCCATATTCTGTTTATTATCTTTTTCGTTTATATGAAGTATGGATTCGTCAGATATTATTAGTTTTTTCAAAAAATGCCTATTTGTTTTAACTAAATTTTGAAAGGTCTGGTATAATTTCTTATTTTTTTAATAAAATGTGTATCTTTACGGCTGTACTTTGAGAACTTTTGTCATAATGTTTTGTACTGTGGACCCAGGACTATTTGTAGCACTTGTTATTTCTGTTTATAAGCTTGGATGCTCTTGGGTTACCTCCATTATTTGTATAGTTTTGTTTAATAAATGTTCCTGGATTATGTCCGTTTCTTTTTTTTTTAAAGAATGTGTGAAAAGCGATCGGCATTGACATTTATGAGTAATGCGAATTTGTTTCCAGGCAATTTTTCAAATTATCAACATGTATTAACTTTTTGCTGAGCTCATTAAATCAACTATTTTTACAAATAACTATAATTTATATTATATTTTTGAAAAGGGAACAAGCTTTATGATTTTTGAAAAAATATATAGCATGTTGCAATTCAAAGAACATAGATGTTCTATACCTAAAATGGGCCATTTTGATTTTAATATTTCCGGTTGTCAATATAAAATAAAATATACTTCAAAAAAACTTGGTGAAATGAAATTATTCAGTCAAAATCACATCTCAATAGCTTTTTTCGTTGTCGAGATATAAATATCTAGGCTCAAAGGAGTATAAAGAGGCTTTGGCGAATGGCGACTGTAAGAACATAAAAGCATTAGATCTCGTACGCTCAGGAGATTGGGGGGAAGACAGAAAGTTAGCCAAAGAGTCCGCTCTCTAATATATCAGACATCTAGGATGTGTGAATCCTCATCCTTGAGGAAGTACGAATACTCTAGACTAGAAGTAATAATAGTAATATTAATAATGATTAAAAAGTGGAAAATATGTCCTTTTAGGTAAGTGATATTTTCGTGTATAGAGCTATAGCAATAAATACATAAAATACAGGTTTATTTTAAATATTTTCATGTTTGAAGTGAAATCTGTTGCTACATATGAAGGTAACTAAGTATAATAATAATTCCGTTATGTTTAATTGCATCCGAGAAAATAGTTTCTATTTAGTTCGTCTGTTTTTATGTGCTTTTTTCGATATAAAACTCTCTTACTATGAAATTTTCTTGATCGTGTGTGGGTGTTATCTCTTATGGAAATGAATAAACCCCGTTACACCATTTGTTTTTGTTTTTTTCTTGGGCTTTATTCTTAAAAGAAACATTTTTCGCTAAAAGTATCATAAAGTATGGTATATCCAACAACTTCCGTAAAATCGTTCAATCGGTAATGCACAACAGCGTTTTTTGGCAAACGAAAAGATAATAAATAATTTAAAGTAATAAATTTATTTGTTTATTTATCGCAAGGCCTGCGTAGTGAATAAAGGAAGCAGAAAAATATGAAACAAACATCTACAAATTAAAGTGTATTGGTAAAATAGATTAAGTATTGTGACTACAGTTGTAAGTCTTACCTCCTCGAAAAATGTTTATTGTTTACATTTTTCGAGGTATGTACCAATTTCTGTTCCTGTTGTTGTCCCATTTTCGTTTAAATTTTAAAATGTATTGTTCTTATTTATTCTTAAATCTACGATATTTTAAATGTAAGTTTTATATCAATAAAAATTTTAATTTTTTTTTTAGTTTTAACATGTATTTCAAAATGGAAAAAAACGTAAATAATAAATAAGACCTTTTGAAAAAGCCTACTATGCCGGGCGGAAATAGAAAGTTTCATTATAAAACAAAAACCTATACCCAAAAAAACTAAACACTGTATTATAATATTTAAGGTTTAAGAAAAAGAGAACTATATTCTACTATATATGTATATAATATATATATATATATATATATATATATATATATATATATATATATATATATATATATATATATATATATATATATATATATATATATATATATATATATATATATATATATATATATATATATATATATATATATATATATATATATATATATATATATATATATAGCACTTCAAACCAGAAAAAAGTAAAAAACAATTTAGTCTTCTTTGTTCGTTCTGGCGTTTGTGAGGATGGATGCATCCTCATAAACTCCAGAACAAAGACGACTAAATTGTTTTTACTTTCTTCTTCCTTTTTTCTAGTTTGAAGTGCTTTTTTCTAACTAGTCAGTCACGACTAACATAGTCATTTAGTAATACATATACATATACTATCTTTTCAAACATTTATATTGGGCGCCATTTTGTTCTACCATATTGGATTCCTACCAATATTTTATCAGTTTCTACCTACGCCACACTTGATTTTTAGACATTATTTAAAACATTGAATAATTGAAAAAGAAAATATTTACGTTGATTGTGTAAACATTTTATTTGATCGCCATTTTGACTTCGTATTACAATTTTACTAGTTTATCTCTATATCACACTTAATGCTTGCACACTATTCGAAATTAATCTAATAAGTATGTTTTTTTCAAAAATTAAAGGTCATATGGGGATGACCCGGTAACATTTTGATAAAAATCCAATATGGTGTAACAAAATGGCGGCGTAGTGAAATGTTAGAAATACTATTAATAAAAAACTACTCACCCAATTTTGCAAAAACATCAAGTATTATGTTGGAATCAACTGGTAACATTTTCGTATGAATCCAAGGTGGCGGAACAAAATAGCGGCTTAATAAAATATTTAAAAATTTAACTTTAAAAAACTGCTTAATGCTTTGGTTTCAAATCGTGGGCCATAACTAATTGTGGTATCATCAACTAGCAAAATAGTGGTACTAATTCAAGATGGTCGAACAAAATGGCGTCCAAATAAAATATTTGTAATAGTGAAAAAATCACCCTCTCAGGTTTTACACATCGTTTTAGTGTCGCTAGATGCCAAAAAAATATATTTTATCAACTCCGTCTGTTGGTCTGTCTGTCTATCTGTGAGTTCGCGGCATAACTTAAGGACTGCTCATCCGATTGAATTTGGTCAAAAATTAAAGGTCATATGGGGATGACCTGGTAACATTTTGGTAAAAATCCAATATGGCGAAACAAAATGGCGGCCTAGCGAACTGTTAAAAAATTATTATTAAAAAAACTACTCATCCAATTCTACCTCAAATTTTGCAAAAACATCAAGTATTATGTTGGAATCAACTAATATAATTTTGGTACCAGTCCAAGATGGTGGAACAAATTGAGCCTGAAACAACTGCTTAATGGTTTAATTTCAAATTGTGTGCCATAACTATTGGTGGTATAGGGATCAGCTAGTAAAATAGTACTAATTCAAGATGGCCAAACAAAATGGCGGCCAAATAAAATGTTTGTAATCGTGTTTACAAACATTTGAGGTTTTAGACATCTTTACTTTTTAGCGTCCCTAGATGCCAAAAAATATGTTTTACTAATTCTGTTGGTCCCTCTGTCTGTCTGCTTGTCCGTTCACGACATAGCTTAAAGACATACTTCTCCGATTGACTTCAAATTTTGGTCAACAATTAAGGGTAATATGGGGATAACCTGGTAACATTTTGGTAAAAATCCAATATGGCGAAACAAAATGGCGGTCTAGTAAAATGTTTAAAAATTATTATTAAGAAACTACTCATCCAATTTATCTCAAATTTTGAAAAAACATCAAGTATTATGTTGGAATCAACTGGTAACATTTTGGTACGAATCCAGCATTTCGGGACAAAATGGCGGCTTAATAAAATATTTAAAAATTCAGCCCGAAAAACTGCTTAATGTGCGTGATAGGTGGTATAGGGCTCAACTAGTAAAAATGTGCTACTAATTCAAGATGGCGGAACAAAATTGCGGCTAATTACTTACCCGATTGATTTCAAATTTTAACCAAAAATTAAGAGTCATATGGGGATGACCGGATAATATTTTGAAAAAAATCCAATCTGGCAGAACAATGTTAAAACAATTTTGTTAGACTGGTATATTATTTCGGGTTAAGATCCAGTAAAAAAATAAGTCTTTTTTTTAATTTTCGACGTTTCGCAACTTAATTGTTGCATCCTCAGTACACATATATAGATCCTATATTCTGCGTGAAACCCATATTATCGGATTTCACCTACTCCGTTGTTATGTTAGAGGGGCGTGTTATTTAGGGTTAGGATCCAGTAAAAAACAAAAGTCTATTTTTAAATAGTCGACGTTTCGCAACTTTATTGTTACATCCTCGGGACACATATAAATTCTATATCCTGCATGAATCCCATATTATCAGTCTTTACCCACTGCGTTGGTCTACAGATATTTGCCAGATATTAAGTTCCTATGGTTTTCGATAACGTTCCTTTTATTGTTATGTTAGAGTGATCTATTATTTAGGGTTAGGATCCAATAAAGAAACATAAGACTTTTTTTAAATTGTCGACGTTTCGCATCTTTATTGTTGGATCATCAGGACACATATATAGATTCTATGTCCTGCATGAAACCCATATTATCAACCTACTACGTTGCTCCTCAAATATTTTCCAGATATTAAATTCCTAATTGGTTTTCGTTAACAATCCTCTCGTTTTTATGTTAGAGTGGTGTATTATTTAAGGTTAGAATCCAGTAAATAAAACAAAAGTCTTTTGTTTAAATTGTGGATGTTTCGCAACTTATTGTTGCATTCTCAGGACACATATATAGATTTTATATCCTGCATAAAACCCATATTATTAGTGTTTGCCTACTCCGTTGGTTCGCAGATATTTCTCAGATGTTAAGTTTCTAAATGGTTTTCGGTAACGATGTTCTTGTTGTTAGATTGGTGTATTATTTGGGATTAGGAAATATCTGCGAACCAATTCAACATAAGGTAACAAAATGGCGGTATTTGTCAATGTAAAAACTACTTATTGAATTTATTTTAAATTGTGCCCAAAGGTCAAGTGTGGCATAGACAGAATGAAAATGGTAAATTATTAATAGGAATTCAATATGTTGGAACAAAATGGCGCCCAATAAAAATGAAGACAATATATGTAACACATATCGCTCATCGGCGACAATAGTGGCACATCTCGAAAAAACGTAATTTTGTATTAATGAGTATATTAAGATCAGAACTTTATGCTTTATGTGGCAACAAGGCTGGCATAAAGTTAATTTGCATGAATTTTCCCAGATGGCTCATGTGCCATTTAAGCATTTCGCGATTTTCGTTTATTCGCTGCAGCATCACCGGCACATTTTAGTATGCCTTTGACTTTTATGGGAAACGTTTCTTTGTGTGTGTGTAACAGTGGCACTAAAGGTAAGTTTAATGAGTTAGGTCTAAGCAGTAGTGACACATTTCGGTTTGTACCAGTATAGACTTTCCATTTACATTAATTTTACTTTAATGTGTCAATATAGACTACACGTTTTGCTTCTTTTTTTTAAATGTGTCACTATAGACTATACACTCCATTTCTTTTCCTTAAATGTGCCAGTATAGCATATAATTTTTTATTATTTTTGTTAAGTTATGCCCATATAGACTTTTTGTTTTTCTTTTCTTTTTTAGTCGCACCAAAAACTTGTAATTGGATATTTTCTTTACATATTTTTTGCACTGACAAACAAATAATTATATTCCAATATGGATAAAAATTTACAAGGTAATCGAGGCAAGCAGATGCTATCAATGGTGGGAATTAGGTAATGTATTTTTAAAGTTGTATTTTTTCCGATTATTCTATATTCTAAAAAAATTGCAGATTGGATAAGATTGGTAATAACAAGTTACAATGGAAAGTGTCTAGTTTAAATAGGAGCTCAATTCCAAATCCCGAAAAAAACTTTAGTGATACCAGTTTTGAGACTATGACTAGAGTCTAAAGGTAAAAATTGTAAAATTTTTACTTCGAACCAAAAATAATAAGAGCTGTTTTTTTTGCAGAGGCTTTACCAAATACAATCGGAAATAGCAATAGAGCAGAAAGTGTTGCTCAAATCACATCTAATGTACCAGACGATCCCGAAATAAACGTTACTGATATCAGTTACGAAACTACGTTTTTTGAGTCTGAAGGTAAAAATTGTAAAACTTTTTTTTGGAACATAAAAATAATAACATCTGTTTTTTGTAGAGGCTTTGCCAGATACAATCAGAAATAGCAACAGATCAGAAAGTGCTGCTCAAATTACAGATAATGTACTAGATGACTTAATGGATTTCTCTAATGATAAAGAACCTTATTCATCAGACGACTCAATTCGAGATCCTGATTATTTAAGCGATTCCGGTACAAGTTCATCTACATCAGAGAATACGTCAAATAATGAAAACACTGGTCATATCGAACAAAACACAGAGAAAAAGAAAACAAGGAAAAGAAAGGCAGTGCCTAGTGAATGGAAAAAAAATCGTGCTAAACGTCTAAGAAATACTGGAAAATCGTATAATACGCTAGGAAAAGGATTAGAAATACCTGAAAGGCATATAAAACCACCTTGCAATGATACCACATGCAAACTACAATGTAGCACTAAATTCACCGAAGATGAAAGACTGGTATTATTTAGAAACTATTGTGCAATGGCAGATATTGTTAAACAACGCACTTATATTTTAACTTTAATGCAAGAAGTCAACCCTAAATATCCCCGCCGAGCTGATGGTAGATCTACTAACGACGCATTTTACTTCCCAAAAGAAGACAGAAAAATAAGGGTTTGCAAACTTTTTTTTATTGCTACACTGGGCATTACCAGCCGTTGTATTCGAACAGTAAAAGCTAAAATCAAGGATTGTACTTTAGGAGCAGATAACAGGGGGAAACGCAATAACCATAAAGAAGTATCCAGTGTTATTAAAGATGATGTACGCACACACATTTCTTCCATCCCAACAATTGACAGCCATTATACCCAGGCTCATAGTGAAAAAGTTTATATAGAAGGGAGTAAGACCATTGCTCAGTTGCACCGCGATTACAAATCCGACTGCCAAAACCAAGGAAGACCTTTTGCTAACCTTACTATGTATAGAAACATTTTTAATCAAGAATTCAATATAGCTTTCTTTGTACCAAAGAAAGATCAATGTCAAACGTGTGTAACTTACCAAAATTCAAACGAAGAAGAGAAGAAACAATTAAATGCAGAATATAATTGCCACACTGAAGAAAAGAATCTCAGCAGGGAGGAGAAAGATAGGGATAAGAACAATATTTCTCAGTCATATCAGGTTGCTTGTTTTGACTTACAAGCTTCGTTACCCACTCCAAATGGCCAAGTATCAAGTTTTTACTATAGGTCAAAATTATCGACATACAATTTTACAGTATGTGATCTTGCACAAAAAGGACAAGGATCTGTAAATTGTTACATGTGGCATGAAGGTGAGGGTAGAAGAGGGGCAATTGAAATAGGAACATGCTTGTTGCACTATTTGAAACAAAAAGCTGATGCTTCTACCACCGATAACCTTCAGATTGTGTTGTATTCAGATAATTGCGCCGGTCAACAAAAAAACAAATACATAATCGCCACATTCCTTTATGCCGTCGCTAACTTTAGAATAAAATCAATTACTCATAAATACCTCGTGACAGGCCACACTCAAAATGAGGGTGATAATGTTCATTCGTTGATCGAAAAGAACATTAAACGAGGATTAAAATCAGGTCCTATTTATACACCATCACAATATGTTGCACTAGTACAGACGGCTAAAAAAACGGGTAATCCATTTAATGTTATAGAGATGAGTCATGACGACTTTTTTGATTTAAAAAAATTGACTGAAAGAACATGTTTAAACTTTAACAAAAACACCATGGGGGAAATCTTTAGGTTTAACGACGTTTCAATATTTAAAGTAGAGAAGCAACACTTGGACTTTTTTTCTATAAAACTTCTTTTAAAGATGTTGAGTTTAAGGCTGTTAAAATAAATGAAATAAGGCGTGCTAGAACACCACTTGCACTTTTTGTAATTTTGAGTTAAAAAAGGCCTACAACAAAGCAATACTAATCACCAAAAAAAAATATGAGGACTTAATGTTTCTATTAAGAAATAAGGCAATCATAAAAAGTCACGGCCTTTTTTATAATAGTTTAAGTTTTGAGTAAATAAAAGAATGTGTTTTCCTTTAAACTTTGGTACCTGTTTGTTGCCAAATATAGAATAAGTTTTTGTTTGAAGTTCACTATTCAAATTATTTCAGTTATAAAACATTAAACTCTGCATTAAACATGTATGTATTATTTTTGTTTAATTTTTGGTGTTATTCCAAATAAAGAATACACTTCATTAACTTTCTGTTTTATTAAATACATTAACTAAATAATATACCCACGTAACAACTATTTCGATTACTTCCAAATCGTACTAAATTATGTTTTTTGTTAAAATTGATTTCGTCAATAGTGACACATTTCAAAAATGGGCGTGGTATATTATATTTTTTGCAAAATGCATTACAATTTATTAAACAAGGCTAAAAAACTAATAAGTAAGCAAAGCAAGAATTAAAATGTTTATTCAAAATGTAGTTATTTAATACAATTTAAATTATTAGAATCTAAAATCTCAATTTACTCGCAACGGTTAATATTGAGATGTGTCACTATTGTCGCCGGTGAGCGATATATACTGTGACTATGTACTGAACTAAATTGGGTCACATTTCACTATTCCTAACAAATGGAAATAAATCATAACGAGCGAAGTTCCGGGTAAAGGAAATTTACCGGTTTTTGGTGGGACCCTAAAACGTGACGACGTGTAAAAACTAGAAAGGGTGATTTTTTTTCAGGACTACAATACTTTTCTTTTACGAGGGAAGTAAAAAAGAGTATGTCCAGGAAACAAAAAAAAATAGACAGTACGTTATAGAGTATATGGAGCAAAATATTATTTGAAAAATAAATATTAGTGGTCTAAATTTAAAATATAAGAATAACTAGAACTTAAGTTTTCAGTATCGGCTTTTTTGCTCATTGTAAACTTTACTTTATGTATTTCAGTCATTTCTAAAAAAAAGTCCATTGTTAGTGTTATGTTCACTCTGTAAAATATTTGTTTTATTAAAATTACATGTATGTCCCGTGTCTATATGTTCTGAAATAGCACAAGACCATTTATTAAGTCTTGCATCACTTTTGTCTAATGCAGTCCTTTTACTTAATCTTTGTTTTGTTTGACCAGTGTATTTTTTATCACATTTAGAGCAAGGAATAGAATAAACGTAATTATACTGCTTAAAACATGATTTTATCTTTTATTTTACTATACAAAATGCCAGTGGTTTTATCATTATGTTGTGGGATTTTTATATTTCTGGGTTTACAAACATTTCATTTGGACGGCATTTTGTTCCGCCATCTTGAATTCCTACCACAATTTTACCAGTTCATCTCTATACCACAGTTAATTTTTGCACAAACTTTCAAATCAAGTAGTTTTTCAGGCTGACTATTTTATCAAGCCGCCATTTTGGATTCGTACCAAAATTTTACTAATTACTAATTAACCCTTAAGTAGTTTGTTAGTAATTATTTTTGAACATTTGACTAGATCGCCATTTTGTATCGCGATATTCGATTTTTATAAATATGTGACCAGGTCATTTCATCATATGACTTTTAATGTTTGACTAAAATTTGAAGTCAATCGGGTATAACTAGTTTTTTTTAGTAGTGCCTCGAAAAGGCAGAACGACAGACAGACCGACGGAATTGCAAAAACATGTTTTCCGGTATCTAGGGACCCCGAAACGTAAAGATCTGGAAAAATAGCGGATGGTAATTTTTTCACGATTGCAATACTTCTCTTTTACGAGGGAAGAAATAAAATCAATAATAAATTTTGTTCCACCGTCTTGAATTGATACAACAACAAATATCTCTATATCACACTTAATGCTTGCATAAAATTTGAAGGTAACCTAATATGTAGTTTTTTAGGACGCCATTTTGTTTTGCTATCTTATACTCATACCAAAATGTTACCAGTTCATTCCTATGTGACATAAAATTTGAGGCAAATTTTATAATTAGTTTTTTTAGTAATTTTTTTACATTTCACTAGGCCGCCATCTGGCTCCGATATATTGGATTAGACCAAAATATTACCAGGTCATCCCCATATGACCCTTAATTTTAGACTAAAATTTGAAGTCAATCTGATAAATAGTTTTTAAGCTATGCCGCAAATTGACAGACAGACAGGCGACAAACCGACCGAATTTATACAACTTATTTTTGGCACCTAAGGACCCTAAACCGTGAAAATATGTAAACCTGAGAGGGTGATTTTTTCATAATTACAAATACTCTATTTGGCCGCCATTTTGTTCCGCCATCTTAAGTTAGTACCACAAATTTACTAGTTCATCCCTATACCACAATTAGTTATAGCATACAATTTGAAATCAATAGTTTTTTCAGGCTGAATTATTAAATATTTTATTTAAACGCCATTTTGTTCCGTCATCTTGGATTCGTACCAAAATTGTACCAGTTGATTCCTACATAATGCTTGATCTTTGTGCAAAATTGGATAAGCAGTTTTTTAGTAATATTTTTTTTAACATTTCACTAGGCCGCCATTTTGTTTTGCCATATTGGATTTTTACCAAAATTGTCACCAGGTGATTCCCATGTGAGCCTTAATTTTTGGCTATAATTTGGAAGACAATCGGATATGTTTAAGCTATGCCGCGAACTGAAAGAGAGACAGACAAACCGACAGATGGACCGACGGAATTAATAAAACATATTTTTTGGCACCTAGGAACGCTAAAATGTGAAGATATGTAAAACCTAAATTTTTTTCACGATTACAAACACTTTTTTTGGCCGCCATCTTGAATTAGTACCATAATTTTACTAGTTCATGTCTATACCACAGCTAGTTAAATTTGAAATCAGTCCATCAAATAGTTTTTTCCCGCTGCATTTTTAAATATGTTATTAAGAGCATAATGTTATAATGAGATAGTATTTTTAGTAATAATTTTTTTAACATTTCACGAGGTCGTCATTTTGTTTTGCCATGTTGGATTTTTACGAAAATGTTACCCGGTCATCTTCATATAACCCTTAATTTTTGACCAAAATTTGAAGTCAATCGGGTAAGTAGTTTTTTAGCTATGGCGGGAACAGACAGACCGACGGAATTGGGAAAACATGTTTTTGCGGCAACTGGGGACCCTGAAACGTAAAGATTTGAAAAAATCTCGGAGGGTGATTTTTTCACGATTACATTACTTCCCTTGTACGAGGGGAGTGAAAATGCATTTTTAGAAAACTCGTATCTATGAAAGCCAATGAAATATTTTGTTGAAATTTGGTTTAGGGGGTTGGGTTGGAGTTGAAAGATCAGCATTTTCATAAAAAAAATGGCTATTTTTTTTTTCAAAAATTCGAAAATTCGACATCTTTTTTTCCACCTAAGTTTGCACTCCAATGAGCGATATCATAGTTGAGTGTGTCAAAACAATTTTTTAATCTATATATAGCACCAAAATTTTAAACTAATTTTATCACTAATTCGTGAAATACAGGGGTGTACTTCTAAAAAACAGATCAGACTATATATATATGTTGCTAAATGACTATATCCTGAACTAAATTGGGTCACGCTTCATTATTCCTAATAAACGGAAACGATAAAAAAAACGGGGGAAGTTCCGGGTAAAAAAAATTTATGTTAATCAAAACAGTTATTAGAAAAATTTGATTTGGAATAAAATTTGTTATTAAGTCCGTTAATTTAGCTTTATTTTTTTACTTCTGTTAAATCCATATAATAAATTTTCAGTATTAGCTAATAATTTTGGGATCGATTCCAGATGTCATATTAATAATTAATGTTTCGACCAAATTTTAAATTGAACCCTGTATATTTTATTTATTTATATAATTCTACTAGAATTACATTTCCATTAATGTACCACAAATTATTCTTTCATTTTCACATTAATAAAAATATTTCGATTTTTTTCTCGGAGCCACATAATTTTTTATCTGACAAACTACTCAACTTTAATCCAAGAAAAGTTGCAAATTTAACATGCCTTTAAGACAAGAGTCACCCTGAATCGTCTTCAAATATGACCTTTCAACCAAGTGATGTCGAATAATAATTCATGCTTGAAGGAAGATGATCTAGTGTGACTCTTGTCTTGCTGGTTTGCCGAATTTACAAAGCCTGCTTAATTTTTCGTTCAATAACTGTTTAGTAGTTTCCTCGATAAAAAAATATGTAGGTCAGGGGGAAATGGAAATGTAGAACATTGTTGAAAACGCAATTTACACTAGAATTACATAAATAAATACAGGACAGAGCCTAGTTTAAAATTTGGCAGAAAAATTACATTAAAAAATGTTTTTTTTTTTCGAATAGGAGCAATATTTTGAAAAAAAGAAAACATATTAAGAAGTTTTCACGCATATAAAGTTTCATTTTGATCAGGATGTCTTTGAAGCTTTTGTTCTATAAGTAATATGGAGAATGTAACACTTTCAGAAAACCGTTTTTAGTGGTGCTATTTTGGATGAAAAATATTACATCATTGAAAAGGGAATTTTGCACAAAACACTAGTTTGAAAAAAGTATACAGGGTTCCATATAATACGTTAAAGCCCAGGTTTAATCGAAAATGATTTAGAATATATCTATCTGTCAAAATATGCGTCATAATAAGTTACCAAACGTATCCAAATTTCAAAACGATATGTAAAAAGACAAACAAATCGGGGCGAGTTCCCTGTGTTTTGTGTCACCCGGTATATTCATTCTTACTTTTATTGTATTATTTTTATAAATTATTAAGGCCGCCATTTTATTTCACTGTAATGGCTCCTCACCGAAATGTTACTAGTTTATCGCTATATCACAATTGATTTTCGGGCAAAATTTTAAATTACTTATCTAATCAGTAATAATTTTTTTAACATTTTATTAGGACACCATTTTGTTCCGCCATATTGGCGTTTTATCAAATTATTATCATATCAAAATATTTAGAATCAATCGGGTAAGTAGTTTTGCCTATGCCTCGGACAGCCCGACCGACAGACAGACAGCCAGCCCGATAAACAACAAAATTGAGAAAACTTGTTTTTCAGCATCTAGAGACCTTAATATGTGATGATTTGAAAAATCTAGAAAGGTAATTTTTTTACGATTACAATATTTCCCTCTTACGAGGAAAGTAAAAACTAAAGGGAAAACGAATATCAAGCAAGGATATTTACGACAGAACGAGACAGAAGCTCTAGATTAAGGGGAATTTTATAGAATTTTTAAGGCAATATACTAGATATTAGTAAAATATTTAAATCGATATGTTGCTTTAGCTTGTGGCAGTATAACTATAAGTTATATAAACTTTTCTAAGAGAAGAAAATTGAAATAAAACCCTTACTTTAATAAGCTTTTACTTCAAAAAATAGTAGAATCATTTACTGAACATTATTAGTAGAGTTCGACTGATTAATCGGGTTCGGCTACCTTCGACTATTCTTTCAATGTTCGGCAAAGAATCGGCTTCGGCCAAAATTTAGCCGAAGCTTTTTTTAATTTTAATTATTAGTTACCCACTTTTCTGATTAGCGTTATTTTATTATTATTAGTTATACAGCATATATATGCTTTATGGTTTGTTTTTATTGTTTTATGTTCACTAGAAACTAGAATGATAGTTGTTTTTACTTTCCTTGTAAGAAGAAAGTATTGTAATCGTAAAAAATCATTCTCCGAGATATTTTCAAATCTTCATGTTTCAGGGTCCCTAGATGCCGAAAAACATGTTTTCTCCATTCCGTCGGTCTGCTTGTTCTCGGCATAGCAAAAAATTGCTTACCTGATTGACTAAAAATTTTGGTCAAAAATTAAAAATTGTAGGGATGATGTGGTAACATTATGGTAAAAATCCAATATTATGGCGGAACAAAATGGCCTGATCAAATGTTCCTTTTACCTCAAATTTTGCAAAAATCAAGCGTGATATAAGGCGAATTTGGTGAGGAGTAGATATGGGCGATATTAGATTCTACCGAGGGGTCAACAGCTGTGGATTGCTGGTGTACACTCATGTGGATTTCCAATAATTTTGTAAATGTGTGTAGATTTCCATAGATATGGACTGGATGTCAGTAGATTTCTGACGATGACCATAGATATCCGTGGATGCCCCTAGTTTTATTTTTTACATGCGTATCAATTTGGCAACCCTGTTTCTTTACTTTATGTTTATTTAGTTTGTGGTTTAAGTAAGTAAAACCTATCAGATTAGTTCAGTCCACTGGGAAAAAACATTACAAGATGCGCTACAACCACTGAAAGTTTAAGAATGCAAGTTTCGGACGATAGTTGGAATTATGTTGCTATTACACCATCAACCCACAGGGAAATCCTTATAATTGAAGATGAAAAGGACAATGATATAGACTACTGCTGATATAGAAGATGATAACTGTGAAATTTTGAACACGTTATCACCAAACGATGACATCTCTGATCCTCTCGCTGATTCCGCCGCTGGTACACAATCATAAATACACACTGATATAGCCAAGAATGTTTAATAAAGGATTTCTCACATAAGGTGTCGCCGGAAGGGCGAGATGTTGTTTTTGAATCTTCATTATGTTGGATATTAGAAGAAACAACACAGAGAGTGTTTATTTTTATGGACCCATAGAGGTTGAAAACATTCTGAAGAAATACCGTCGCAAATTACAACAAAAATAAGTCTCTGCAGTACTCCACATTGTTTGATTGTACTTTCTTTTTGGTGTTATACGTTTGTTGTGTTCACTTAGTATAAGTGTAAAATTATTTGTGAAAGGTGCAATAAAAATATTACAAACAGTACGTATTATTTTGTATAGATTTATACAGAGAATGACACTCATTGCTGGACGACCGACGGCGTGATTTTCGTAATTACAAGATTTACAAATAGGGATAATAGTTTTAAAGGACTAATACCTAACGGGTCTTCAAAAAATTAGTAATAAATAATCTACTACTTTCATTTGGTAATATAAATTTATCTACGACCGTGATAAGGTCATAATATAACGTTGTTATATAATGACCTTACTTTATTACATATTTTAGGTTGTTTGCGTTATGTAAGTGTAAACCGCCCATTTCATCACTAGTGCGATAATATATTATATTTTTTATCATAATTTTACTTCCCAACATTTTATGCAATTTTGTTGCCCGTTTAAAACTTCCAAACATGTTTTATTATTAGTTGATGTACATAAATGACTACGGATATCTATGAGGGTACATGGATATTCCGGATATCTATCTTTCTATTTCTGGCGCATAATTTGCTTGCAAATATTGTAAATATGTAATTCGTTTATATGTAACTATCGATGTTCACGGTTACCTATCGATATCATCAGTTACTTATCGAAATCATTGGATACCTATCGACACTATTTCTCTCCTCCAGTTATCGAGGACTGTCGATATAGCGACATTTTTTAATTTACCTATTGTTTTTCGATGTGTCGCTGACATATCGATAACTATCGATCTATCGATAAAACGCCCACCCCTAGTGGGGAATAATTATGGAATGGCGGTCTAATTGTCTAATGTTTAAAATATCAGTAGCAAAATACTACTAGTCTAATTAAATTGAAATTTTACACAAAAATTAAGTGTGAAATACGGATGAACTGGTTAAATTTATTTAATTTTGTATCTAAAAATGGCGGCTTAACTAAATGTTAAAGTCGGTAAAATAAAAAATTCAATTTTCTATAATAAAGACCTTATTTTTATTAAGGTAAATAATGAATGTGATATTTGATTTTTTACAGATTAAGTAAATAAATTTACAAAAAATAAGAATAATAACAATACAGTAGAGTCTCGATAACGTGAACGACCCATAACGTGAACATCCTTAAATGTGAACAGCCAAATTGGTGTTCAGCCTATTTTAAAACGTAAACCCCAAAAATATCTCGCCTCTATAACGTGAACATAAAGAAAATACCGTTTAACGGCGGCATATCGCTCTATGTTTTTGGGAATAGTGGTAGCTAAACAATCAAAGGATATGAATGTCATTATCAAACAGTACAACCTGCGAGATGCTATTTTAAACTTATTACGAGCATGGAATAAACTAGAACCAGCTATCATTAAAAAGTGTTGGAAAAAATATTTTGGAAAATCAAAGCGATGACGATCGTGAAGATAACATACACCTGGCAACACTTTTTGCCAGATGAAATTGATCAAGACTTCGAACCTGCAGATATCGAAGAATGGAATAAAGATGACTTTGTTGAACATGATGAAAATTGTACTGCAATTTCTGATGATTCAGAAATCGAATATGATCAAGTTCCAGGTTTTTCTCAGGCTAAGGACAAAATCACCCACTCAGAGGCAGTTCGTATATTTAACCGAGGTCTGGAATGGGCAGAGCAAAACAATGATGACTTCAAGGATATTCAGTCTTTACACAAATCACGTGAAAGTGCGACTATTCTGTCAAACAAAAAATTAAGTATCTATCTATACAATAAACTATACATAAATATACATTTCTACTGTACTATTTATGTATTTGTGTTTGATTTTTCAATAAAACATATGTTCAAAGTATACCGTTGAAGTCAGTTTTATATGTAATTAACTTTATCCAGTAACATGAACTCCTCGAAAATATGAACACAGTCGTCCCTAATTAGTTCACGTTATCGAGACTCTACTGTATTAAAATTAAAATAAATTAAGTTAAGCAGTAATATGGTTTAAGTAGGTATGGTAAGTAAATGAATGAAAAACGTGTGGAGATACAAAAAAATATATTTATTTCAATCTTAATGATTGTTAGATATGTAAATAAAACAAATTCTTATTTGCGCATGCGCAATATAACTATTCAAGAGTAACTTTTGGCTGGAAGGCAATATAAAAATGTAGAAAAAACGATAGAAAATATATTCAAAATGAATATGAAGAAGTATAAATTTTAAAAAGTCGGTAAATTTTAAGATCACACGCATATAAGACAATTTATATACTCATATATCTATTTGGCGATAACTTAATACGTTAGTTCTATTATAAGATAAACTCTGGGTACTTGGATACAAAACTGGTCCTTGTAACACAACATTCCTAGTAATGAAATTTTTCACTTTATTAAGAAAAGTCATATATAAATATTTATATAACGTATGTAAAGTTTTTACCCGATAACTATACAGCGTGTCCTGAAAAGTTCTTAGCAAATGGAAAACTTTTTTCTTCATCCGAAAATATTATTGGGATTATAAAACTTAGAAAGTATTGGACAGGGTTGCCAAAATCTAAAATTGCCTGAAAAGAAAACTACCTATCAGTTTAGTTTTAGAACAAAATGTCATAAGAGAAGTATTCCGTAATCTATTAACCAAAAAATTGCAAGGGAAATCCCAATGCAATTTTAAAATATTTTTTGATAAAATACTAAATTTCATATAAAAATTCGGAAGTACTTTTCTAGTAGCACAAAATATAACCCTTACGTTAATTACTGAAAAAACTGAGTAGGTTGAAAAAAAATTGAACATGCTGTTGTTACGGAAACATAATCTTGCATTGTACTGACAGTAGATAATTGAAGTGTTTGATATTTTATTACATTGAATATTTTTCTGTTATTTTATTTAGTTTAGAGCGAAATGCCATAAGAGGATTATTCGGAGTATTCCGGTGTGTTAAAATCTTAAATTTGATAAAGACACCCAAATCTGAATGAAATGTACCGGGTATACAAAAAGTTTTATTTAACAATATCGTATAAAAAAAATCAACTAAGAATGAACAATGAACAAATTATGCTTCTGGCGTAATTTCTTGTACACACTGCTTGATGACCGTTTCCAGGTGATCGACGTTTTGAAATGGCCTGTGAATATAAACCTTTTCTTTTAACAGTCTCCAAAGGAAAAAGTCCAACAGGGTTAGGTCAGGAAATCTGGCTGGCTACGGGATTGCAGAATACCTTCCTATCCAACGATTTTAAAAAGTCCTTTGTAAAAAATTGGAAACTATCTGTGTACTATGACATGGTACTCCGTCCTGTTGGTACCAAAGTTCTTCAACAAATTCAAACAAAGGAGTATTTAAAAAATTCAAGTATAATTTTCGCTTGTCAAATTTTCACGAAGGAAATACGGCCCTTCTATTTGGTTATCCTAAATACCGCACCAAATATTTGTTTTAAATGAGTATTGATTGCGACACGCTATGAGAATCTTAGGATTTTCGTCACACCACCAGTGGCAGTTCTGTGAGCATACGACTCGTTTGACATAAATGTCGCCTCATCGATAAATAATATTTTTCTGGCAAAAAAAGAATCATCTACGGCTTCTCCTTGAAACCACAGGAAACGAACTTCAAAATCTCTAGGTAAAAGTGTATGGATATGTCTAGGTTTGTAAGGAGAGAATTTATTTGCTCGTAATTATAGTAATTAGCGTGGAGGCAAAACTATGAAATTTAGTATTTTATCACACCTCGGAATACTCAGAATAATTCTCGTATAGCATTTTGCTCTAAAACTAAACTTATGGGTAGTTTTCTCTTCAGGCAATTTTAGGTTTTCTAAGTTTTTGGCAACCCTGTACAATATTTTTTTAAGTCTTATATTTCCAATAATATTTTCGGACTAAGCGGAACTTTTTATGGAGAGTCACATTTTTCATAAAGTTAAAAATAAAAGTTTTCCATTTGTTAAGAACTTTTCAGAACACGCTGTATATGTATGTATATTAAAATTGTGTTATATGTGTTTAGGGTAAAATCCAATTAACAGATTTTTACTTCCCTCGTAAAAGGAAAGTATTGTATTCGTGAAAAAATCACCCTCCGATATTTATCAGATTTTTGCTTTTCAGTATCTCTAGATGCCGAAAACCATACTTTTCTCAATTCAGTCTGTCTGTGTGCCTGTCTGTCTGTCGGTCTATCGGTACGGTACCGATTGACTTAATATTTTGCACAAAAATCAAATATTATATAGGAATTTTGGTACGAACAAAATGGCGGCCTAATAAAATATTTAAAAATTCAGCCTGAAAAAACTACTTAAAGAACTGTTTTCTGTTTTCAAATTGTGTGCTATAACTAATTGTGGTACAGAGATGAACTAGTAAAACTGTGGTACTAATTCAAGATGTCAGAACACAAAGGCGACTAAATAAAATGTTTGACGTTTTAGCGTCCCTAGATGCCAAAAAATGTGTTTTATCAATTTTGTTCATCTTTAAATTTTAGTCAAAACTTAAAGGTCGTATGGGGATGACCTAGTAATATTTTAGTAAAAATCCAATATGCCGGAATAAGATGGTGGCCTAAAAAATTATTACTAAAACAAGTAATTATCCAATTTGAACTGGTAACATTTTGGCATGAATATAGACAGCAAAACAAAATGGCGGTCTAATAAGATATTAAAAAAATCACCCAGGGAAAACCACTTCTTAGATTAATTTCAAATTTTGCGCAAGCATTAAGTGTGATATATAGATAAATTGGTACGAAATTCAAGGTGGCGGAATAAAATGGCTGCCAAATATTTTTTTTAAAAAATCAACGTAAAAAAATCTTATTCAATTGACTTTGCAGAAAAATTAAATGTTATATAAAAATAAACTGGTACGAATTCAACATGACGTAACAAAATGTGCGCGTCAATGTAAAAACTACTTATTGAATTTATTTTAAATTATGCTCAAAATTTAAATGTGGCATAGGTAAAATATTGGCAGGAATCCAATATGATGGAACAAAAGGGAGCCCAATAAAAATGAGTAATATATATAATAATAAGACATGTGTGTCTGTGTGTGTGTGTGTGTATATATATATATATATATATGTATATATGTGTTACTAACAGCCGGTTGCACAAAACGTAATTGCTGTTTAGAATATTTAACCGAACTTGCGGATTTGACAAGCTGCTTATAGAAATTTAGAAACTCGTCAAATTTGACATTCCGTTAAACATTCTAAACTTTAATTGATTTTAATTTAATTAATATACCAAACCACACTTCACTATTCCTAATAAAAGGACAGATACATAAGGAAGTTCCGGGTAAAGGAAATTTTGTATCATAGAAAAAAATGTTTTTGTTTTACGTATGTTAAAATAAAAGAAATTAGGAGTTTTGTGGGAGGGAAGACGAACTGCAGCATCGGCTTAGGCTTCGTCCAAAAAATTCACCTTCGGTCAAAGTCTAAAGGGCACCCAATGAAAATGTTTGTAGAGGCAATATAATATATGTGTTACTAAATGACTATATACTAAACTAAATTGGGTCACACTTCACTATTTCTAGTAAAAGGAAAGATTCATAACGAGTGTATTTCCGGGTAAAGGAAATTTTGTGTCATAGAAAAAGTGGTTTTGTTTTACGTATGTCAAAATTAAAGAAATTACGAGTTTTTCTTAGTACCGCTTTTAGTCACAAGTATGTTTATTTTTAATTTGTTATCACTTTTCCCATTGCATTAAAAAACACAAACTTAAGTAAATTTTGCTTATCGTATTACAACCTACAATCACAAAATGTGACAAATTGCTAGTTCCGATATTAATGTCAAAATAGGATAGAATGCCCGTTAAGGGAAGCTAAACTTCAGCCTCGGCTTCGACCAAAAAGTTCACTTTCGGTCAGAGTCTAATGATTGGTATATGCTAGTAGAGAGATTATGGCGTCTCTACGCCCTACCTCCTTTGGGAGGGGGTTATCTCAATATGTCTGACGTCAGACATTTGTTGTGCACGTGGGCTACGTCATTTGTCAAGGTCAACTGTTATTTGCCAAGGAAATATTTTTGTGCGGATTCTATACATCTATTCGCAACTAATTTATTATTCAGTAATATTCCGGGAAAACAGAAAATGTACTAATTATTATTATTCAGAAGCGTCAAAACAACGTATTATTTTTTTATTTATCTATCTATATATATATATATATATATATATATATATATATATATATATATATATATATATATATACGAAACCAGTAACGGTAAGGATTACTCCTTCACCATTTTGTCGAGAATCGACCAAAACATGACGCTATGTATGTTTCCAGGGCCAAGGTGCCAATCTGCTACCGTGGTATCTGCCCCGGCAAGGATCATCAGGCAGTTTCCTTGGGGGGTATCGGTATTAAAACCGAAATACCCAAACCCTGAAACAAACAAGGTGTCATGTCATTCGACTTTGAAAGTCGACGAGGGAAATAGGCAACCAGTGGCGCCATCTGTAGGTACTATGGTGCAACTAAATCGCTTTAGATGCGACCTACTTTGGAGCACAAGACGACACATCTGTGCAAAAATAAAAGAGAAACAGAAATTTCAATTTCTGTGCGGTTCTTGGTCGTAAAAGTTATACGAAACCAGTAACGGTAAGGATTACTCCTTCACCATTTTGTCGGGAATCGACCAAAACATGACGCTATGTTTGTTTCCAGGGCCAAGGTGCCAATCTGCTACCGTGGTATCTGCCCCGGCAAGGCTCATCAGGCAGTTTCTTTGGGGGGTATCGGTATTAAAACCGAAATACCCAAACCCTGAAACAAACAAGGTGTCATGTCATTCGACTTTGAAAGTCGACGAGGGAAATAGGCAACCAGTGGCGCCATCTGTAGGTACTATGGTGCAACTAAATCGCTTTAGATGCGACCTACTTTGGAGCACAAGACGACACATCTGTGCAAAAATAAAAGAGAAACAGAAATTTCAATTTCTGTGCGGTTCTTGGTCGTAAAAGTTATACGAAACCAGTAACGGTAAGGATTACTCCTTCACCATTTTGTCGAGAATCGACCAAAACATGACGCTATGTTTGTTTCCAGGGCCAAGGTGCTTTTATATATATATATATATATATATATATATATATATATATATATATATATATATATATATATATATATATATATATATATATAGCAATCTGCTACCGTGGTATCTGCCAGGAAACTGCCTGATGAGCCTTATATATATATATATATTATATATATATATATATATATATATATATATATATATATATATATATATATATATATATATATATATATATATATATATATATATATATATATATATATATATATATATATATATATATATATATATATATATATATATATATATATATATATATATATATATATATATATATATATATATATATATATATATATATATATATATATATATATATATATATATACTCGTATATATACATATACAGTGACCGTCTAAAGTCCGTTTCCCCCTACTAATTTTTGAGCCAACTCGTATATCGCAACGAAATTTGGAGGGCTTAAATAGAAGATGAAAAGCTATTTTTTTATGAAAAAATGATAGCTAAAAGTTATAAAATGGCGGCTACGCGCCATCTTGAATTAATATTTTAAATACAACACCCCGCATATTATTCCATTTTCAAAAGCTGCTCATTATTCTTAACATTTTTCTCTAATACACTTTATTCCTAAATGTAATTGTTTTCGAAATAATGACGTTTGAAAATTGAAAATCCGGTTTAAAATGAAGTAATGGTTTTAGTCACTTTCGATAAAAAATTCTGCTAACTAAATTTTTTAATTAATTTGTAGTTAAATCTTTTAATGAATTCGACTAATAAGAGGCGTAAAGACAGTATTTTAAGGATAAACAGTACCACTTACCGGAAAATCTTGAAGGTTACGAATTTGTTCTGTAAATTCACAAGGAAAACAAATTAGTTGGTAAAAAAATATTTTATTTATTTTTGAATAACACTTATTTAACCCCAACAATAATTATTTTATCAAGTGTTCGATGTGGCCCCCTCCTAAATCTTGACAATAAAGTGCCCTATTATGAATAGCTTCTCTCACGTTGATGAAAGTCTGTTCATCTATTTCTTCACATGCTTCTCTTATTCTGCGTTCCAACTCTTCTATTGTTTGACATTCAGGGGCGTAGATTTTTAACTTCAGATATCCCCAAAGGAAAAAATCTAAAGGGGTAAGATCCGGAGATCTTGGTGGCCATTCTGTACTTCCTCTGCGACTTATCCATCGCCCAGGAAAGTTTGTATCGAGAAACTCTCTAGCCATGCGATAGAAATGGGGAGGTGCTCCGTCCTGCTGAAATATGATTTCACGATTTTCAAACTCTTTTAATACAATTTGTCTTATTCGAGGTTCAATTTCAGTTTCTAACAGATTTCTGTAAAGATCTCCTGTAAGATTGCCTCTGATGAAAATCGGTCCAACAACGTGGTTGCCCAAAATCCCCGCCCAAACATTAACTTTTTCAGGAAACTGGGTATGCCCTTCTCTAAAAATATGCGGATTAGTATCGCTCCAGTATCGTACGTTCTGTTTGTTGACTTTTCCATTAAGGAAAAACGTGCATTCATCTGAGAAACATACACGTTTTAGGAAGGATCGTTCTCCTTCAATTTTTCTTGTTAACCACTCACAAAATTCAACCCTCCGGTCTGGATCATCCTCCGTGAGAGCATGCAGGATTTTCATTTTATAGGGATGAAATTTTTCATTTTTTAGGACTCTTTGGACACTTTTCGAACTTACTTCGCAGGATTCAGCAACTGCAGACGTCGACTGAGTAGGATTAATTACCATTTCAGCAACAATTTCAATTTTTTTTTCTTCTGAAAGAGGTGGTCTTCCTGATCTTGGAGCATCTTTCATCGTACTAGTTGCTTGGAGCTTATTTAAAAGTTTGCGCAAATATGACCGCGAAATAGGGTTTTCGGGAAATCTATCGTTAAACATACGGACTGCTAGATGAAAATTTCTTCCAGCTTCTCCAAAAATCAAAACTGCTTAAAATTTATCGTGTAAACTGCGAGCCATGGTCAAAATAATTAAGATGCTCAACGGACTATTTGACAGTTAGTTATCAAGATGTTACCGCGACAACGATTTTGTTTCCAACGCAAACTTGATCGTATTTTTGATTGAATTTGAAATAACCAAAATGTCAATTTTCAAACGTCATTATTTCGAAAGCAATTACATTTAGGAATAAAGCGTTGTATTTAAAATATTAATTCAAGATGGCGCGTAGCCGCCATTTTATAACTTTTAGCTATCATTTTTCCATAAAAAAATAGCTTTTCATCTCGTATTTAAGCCCTCCAAATTTCGTTGCGATATAAGAGTTGGCTCAAAAATTAGTAGGGGTGGAACGGACTTTAGACGGTCACTGTATATATATATATATATATATATATATATATATATATATATATATATATATATATATATATATAGGTATACTGGCGAAGACTCTGACTTGACGATATAAGAAAAGTACAAAACTATGGAAACGGTAAGTTACCCCTGCTTTAGAAACTATCAGATTAATACAACTAAATATAAAACAAACTCTGGGTCTGCCTTGATAAAACATAACTAAGAGCCTATGTGGTACGTTTACTATGATGATGTAAATGGGCTTGTTGACAAACTTGTTAATTTAGATGAATTGCAGAAGGCTAGAAATGGTGCTCATATGAATAAAAGAATGAGCATTCTGAAGGAGTTGGAGAGGCTTAAAGTTATTTAGATTTTATTAATGATTATGTAATTGTTAGATGCTTTAACCACATTACACGTATGTACCATTTAACAAAACATTTTCTTTCTTTACCAAAATTAATATTTTGTTCTTTAACATGATTAACTAAACAGCTTTTCGAATATTTTAATTTGGAAAACAAGAGAATGACAAATTAGTTAAGTCATAAACATGTAATATTGTCACAAATATTTTTGAACGGTGTGTCACAAGAATGTTTTACCTTTTTTTGGTGAATAAAACCCTCAGGTTGCTAAATGATGTTAGACAGTGTGACAGTAGTGATTTAAGCGTAGCATCGTCTTCATTGGGTTCTATCTATGCTTAGCAATGCTTTACTTAACGGAGCTTTTAAGAATACCCATTACTAATTTAATCAAATAATATCAAACGTTTGAGGAGTTTTAGATTGATAACTACTTATTCGAACAGTTACTGATTTGTAAAATTTTGAGCTTACTAACGACTTGGGTGTTTACTTCAGGTAACTGCGTTGAGGTAGGATAGGTATTAACCATCGGAGTTGGTTTTACGGCTTGCTGACATCACTGCTGATTAGAAGGGAAGAAGGTCTGATCCATCTGAGTTTGATTCAACGGCTTATTAATACCACAGATTAGATCAGGAGAGGTTATTTGAGACCAAGCCAAGTCTGGTTGTACTGGGACCACGCAGTGGTATTTATATTGAAAAAATGATTACTGCTTTGCAATTTCCCTTTCAGCGTCAATGCTAATTCATTTATGTTATGTAAACAATTAATTAACTTGATAGCGTAGGCAAACTTTAGTTCCAAATCCCTATGGTCTGGGTATTGTTGACACATTCCCCTTCTCCCGAGAAACACCGTCTCGGTGTTTAAAAGTTTGTTTACCCCATATGCTTGAAGAGGGAAAAGATTTAGTTCTTTTCGGTCTATAATATTTCGAAAGAAAGATTGAACCGAATGGTTGAAGATATGCTTGCCTTTACATTGAAATAATTACAATATTTTTTTTCAGTATATCCAGTTCTGACCGTATTCTACCTCTTAGTGCTTCTTCGGCAATTTACGCTCCTTCTCAATCCGAGGCATTTTGTTTCCTGTTCCGTATGTTGTATTCGGTCCTCCACTGATTCTCAGGTATACATGTAATAAAGAACTTTGTAAAAACTATGTTTGAAAAAGAATGTTTTAGTTTTAATATAATTACTTTTATAATAATGAAGCAAATTCATTTATTTTTTTTATATTTATAGTTTGTAGATACTATTTTGTTACCTTTATTTTTTGAAAAAATTTGACCCGGAATCACATCATATAAATCGTAATCATGTAAGTTAATTTATTATAATTCGGACCTATGTCCAGATATAATAAAAAAGTAAAATATAGAATATATGACCTTATTATTCAAACAGTGTTTTATAAACAATTATTAGTAAATCCAAATCTGGTGTGTTCAAGTTAAATATATGGTATGAATATACCAGGAAAATCTATCTTTAATATTTTTCATTTAGGAGATGTTATAGCTGAAAAGCTTTTATCTTAATCAAACCGTATTTTTCTTAAAATGTCTGTATTTTAGGTATTTAACTTAATTTAAAAGAGAACTTCTAATAATGGTATATTAAAGACATGATAAGTTTTCTGTTTGAAATAAATTTGCTCTTCTAGATGTTCCAAAATATTATAGGGTATAGACCTATTATAAACTATAACTATTAAAAAATGAAAACTATCTCTAAAATATTTTCACCCAGTGTATATTTTTTCCCATATCTTAAAATTACCTATATATTAAAATATAAGTTCTCTCTTTTCATGATTTTGTTCCTTTAATTCTTATTAATTTAAATAATTTTTCCCCAAATTTACATCATATATCAACATATACGTCTAGCTGCTAAACATAATTTTATAATTTCCTTGCTAGGAGATATGTTCTTAACAATGCCATAGTTACAAATCCTTGAATTAAACACTTTTTCGGTTTTTCACACCGCTTTCTTCTAAATAATAGTGATTATTTACTTCATAATTTTGTCGGGACATTGTCTCGGAATGTATCGTATTGTATAAACTTAGGTTTTGATTTTCGTTTCTATTATTTTTATTCTAGCTTTTTAAAAATCTTAGTCTTAACACTATACTAAACTCAAAACTAATTGCTTTAAAGTGAAAATCTAAACCTAAAGTTATGTATACTAAGTTATTTGATATACCTAAAGTTAAAGCCTCTTTTTCAAATTCCTAACTAAACCCTGTCGGAATTGAAAAAACATGTTTTTTTTTTGACATCTAGGGACCCCAAAAACATATGCAGATCTGTAAAAACCTGGGAGGAAGTTTTTTCACGATTACAATAAATTCTGGGAAATGAAAACAATATCTCGGTGTCAACAAAATAATTTTTACTTAATTAACAATACGTTTATTCTTTTTAATCCATCAGTTCAGTTAACAAACCTGAGATAAAATTACAGATCCGTACTTAAAAAAAAACGACCTTATGATCATGACGAGCAGGCGAAATGTCTCAGTCAGAGGACAAAAAGTTGCTCTTGTAAGGTAATATTTATTTTAAATTATTTCTTCAAGTAAAGTCAGAACAAAATAAAATGAAAGCATTAATTTTTAATTATTTTTTATAGACATCTTTGGAATTATTTGGAAGAAGCTTTATAAATGACTGAATATTAATGAGCCCTTCTCAGTGCAATTTTTCACCTTTTAATCAAGTTTGTGCCTTTTGCCATTTCCGAGATCAATACTCGTGCGGCGTGCCAAGAATTTGTAACACCCTGTATATCTCCCATTTATCAAATAATGAAATTGGAAATACTAGGATCGTAACTGAAGGATGCAGCAGAATGACTTCTTCAGGTGAAATTCGAAATACAAATTTTGTATACTAAATTATACCGAATAATTGAGACTAATATAGAAAAATTGAGACTAATTGAGAACAGTTTTACTAAGAATCAATTTTGATTTCAGACATATCCCCTACATCGTCTATTCTTGACGTTATCTGAATCTGTCGATTAAATAAAGTGACATCCTATTTGCGATAACTTCGCACAACACCATTCCGGAGCGTTATCTAATGAAAATTGTGTCTAAAATTGAGTACTAATCTGTAATTGATTGTAGGTAATTAGAAGCCACTTATTTATGAACTAAAATTATGGATTTTTTTATCATAAATAAATCGTATTTTATAATATATTCACTAAAGCCTGTAAAGTTGTATTTTCCTCCTTAAGAGGGAGGTTTCGGTAAAATTATTTTACAGATCGGTTTTGGAACGTGGTTCCTTATAATGAATAACTCAAGCCAAGCAAATTCAATTATCGACCTATTTCAGCAGTAATCTGAAGGTATTGGAAAAATGTGTAAACAACAGGGTCATATCATTTTAAAACAAGAAGACGAATAGCAATACATCAGCAGCTTCAGTAGATTTATTAAACAATACAATAGATACCATCGATAAAGGAATAGATTTTGTCTTTATTTCACTTGATCTAAAAAGGGCTTTTGACACATCCAATAACCATCTTCATCTCAGTTAGTACTGGAGAGAGAGGGATGCTGTTTTCGCGACCCTGTGCTACTTTTTCATGAAACGAAAGCTCAGATACCTTTCGTATCTTAATTACAATAAAATGAAAAAGTAAAAAACGGGTTATTATGGGTTTATTTGCATAGAATGCAATGTCGTAGTTAGTTTTTTTCTAGGGGTTCAAATATTAAGCTACAGGCCAAACTTGTATATTTTTTAAATGGAACACCCTGTAGCAGTTAAAATCACATCCTTTCCCGATTTTCAAAATATATAACACTTAACTTTTTTTTTATAATAAACCCGCAATTTGGAACTATTTCTGCCTTCATTTTGAACTTATGTCGGAATCTGTTGTTACGTTACGTCATATTTTATTGTTTATATAATGGCTAATATCAGAATCTATGAAAATTACAAAACATATGACATGGTAGTTTGTTTTATTTAGTTTAATGAAAGGGCAAATGAAGCTTCTGAATTATATTTAAACAGGTGAGTTCTAAATTGTTAGTTACTAAGTTTTTAAAACAATTTTCACCTTTTATTTTAATAGATACCCGGAAAGAGGGCAGCCTTTCCCCGATATTTTTTTAAGAATCAGAAAAAAATTACAATATTACGTAGCTGTTATGCATCCACTACCAAAATTGCGTAGCAAAGAAAACCAAGAAACAGATGATGTTAATGTTTTGGCTTCTGTGTTTGCAAAACTCGGTTTTAGAGAATATTGACGAAATACAAATATCGACCTTATAAAATAAAAGTCGTACACCATTTGTATGCGGACCGACCTTTAAATTTTTGCAATTGATATATTAAACAAATTCGAAATAATATTAATTTTTTAGGAGCAATAATATGGTCCCATTGGGCCCACTTTTCCAATTTTGGCATCTTTAGCCGCCATAACAATCGGCATTGCTCCCAAGAAAACCATCATGTGACTTTTGAACGGGAACAACAAGGACAAATAGTGTGTATTGCATCTATGAATGAGGTATGACTATGAGAGCGAATCGCTATTTAGGAATTTTTGAAGATGTTGTACCTGAATTACTTGTCAATTTTTTTTCGACAAAAAAATATAAAATGCTATAACTTGAAGTTCAAATTTGAAAGTTGCATCAATCGAAACCAAAACCCCAAAGCGGCGCAAATGTACCACATCGTGATTGTAATTTGACTAGCGCCATTCGCACCAATTGGTGGAAAAAGAAAAAGGATGGATTTTAATGTTGTCAAACTTTTGATACGAAATTTCCCACACTGAAATTAAAAAATTCCCTCAACATTTTTCACAGTAAAAACTAACTATATTTGTAAAACTACCCACACAATAAAAAACAATCGGTAAATTTCCTTTACCCGGAACTTCCCTCGTTATAAATCTTTCCTTTTATTAGGAATAGTGAAGTTTGACCCAATTTAGTTCTGTACATGGTTATTTAATAACACATATATACTACCTTTTGAAACATTCTTATTGGGCGCCATTTTGTTCCAAAATATTGGATTCCTACCAGTATTTTACCAGCTTCTACCTATGCCACACTTGATTTTTGACATAATTTAAAATAAAAGTAGTTTTTACATTGACACACACCGCCATTTTGTTACGTCATGTTAAATTCATACCAGTTTGTCCTTATATCACATTTAATTTTTCTCCAAAATTTGAAGTCATTTGAATAAGATTTTTTTAAGTTGATTATTTAAAAAAATTATATGGACATCATTGAATTCGTACCACAAGTTCATTCCTATGTAACACATTTTTGTGGAAAATTTGAGGAAGTTGTATAATTAGTTTTTTTTATTAACATTTTTTTAACGTTTGCCTAGGCCGCCAATATTCTTCCGACATATTGGATTTTTTTTGGTACTGGTAAGGTTATCCCCATATGATCCTTAATTTTTGACTAAAAGTCTATCTAATGAGTGGTTTTTAAGCTATGCCGCGAAATGGCAGACAGGCAGACGGACCGACGGAATTGATAAAAATATTTTTTTAATATTTATCTAGAGACGCTAAAACCTGAAAATATGTAAACCTACCTACAAATATTTTATTTGGCCGCAATTTTGTTCCGTCATTTTGAGTTAGTACCACAGTTTTACTAGTTTATCTCTATACCACAATCAGTTATGATACACAATTTGAAATCAGTCCATTAAGTTGTTTTTCAAGCTGAATTTTTAAATATTTTATTAAGCCGCCATTTTACTCCGACGTCTTAAATTCGTACCAAAATTTTCCCAGTTGGCTCCTACATAATACTTTTTTTTTTCCAAAATTTGAAAAAAAAAAATGGATAAGTAGTTTTTTAGTAATAACATTCATCCAAGGATTGGATAAGTAGTTTTTTAGTAATAACAATTAACTGGGCCGCAATTTTGTTTTGCCATATTGGATTTTTACCAAAACGTTACCAGGTCATCCCCATATGACCCTCAATTTTTGGTCAAAATTTGAAAACATTTGGTTTGGTAGTTTGTTAGCTATACCGCTAAGAGATAGACAGACCGACAGAATTGAGAAAACATGTTTTTCGCAGCTAGGAACCCTGAAATATAAAGATTTAAAAAATCTTGCGGGGTAATTTTTTCATGATTACAATACTTCCCTTTTACCAAGGAAATATTTGGCGGCCATTTTGGGTCGGCATCTTGAATTCTTACCACAACTTTACCAGACTTAATGTTTGCACAAAATTTAAAATTAATTTACGTAGTTATTTCATGTCGATTTTTTAAATACTTTATTAGGCCGCCATTTTGTTTGCTATTTTATATTTATACCAAACTGTTACCAGTTTATTCCTATGTAGTAAGTAGTTTTTTAGCTATAGCGGACAGATAGACGGGCGGAAGGAATTCAAAAAACATGTTTTTCGGCATCTAGGGACCCTGACACGTGAAGATCTGAAAAATCTGAGATGGTGATTTTACGAGGGAAGTAAAAATCGGTAAATTTGCTTTACCAGGAACTTCCCTCGTTATGAATATTTATTTTTATTAGGAACAATTAAGTGTGACCCAATTTGGTTCAGTACATAGTTATTTGGGAACTCATATATACTGTCTTTTCAAATATTGTTATTGTTCGTTATTTTGTTGCATCACACTGAATTCCTACAAATAATTTACTAGTTTCTACCTATGCCACACTTGAATTTTGGGCGTGATTTAAAATAATTTTAATAAGTAGCTTTTATATTGTCATACAACGCTGTCATGTTTAATTCGTACCAGTTTATCCCTATTCACATTTTCTGTAAAATTTAAAGTAAATTGAATACAACATTTTTTACGTTGATTTTTTAAAAAAAATATTTGGCCGCCACTATGTTCCACCATCTTGAATTCGTAACACAACTTTAGCAGTTTATCTCTATATCACACTTAATGGTTGCACAAAATTTAAATTAATCTAATAAGTTTTTTTTCAGGCTGATTTTTACATATTTTTATTAAGATGACATTTTGTTTTGCTATCTTATATTCATACCAAAATGTTACCAGGCAGGCCATTCTTATATAACATTTGATTTTTGTGCAAAATCTGAAGTAAATTGGATAATTAGTTTTTTTAGTATTATTTTTTTTAAAGTTTAACTAGGTCGCCATCTTGTTCCGGTATATTGAATTTTTACCAAAATATTACTATCCCCATATGACGCTTAATTTTTGAGTAAACTTTGAAGTCAATCTAATGAGCTAAGTCGCGAACCGACAGACAGACAGATAATCCAACAAACGGACCGGCGGAATTGATAGAACATATTTTTTGGCAACTAGGGACGCTAAAGAGGGTGATTTTTTTTCAGATTCAAATTTTATTTGGCCGCCGTTTTGAATTAGTATCATAGTTTTACTGGTTCATCTCTATACCACAATTAGTAATAGTACACAATTTAAAATCAGTTCAATAAGTAATTTTTCAGGATGAATTTTTTAATATTTTATTAAACCCCTATTTTGTTCCGCCATCTTGGATTGGTACCAAAATTTTACCAGTTGATCCATGCATAATATTTGATTTTTGTGCAAAATTTGAGATAAATTGGATAAGTACATTTTTAGTAATAATTTTTTTAACATCTCATTAGGTCGCCATATTGGATTTTTACCAAAATGTTACTAGGTTATCCCCATATGACCCTTAATTTTTGACCAAAATCTCGGGTAATTAGTTTTCTGTTATGCTGCGAACAGAAGACCGACAGACAGACGTACCGACGGAAACCAGAAAACATGGTTCTCGACATCTAGGAACCCTGAAACATAAAGATCTGAAAAAATTTAGCATGATTATTTTTTTACGATTACAACGCAAAAAACTTTATTTCCTTCACAAAAAATTAACACAAAATATGCGATCATTAGGATAAAATAGGAATTGGCATCACTGCACTGTACGATACTGCATACCAAAGAATAGGTATTATACATAAAGGAGAGTCGAAAATGAGACTGAAATTAAACAAAGACTGGTAAAAGTAACTAATTAAAAAAAGACCTGAAAATTCGATAAACTGACGATGGTTTAAATATTATTACCACTTATGTTTATAGTTTTACCTAACATCAAGTAAAAACGAATTTTTAATTACATGCTTAGTTACATTTAATTTAAATTTTACGTACAGAAAGGGGTTCCCATATAATTAAAACTTAAAAGAATTTCTAGATTTTGCCAGAATATTTCAATTTAAGCCGCATATTATTTTAGTTCCTTTTTCAGTTTTCTATTGCATCACAAGCGCAATTCTATTTCTTGTCGAGTCACACTAAGATGAGTTCCGGGGGTCGTAGTCTTGAGAGTTCGTTTAGATCCGCAAACCTGAGACGCCACTATAATTATTATATTGAAACCATGTTAAAAGTTTTTCTCGTTGCTTCTTGTATATTGCATTTTTGTAATCGTAAAAAAATCATCCTGCCAGATTTTTGCAGATATATGTATATAGGTTTCTAGATCTCCGAGATTCTCCCGTTTCTCTCGGTCTGTTATTCTGACTGTGCATAAAACAGCTGAAAAATTTGATTGACTTATAATTTTGGCCAAAAATCAAGGCTCATAGGGGAGTGTCACATTTTGGTAAAAATCCACCATGGCGGAACAAAATTGCGGCCTTATAAAATGAAAAAAAATCTTTATTAAAAAACTACTTATTGAATGGTCCTCAATTTTGGACAGGAATCAAATCTGAAAAAATTTTGGTGTGAAGTCATTATGGCGAAACAAAATGGCCGCCTAATGAATGTTCAAAAATTCAGTCCCAAAAAACTATTTGTTCAATTAAACTAACATAGGTACAAAAATCAAGTGTGAAATAGGGATATAGTGGTAAAATTTAAGTACGAATATTATATAATAGAAAAAATTTCGGCTAATTTAAATGTTTAAATAGTTGGTAAAATTCCATTTCCTGGAATAAAACCTTCTCTTAAAGAAGGAAATTAATAAACTACATAATTTAATTTTAAGAGACTATATAAATAAAGTTGTGAAAAATAAATAATAACATCAATAAAAAACGTTATTTTCAGCAAAGTGATGCATGGTACACACTGAAATTGCTCAATATTAGTTTCCTTTGAGCTACAAATTGTACCAAGAACACGACTTTATTAATATCTTCAAAAATGCATTCTTCAAGTTATGTACAATCAATCCGTACATACGTTTAACTTTTAGCAAATTTATAAATGTAATTCGAATTCGCTGCTAAAACAGCGGCGGAGCAGAGCAGCTAGTTTGATAGAGATGTGATAGTAACTTTTCAAGTATATAGTATAATATCGGTGATGGATATTGATTAGGAGTTTAAACATACAACCATTAATAAGTAAGACTACTGCTCGGAAATTGAACTGTAATTCAAAATGTAGTGAATATTTTGGTATTATTGTATTACATTAATGGTTATACCGTCTCATTTATTATTACTTTCCATGATACAATAGTTTAAATTTCAAATGCTGATTTGAATTCTCTATGAAATTCTAGACATTTTTGGTATAACATAACCTATACTGAAAATCAACAGTTATCGTATGGATTTTTGCACTTGCCGTTGCCATGCTACAACAATGACAAATTAAACGCATTATCACTGTCAGTAAAGCATCTTAATATTGTATTAGTTATAAAATTACA
Organism: Kuschelorhynchus macadamiae; assembly: GCA_030620095.1. Lineage (NCBI taxonomy): Eukaryota > Metazoa > Arthropoda > Insecta > Coleoptera > Curculionidae > Kuschelorhynchus > Kuschelorhynchus macadamiae. Next base: position 962,558 of record JAUTXW010003745.1, read on the forward strand.
AGTTTAGTTATGGTTTTTGTTCTGACAGAGACTGAACGTATTGATATTATGGTTTTTCGCGAATATGGAAATAGAACCAGAACATACTAAGAACTTTGTGACTTCTTTAATGACCGCTATCCTAATAAACCAGTACAAAATCAGCTGTCCACAGAACTTATCGACGCTACAAGGAAACAGGTGTCCATAAAATCTTTACCTAAAATCTGACGCCCAAAAACTGCTACAAGTGATGAAAATAAATTAAACGGTTTTTACAAATAGAGGAAAATCCAAAAGTAAGCACCAACCAATTAGCTATAAATGCCGAAATATGTCAAAAATCTGTAAGGACTATCTTAAAAGAAAAGAAATTGAGGCCGTACAAGATCCATTATACCCAGGAGCTATTAGAGGATGATCATGACCACCGCATTGAATTCGCCGAAATCATGACGGAAAATATTAACCAGTGGCCACCTCGATCCCCTGATATGACTCCACTGGACTTCATCTTGTGGAGTCATTTGTAGGATCGTGTATACAAGAATCGTCCAAATTTAGACGAACTCCGTGAAAGAATCCGCACCGAAGTTGCACTTGTAACACCGAATATGTTGAGCAACACACTGCAAGAGTTTTATGATCGACTTGGGTACTGTCTGGCAAATAATGGGAACAACTTTCAACATTTAACTAAAAAATAGTATCTTTAAAATAAATATATATTAATATTCTGTTAGGTTATTGTTCTCTTAGTCCGTTGACTTTTAATATACTTCTTATCTTAGCGTTACTCTTGTTTTGTCGTTGTTGCTTCGCCCGTTGGGTTTTGAACACGCTTTAAGTATCTGCCACTGGTGGAACTTAGACCAGTCCCAAGCCTGGATAAAGTGTGAGGGAAAGCCGCCAATATCACCTCATAAAATAATAACTTGCGAAGTCATTCATTTCAATAAAAATAAATGCGGCATGTAAGGACAACTTTAGCAGTTTAAAAGATATTTAGGCGTTCCGGTACTTTTAACTGTAAATGTGGTGTTGTCATATCTCAGCAACCAGTGCAGCTGGAATTTTGAAAAATTGGGGTAGTACTAAATTTGAGACGGCCAATTTAGTGCAATAAAAATAAATAGGACAGAAAAGATTAAGATAAGGAAATGACAACTTGTAGCGCAAAACTAGGAAATCTAGCAACAGTGCTGATACAATTTTTCAATTCCACATGCCCAAAAACCCCCAAACTCCGAATTTTGTAAGCAGAACTTTAGCGATTTTGATGATATTTAAGGGTTCACGTACTTTTTACTGTAAATGCGATGTTGTTCTGACAAGAACAGTTTTGTTGACGTTTTTCCAAAATCACATTTGGCATTTTCGAAGTGGATAGAGACTGCGAAGCTTCCTTTTATATCCCTACCCGGAGCCGAAGGTGATATCTGAGCGGCCGTGGGTGGTTATTTATATTTTCTGGGTGTTGCTGTTGTTGAGCTAATTCCGCTTGATTTTTTGGGATTTTAGATTAGTGGATTATTGTCTCTCATATTGTTGGTAGTTTTAATGATTCGACCCTTTTATTTAAATCACCTTGTTTTTCAATTTCCATGGCTTCTCGGATTATTCTGATCTTATAATGCTCTATATTCGCAATCTCCCAACACCCATCGAAATTAATCTTGTGGCCGGTTTCCAGGTGATGTAGGAATAGAGCCGAGGTTCTTTGTTTGTTTCTGATGCTGATTTTATGCTCTTCTACTCTGACGGATATTCGCCTGTTAGTTTGCTCCACGTAACTCTTTTCGTACTCCTGGCATGGAATGCTGTATACTCCGTGGTTTTCCAATTTGATTTTGTCTTTTGGGCTTCCTAGTAGTTTACCTATGGTTGTTTGTGGCTTGTGTATTATTTGTATGTTGTGTTTTCTAGGAATTCTTCCGATTTTGTCTGTTGTGCCTTTTACATATGGTAAAACTAATGTTGCCTCCACAGTTCATAAATATTCATTGTTCGGGAACCTTGTGCATTAATAGCTTATTCTATGCTGCGATTTGTCTAGCAATTTTTGTTTAAAGCACTAGATTATTTAGTTCGTTTTGTCTCTTCTCGGTTTCGGTTAATAGCACGGATCTAGATTTTAGAGTAGTGGCCACAGCTTGAATTTGTGCTGGGTGATGATGTGATCTTGCATTTAAATATCTGTCTGTAAGTGTTGGTTTTCTATACACGGTGTATTCGAGATATCCGTTATGCAGTTTTGTCACCAAAACATCTAAAAATGGAAGTTTGTTTTTTTCCTCTCTCTCTAGAGTAAATTTTATTCGGGGATGCAATGAACTTACGTGAGTGAGAAAATGTTCGAGCTCTGTATGATCATGTTGCCATATAATAAATATGTCATCCACATAACGAATCCATAACTTAGGCTTCAAGCTTGCTTCCTCAAGAGCTTCTTTCTCGAAGTTTATCATAAATAAATTCGCGACTACTGGTGAGAGCGAGGACCCCATTGGAGCACCAAGGGGGACTTCTAGAAAGCAACATATTTTTTTCGTAACTTCTTTCGGGTATTCTAAAGTGTACAACATTTCCGCAGAAACATTTTGGCATTTTAGTGTTTCAAAAAGTGTTTGGAATGAGATGCAAGGCAAAGGTTTCATGTAACTGATTTTAGGTATTCTAACGTGTGGAAAATGGAAATGATGTATTTCCGCCGGAAAATTTTTATTTTCCGTTTTTAAGGAGGGCTTTTAGAAGGCAATGCATTTTTTCCAATAAACCCATTTTTTAGGAATAGTGAAGTGTGAATCAATTTAGTTCGGTTCATAGTCACAGTGTATATATGTTACATATATTGTCTTTTTAGACATTTTTATTTGGGAGCCATTTTGTTGGATTCCTACCAATATTTTACCAGTTTCTTTCTACCTATGTTACACCTGACTTTTGGGTATAATTTAAAATAAATTCAGTAAGTAGTGTACACTGACACGTACCGCCATTTTGTTACATCATGTTGAATTCGTACCAGTTATCCTATTTTCGCATTTAATTATTCTGCAAAATTTAAAGTTTTGTTTTGCTATCTTGGATTCATATCAAAGTTACCAGTTCATTCCTACGTAACAATTCATTTTTGTGGACAATTTGAGGTAAATTGGGTAATTAGTTTTTACGGTAATGATCTTTTCAATATTGATCCGCTACATTGGATTTTTACCAAAACTCACCAGGTCATCCTCATATGATTCCTAATTTTTTAATAAAATTTGTCAATCTGGTAAGCAGTTTTTAAGCTATGACGCGAACTGATAGGCAAACCAACAGACGGACCGACGGAATTGATAAATCATATTCTTTGGCATCTAGGGACGCGAAAACGTGAAAATATGTAAAACCTGAGAGGACGATTTTTTTCACGATTACAAACATTATATTTGGCGGCCATTTTGTTTCGCCATCTTGAATTACAGTTTTAGTAGTTGATCCTTATAGCACTATTAGTTATTGCACACAATTTGAAATCAATCAGTTAAAGTACACCACACAGATCTAAAACATCAACGAAGGAACGAAGGGAAGTATGTCAAAAGCAGGCCGTTTGGCTATATTGACTAATATAATTATATTTTTAAACTAATTGGGTATGGTATTGTCACACTGTTAAAGTAATATGTGCTGTTAAAGTTTTGTATTGTTTGTGGTAGGTAAAGCGTTTTGTGATATGAATTTTTTTTCCAGTTTACTTATTAGAAGGTAAGTTTTCACATTAACTCAAAATTAAATACATCATTCATTTTTAATGCAAAAAAAACACAGGCACACCGTAATAGGGGTGAGCGATATTTCACTGCAGGTGATTTCAAAATCACGGGTAACTACAGTGACCAAGATCTAGCGGCGATCGGTAAACCATGATTTACTTTGTTCACGCTTTTAAATAATCAATACTCAATTATTGTACCAGCGACGACGACCGAAAAGCGGTGCAATCAACAGTAGCAGTCGATTAGGCGCGATACGTCTCGCCAACCATGGTGTGGTGATTTAATAACCAGTTACTAGAAAATCGCCGCCAGGTTTGCAATAATAATGATATTTTGATATTAGACAAACCGTTATCACGGTGTTTACAAGAACGGTGATTGAGTAATCACGGTATTATTACTATATCAGGTTTTCTTCAAATTTTTATATTAGAGAATAAGAAAAAGGTAAAGTTGATCGGTTCAAATATTTATTTTTACCAAATTTGTATGTTATTGAGACAAGTCGTGGAATAATTGTTTTAAGTTTTAGTCATAAAAATTATTTTTAGAATTTTGATAAAAATATACTTAAATTGATATTTATTAGTCTTGGGTAACAATCATTTTTGTACCGACAAAAAGGAGGTTATTGAGGTATTCCATACGATTTAAATTACAAAAAGCTGGTAGCTTTTTAGCGTTTGACAAATTTTTAACTTAACTAACTAAAGATTCAAGAGAAATAACTTCAAAATAACATAATCTGTTTATTCATTCAAGGTAGTATAAATTCCGAGGGTAAATAATGATATGGTTACAAACACTGAAGTAATTTTTTTTTATTTTTAGTCATAAATGTAAACTTCCTCAGGTTTTGCCGAAAAGTTATCAATCAAATGTTCAAAATTAATTTTCGATATTCATCATTTTTTACTCACAAGAAAAAACGGTAATATATTATGTTTATATGATTTATTATCGGGTTTATTTTGAAAATAAAAACTCTTTCTGTTATTCTTTTATTCTTAAAATTAATGTTAAAATGAACAATAAATAACATTTTCTGTTAAAAGCTAGTTTGTATTGGCAAATACAAAAGCTGTAGATTACGAGAGTTACCACATTTCAAAAATATTAATTTGGCGAGATCAACTAATATTTTTAAAATAGAACGTATTGTATATTTTAATGATTTTTCAATTTTTAAAACTTTAAGCATATAATACAAAAATAATACCTAAGTAGATCCTGAAAATATAACCCACAAAACAGTTCAGTAAAGTTTTAGGATTGATTGATGACTCTATTATTAAAAGATTAATAATATACAATATCTTTATTTTATATTTGTTTTATGCTAAGTTATATCTGATATTTCAATAAGCATTATGTTAGCTCTATTAACTTAATAATGTTGCAATATAATGGCTACAATACTTAAAATTATCGAAAATGTGATTTATTTTATTTATAAATTCCAAAACTTACAAATATACAAGTACAAGTAACATAAAAATGTGGCACCGATATTTATATAAATTCCAGTTGTTCATGACATACTAATTTGTCCGACAAATCGGGAAACCGAGATTAATAACACAAATACTAGCTAATGGACGTCAGCCGGGATTGATATGATGAATACCAGAACCGGGAGGCTAGTCACAACGCATTTTGTATTTTATTTTATTATAACCATGAGCATTTTTATTTTTTTAACCAACTTCACCACCAAATAAAGTTGGAATTCAAAACCGAAGTTTTCTCAAAATATTCTAAATAGTATAATATAGTGGGATTCAATATAGCACACTCAGCGATGGGTTATTTTGCTTTTGTTGTCATCTTTTTGGTAAAGAAAAAGAAATTGTCAAAACTTTCTGAAGGTAAAACGCACATTCAAAACATCCAAAGATATTTTGCATATAGGGAATCACTAAAAGCTGGCTCTGGAGTTATACAAATGTCTGCATCATAGAAAGAACAGATCAATCCAAATAGAGAATATTTTAAAATAATAATAGATATCTTACAGAAACTTTGTTAGAGGATTCTAAAAAAAGGCAATTTCAAATAAATAGAACTTTGAAGTAGATACAACCCAATGTTTAAGGAACAGCAGGCAAAATATTTTAACTTGACAAGCGCTGAAGTAATAGACATAAGCGGAAATATGATTTTAAACATCATTGTTAACAAAATTAAGGATTGTGGCATGTATGTAGTGGTAGCCCGTAGTTTTAAGGAATAACAACTTTCTATTTGCGTGAGGTATGTTAAAGGCTTTGAAATTAAAGAGACTTTTTGGGTTAATAATTGCTACTAGGAACTTGACGCCACAAATCTATAAAATATTTTATTAAATTTATTACTGGATTAAAAGATAATATTCCCATCATCGCACAAGCATATGATGACACAAGCGTTATGTCGTCCTTCTGTGATTTATAAACATTGTATGGTGCTTAGGTAACATTTGGTCGTACCGATTTATATAGCGAAATAAAAAGTGTTAAAGACTTCTTTTAGGCCCTAGAAGTACTTTATATACACTTTTCTTCTCCCAGTAATATCCTAACCAAAATCCAAAAAGAATTGGGTCTTTCAAAAACTAAGTTAAATCGGTTGTCAGATGTGAAAAAAGTTATTCGGCGGTAATTGATGCCCTTCAATTTGAGATGCAACAGAACTTAAACAAAAATACTGTGGAAACGGTTGGCCTACTATCCAGTATAAAGTTTCCAACATTTTTGGATAGTCTGATAATTATAAATGACATTTAAACTATGTTAAATATTTCAATCGAACATTTACAGTCTGAAAACGGCATTTTAGTTGAATTTAAAAATATTATTAATGAAACCGTAAAATCACTGGAAAATATTTTTGCACTATTATGGTTAGAGAGACAAGACCCAAAGAAAAATGACATAGGTCTTGATATACGTTGTTTAAAACGCAGAAAAAGTGAAAATGTCGTAGAAGCATCAACTTCAGCAGTTGACGAATTTAAAGAAACAATTACTCAATCCACAATGGATAATTCTGGTCAAAAGTGTTGGTTAATCTACCGTATATTACCCATCATTGGATAATATTATAAACCACATGAAAATAAGATTTCCGGCTGAACGTCAAGCTAGCTGTAACGGCGCAAACATGTTTACAAATGAATATTATAATATTGGATATTACGTCTGTTGTCTAAAAAGACACATTTCCAAATTCATACAGGTTTATACAAATTGCGTTACTGTTGCCAATTTCCTCTTCTTGTGAAAGATCCTTTTCAACAATGAGGAGAATAAAATATCGATAAATTTCTTTTACCCGGAACTTTCCTCGTTATGAATATTTCCTTTTATTAGGAGTAGTGTAGTGTGACCTAATTTAGTTCAGTACATAGTCATTTAATAAGACATATATACTATTTTTTGAAACATTTTTATTGGTCGCCATTTTGTTCCATCATATTGGATTCCTACCAATATGTTACCAGTTGCTACTTAAGCCATAATTGATTTTTGGGCATAATTTAAAACAAATTCAATAAGTATTTATTACATTGAAACACACCGCCATTTTCTTACGTCATGTCGATTCCGTACCAGTTTATCTCTATATCACATTCAATTGAATACAGTTTTTTTGCATTGATTTAAAAAAAATATTTGGTCGCCAACTTGAGTTCGTACCAATTTACCGGTATATCTCTATATCACACTTAATGTTTTGAATTTTGAAATTAATCTTGAGTAGATTTTTCAGGCCGATTGTTTAAATATTTTATTAGGCCGCCATTTTATTTTGCTATCTTATATTCATACCAACATGTTACCAGTTCCTTCCTATGTAACACTTTTGCTTTTTGTGTAAAATTTAAGAAAATTGGATAATCAGTATTTTTAGTGATAATTGTCGTAACGTTTCTCTAGACCGCCATCTTATTGGGTCGTATTCGACTTTTACCAAAATATTATCAAGTCGTCTCCATATGACACCTAGTTTTTGACTAAAATTTAAAGTCACTCTGATAAGTAGTTTTTAAGCTATGCCGCGAACTGACAGACAGACGGGCCGACGCGCGACGGAAAGAAAATTTTTTTTGGCATTTAGAGACTGTAAATCGTGAAAATCTGGGAGGGTGATTTTTTCACGATTATAATACTTCCCTTTGACGAGGGAAGTAATAATAAATGACATAATTTATTTTTTATAGACCATATAAATAAAGTTGCGAAAAATAACTAATAGTAATAATAAAAATAATTAATACATTAAAAACTAAAAAAATTGAAAAGATTTACAATTTATAAGATTTGTGTAAAGTTATACCTAAATAATTATAGGCATATATAGATTGTGTGATATGTACGCAGTGAAATTCTATACGAGGAAAGTTTTGGGTAATGGCGAATTCACCGTTTTTGATTTATTTGTAGGTACACTATTTTTGGATACTTTTTACAATCTAGGGAGCTTGTTCAACTTTTTCTAAAATCCGTAATGGAACACGATTTACGAAAACCTAAAAAAAGCCCTAACTTAGAGAAAGAGAAAACAAAGAGTTAATTTTCATTCATGCTCTAATGACGGTGTACTAAAAATATAAATAAAGAGAATCTCAAAATAGAGATTGTCTATCTTTGTTGCTTTTTTGGTACCTTATAAGTTTAATAGGGGTCCTATAAAATATCTGATTGCTCTTATCGGGCTAGTTAATACAAATACTATATTAATATTAATACAAATATAATCGATATTACTACTGTTAAACATCTGAAATCTTTTCGATTGATGCTAGATTTTTTTGAAATTTTTCAGAAGTATTTTTAGTAGTTTAAATAGGTAATACCTACATTTTATAAAATTGCTTAATTTTCTTTAAATTGTTAATTACACAATGAATCTCATTTAGATAAAAGAGTTATGGTAATTTTTAAATGCAACTCCATTTTAAGGAGCTACTACTTTCTGAATTTCTGCTACAAGAGAGAAAAATTAAAAACAAACAATTCTAGGATTTTATCAAGGGAATTTTAGACCATTAAGTGGACAGAAGGGTTTCAAAAAAGGGCCGTAAAAAAGTATTAACATTTGATTTGAGTTTATTTGACTTTCAAATTTCGTATTCCAATTATATATTTATTCTTGTTCATTATGTTTTTTGAGGCACCCTGCAGACAGAAACATTAATGTTTTAGTGTTCAATTAAGTTATAATTATTTATCGTACGCCTGTACATCATGTAGTTAAAAAAATTGGTATTATTGTGCTTATTATTAAAAATTAAAATATATTTAAAGGCACAAAACCAAAATGTAAAATTAAAATCAATAAAAAATATAAGATAGACATTTCGTTTTCTAAAAAAGACTGATGTTTTAGAAACAATCCAAATTTTGGTAAATTTATGTAGTGCAATGTTTTAGTAAAATAAATCCGAAGAGTTTTTTTGATGCAATAATATCCTTTGGCAGAAATGGAAAGATGTATGTATTTAATCTATAAGGTGAGGGTTTCTTTTATTAAAAGTCGAGACGTGCCCAAGGCGAGGGTGATGGTTACGAGTGCGGAATACGCTGTTTTAGATTATACTTTTTATATAGTGATTGCCAATAAATGTCACTACCAGTAAATATTCTAACACTTGTTGTGATATGATTTATACTGTAACAAGTGATGGATATTGGCTAATATCCCTGGCTAATTAGGTAAAACTGCTAGCCAAATTAACAGTTATATTACAGTATAAAGACGGAAATATGGCTAAAGTGGGGAATACTAATTTGGCCATAATGGGGTAAAAATGGCCAGTTGGCAATTATACGACCCTCTTTTTTGATTTTATGGTTGGGTTGATTAGCTACTTTTTGACTTTAAAATCGAGCTTTTTTAGCAGAATTCTGATTGTTTTTTTAGCCGAAATTTGAGTAACATTTTTTTTCGAAATTTACCGGAATAATTTCTAATTTTTTGCCTTTTCTTCATTTATATGATAAATCATCAATTGTTTCAAATTATTTAGAAATAGTATTAACAGAGCCAATAAGAATGTATGAACCAAGAGGAAATGCAAAGAAAAGAAATCATAGTTTGACGGTGGGTAGGGACAAAAAACATTTGCGCAGGAACTTTTACTATTAAAAGAATTTAAGATAGGCATGTAAAACACGCGCCGCTTCTTGAAACTAAAAATTTAGATTTCTACATTTTTTTTAGCTTGGAAACGTATTTTACTAAGAAACTTGATTAAAGCGTTCATAACGTAAAAAAAATGCATGAAGATATGAAAATACGAATTTATAGGTAGAAAGAATATATTTGTTTAAAGTGGTCAAGTAATGGCTGCTAAGAAATTAGTTTAATTTTAATTTCAATGATGGCGGATCATAAAAGGCTTTAAGCAAATATTCCTTGAAATTGGCCACTTTGTAAGCAAATATTTATCAAATGGCAATAATTTTCAAATGTAGCCAAAATGTAGCAACATATACTAATATTTTTCCAATAAAAATGCCTACTTGGTTTGCCTTTACTACTCGCCAAAAAATGGCTAATTTAAGACCCGTTTAAGAGGCGTTTTTCTATAATATGTGGTGGAATATTTAATCTTTTTATTAGACATTCTGCATGGTAAATAATTTATATTTCGTTTTTCTAAATATATCTTCAGTTTGGTTAGGTTAGGTTAGGTTAGTTTAGTATAGTTTTATAGGTTATAAACCCAAATTTGAAAATGTGGCATATTTTGGCAATATTATAGCAAAAATAAGCGAAATAAACTACCCAATTAATTTTGAAACAAAAATATGATAATAAAAACTATATTTTTTCCTCTCAATTTTTGTTGTCTTAAAATATCATAATCTGGCATTTTTATATCCTATAATTAAACTTAAATACTATAAAATATGTTTGGTTGGAATTTGGAAAAAATGCCTACTTATTGATAATATTCTGACCTCGATTTCTATTGATTAAAAATGCCATATTCTGGCATTTTAAACAGCTTTGCTTACTATAATTTAACTTCAATACTTACTAGAATATATCTGGTTATGTTGTGGCAACAAAATTGACAGATATTTCTACTTTTTGGCCATCCAATGTTACAAAAAAAAAACCATAAAAGATATTTTTTGGCCAAGTAATTATGCTGTAGCCTATCTACATTCAAGACTGCTACTTTTGGAGCCAATTAATCTAAGTTGAAGCGAGCTTTCAGGGCTAGACAACAAACCAAGAATCATTTGCCAAAATTTGACAATTCTCTGGTTTTTATGTGTCTTTTATGGCTAACTGTTAGACAAAAAAGCTCATCAGCTAATTTGTGCTACTTAGGATATATATTTGATATTGCAATTAATGTTTAGATCTAATTAGGATTAAGTAGATTAATATAACATGCATGTTTAGCAATAAGCTAACTTAAGGTGTAATGTATTTTTAAAAAGAGAAGTTTTTCTTTCAGTAAGTTTAGATACTGGCGACCTGAAATGTGTCCTGTTGTAATAACGGACATTGCAAAATATATAGCAAAGGAATGGTTATATCACAAGATTTTCCGTGAATAATTCTATAGTTTCTCCATAGATACATGTGACGAATGTGATTGGAAAACAAAAAATATTGAACAAGAACAGAAAAAATACTATAAAGAATTTGATAAACGACATAATATAAAAAAGTGAAGATAAGAAAAGTGCCATAAAGTAGTGGTGATGATATATTGCACCCCCACCTCACAATCCACAGCAATACAACTGGTCAAGTCTTCTGCATGATTTGGGCCAAAACTATGAGTAGTAGGCGAGGTAAGGAAATTTTCTGTTGTTTCATAACATGTGCTTTGCAGTATCTCAGAAATTACAATGTGGCAAGATTGTGGCAAGAAATATGACTTCTACATGTGGCTACTAAATTAAATTCCAAATTTAAAAATATTAATTTTAAAGAGGAACATTTAAAAACTCTTGAAATATGAGTAGTAAGACAATGGGCCCAATTTTTTAGAACTTGCGGGAAGGAGAAACCATTCTTAATTTATTTAATGATCTTAAAGGATTTTACATAAGGGCCACGACTCCACATTAGTAAATAATGGTGATTTCGAAAGTGGTTTGGGCACAATTCACAAAAAATGATCCGGCCATTCTATTTTATAAAAAATCCTTTGAAAACTCATAAGCGTAAATTATAAAAAAAGTATGAAACTTCCGTTAGCATTTCCAAATACTAGTTGGAGTTACTCAAAAGCCTATGTCGTCAAGTAAATAACAACAGATTATAAACCATACTTTACAAATTTAAATCTCACGCAATCTGATGATTTGGACTATGAGCCTTAAATGGAATTTTGTTGTTGTTTCTAGATTGTTGGCGCGGATACTAGTCCATTTGCCAGATTCCTCTCCAACCGGTGGCCCAATTTGGAGACGTTATCGAAGGGATTTCCGGATGGCGAGTTCTGATACTCCTGTTCACCCAAAAAAACTTTTACACTATCAATTTAGGCGTTAAAGTGCTTTGTGGTTTTAAATTTTTCTTAACGAGGATTTGTAGAAAATCGCTGTTAGTTATAAGACAAAAACAAAAGAAGAGCAATTACAACTAATATAGTCTAGGTTCAAAGACTTCTACAACATTGTTGTAGATCTATAATAAAATGATAATACATCTTTGTTTTATTTTAAATTCGTTTATAAACTTTAACAATAAATTCATGCTTTTAGTGGAAACATTAGATAACACTATTTCAATATTAATAGGAGAACGGAAACCTATATTTATTAATTCTTTATATAAAACGGTAAATGCATAAACCATTTTTTTTTTTTGAAAAAAAAACATAATTTACCTTTCGTTATAAAACTGTTTTCATTCACGATTAAATTTGGAATTTTTTTTATTTCAGCGAAGATGTCTCCGCTTTCTAATTTAATAGTTTTAGGTATGTATTTCAAAACTTTTATCAAAATCATCAAACATATTTTTCTTTATTTTTAGTATCTGGAAGCTGTTTTTGTGGTTGTAAAGATTATTTTTCAATTTAGTAATGGCGCTTAGAGAATCTGTTAGAATTTTACTTTATAGTTTTTTTCATCTTTTGTAATTTTAATTGCTTCTTCGATGGCTATCAATTCAGCTGACAATATTGATAGTTCTTTAGGGAGTTCTAAAGAAAAGTTATAATCCATTGAAGAAATATGTATTCCAAAACCTACAGTATTTGAACCTTTAGATGCATCTTTGTAGATGAATGTATAAGAAGTTTTAACATTTTTAGAATTAGCAAGAAAATAATGTGAAGCTTGAGATGTTTCTTTTTTGTTTAGTTTAAAATCAATAAATTTGATAGGTTTTTAGGTGTAATTGGAAATCAAACAGAAGACAGGGAAGTTGATTTGTTTTAAACATTTTATTTGCATATGAATAAAAGTATTCCGCAGCTTGCACCAGATTCATTTTGTACGCGCCCACTGTAAATGTAATACATTCTGAGAGCCAAAGATGATTAGTTATAGAAAAGATATGTGAAAGGAATTTGGTTGTCAACAACAGCCTCCTGTGATGTAAATCTATGTTTTTGGATTTCGCCAAGAGTGCATTGAATGGTGTAGGTTTCAGACATCCTAAACAAATGTTGGTTTTGGAAGTAGGATATATAAAAATAGATCCTAAATCTAAATGTGATCTAACTAAGGCATTCAATGCAATTAAACGCATTTGGTTATCGGCTCTCCACCAAGTTGTGCAAAAGGTTTTGAGTAAACTTAGGCCTTTTTTTTTTGTTTTCAATATGATATTTTGTATATAGATCCTATTTTTACTTTTTTTTAAAGGGTGACTCCGAGGTATTTAACATTTTTAAGTAGGATCATGTATTTGTTGATCACAATATTAGGGGCCTGAAAGGTTTGCCGCCCTTTGGTAAAACATAAAGCTTCATATTTTGCAATTAAAAAATACAAATTGTGAATGGAAAGCCAACACTAAACTCAATATCAATGTTTTCCAAGAGGTAAATTAGAAATGTCTCGCATATAAATGTTAAACAAACTTGTACTTGGTAGTAAACCTTGTGGCAGTTCTCGCGTAGCTAGGAATGGTCCAACTAGTTGTTCATTTTTATTCCTAGAATAGATTAATCTATTTTTGAGGATATTCAATATAATGTTACACAATTCAATAGGTATATCTAGGTTTTTCAATTTGTTATATAATTTGTATATATTTTACAGAATCATATGCTGATTTAATATGAAGAAAAGCTGTAATTACTTTATTTTTTCTTCAAAGAGCAAGGTTAATTTTAGAGGTTATGTAAGCAATACCACTGTTACTTCCAATTACTTTTCTAAAAGCAGTTTGTAATGGACTGAACATGTTTTTGAGTTCGAAACTTAATCTATTTTTACCATGATTTTTGAGGAAGCAAGAAGTAAGAAAATAGGTCGAAAATCAGGATTATTCGGATTTTTTCCTGGTTTACAAAAACTAATTACATTAAATGTTTTCCAATGATCTGGTAATTGTTCTCCAACTAAACATTTATAAATAGCTTTTAATAAGAAAAATTTTGCCTTTATTGGGAGAGATTTGATCCTTAAATATGATACGTCATCCAAATACCTGCACCTATAGGTGAGAGTTTTTTATCTTTAAGACTACATTCCAATTCAGCCACAGTAAAAAAAAATTAATATTTTCATTTTGTATCAATGTAAAGCGGGGATTTATATCTATAATAGACATTTTTATAAGCATATTAATTAGGATATGGTCATGAATTATATCTTTTTTAAACGTTTTTTGGACATTTGAGAATTTCTTTAAAGTTCTCCAATATAAGTTATGCTTGAGTTTCTATTAAGTGAATGGCAGAAAGTTTCAAATTTGTAATTTTTTTTATTTTTTTTTTGGTTGTTGCAATTACTTGTTTAGCCTCCATGAAGTTAGAAATGTTAGGATGTTTTAAAAGTTTTTTTAAAATTTTCTGAATTTAACTAGCATAGTACATTCAGCGTCCCACCAGGGGATATTTGTTTTTGCAGAAATATTACGTTTTCATGGAAATGGAATTTGATACTGCCTCATTAACAATTTTTTCTAGCTTACTGAACTCTGAGAGGCTCGCAATATTTCGTAAAGCTATAATTAGGTTATTATGGGAGAGTTCTAGATTAGCTTTATGGCGATTCTTGGCCTACGCTATGCAGAATAAGGGTTCGAATCACCTCGGACGAAAACTTTTTTACTTTTTTTTAAGAAATCTTATAATTAATAAAAATGCGAATTAGGTTAGGTTAGGATTGGTTAGGCTTGCTGTAAATAAAGCGCCGCCAACAAAATTCCGAGTCTATATTACAAGAAGAATTTTTTTTTGAAAAAACCTATATAGCGTTAGGTTAGCCAAGGTTCGTCGAAATGTAGCAACGTCAGTATGTGGCGGGGTGTTCACCGAAACGTGCGAAATTCCGCAATTTCTCAATAGCCCTCTGCATTCGCTGGAGCTGTGAGATTATTCCCTAATTCTCTCTCGCAGCCTGCCAATCACAGAACAGATTGTGACATTAAATGCACGATGTGGTTCCTATTGGTTCGTCGTTTGTTTCCGCGGAGTATAAGCAAGTTTTGTTAAATGTTCAGCATGGGCTTCCTAGCTCGGTGGAAGGATAATCGGCTTTGGATTTGGCGCATATGTGTTCGAATCACTGTTTAATGCGGATTAGGTTAGTATCGGTTACGTTTTCTATAAAGGAAACACGCGGTAGTGCGCAAACAAAATTCCGATTCTATATTAAAA
Organism: Kuschelorhynchus macadamiae; assembly: GCA_030620095.1. NCBI lineage: Eukaryota > Metazoa > Arthropoda > Insecta > Coleoptera > Curculionidae > Kuschelorhynchus > Kuschelorhynchus macadamiae. The sequence continues at coordinate 978,092 of JAUTXW010003745.1, forward strand.
CAAGGATAACCTCGACTATTAGGTGGATCTGTCCCGTTAGCGTTAGGTTAGCCCAGGTTCGTCGATAAAACCATAATTAAAGCGATAAACCTAATTAAATCCATAAAATCACACCTGAAATAAAGGTTTCGAAGCTCGCAATAAGGATTTATCAAAACCTATAGTTTTTGAATAATTATTATTATTCCAAAATTTGGCTCATACGTGCATAAAATAAACTTATAAATTTACTAATATAGACGGTACCTAATAGCGATATCAGATTTAATGTCCAGTCAGGAACGCCGCGCCATACGGTTCGAATATTTGGCAGGATCAACAATGGTTACGATACTGGTGGGTTTAAATACGCACAAGTTCTAACAAATTGCTTATCAGTGGTACGCTAGCGCAATTGGTTAGAGCAATGGACTAGTGACCCAGAGGTGCGGGTTCGGTCCCCACTCGTACCATTACTTTTACTGTTGATTTTAAAATATTTCTAAAAAATATATAGTGTTAGGTGGATCTGTCCATAGGCGTCCGAAGGGGGGCGTAGATAACATATATATTATGCTAAAAAATTAGTTTAGTCCCCCCCCCCTTGGTCAAAGTTGAATTTTTTTCCGGCCACTTTTGGGGTTACTACTTACTTTACTAAGCAGATTATAGATGACCTTTTCTTTTTTTTTAGTTTCATCAGTTAGTTCTGAACATTGTTGTTCTGTGGGCGCTCATAGTCCTATCCTGTTAGTTGTTCTTTAAACTTGTAATTAATAAAAAAGCGGATTAGGTTAGGTTAGGATTGGTTAGGTTTGGTGTAAAGCAAGTATGCGATAGTGGGCCAAGAACATTTCGAGCTTCTATTAAGACGATGCTTTTTTTAACAAAACCTAAACTGTTAGGTAGATGTGTCCCGTTAGTATTAGGTTAGCCCACGTGTGTTGACAAAGTCAACATTAAAGCTATAAATCATCATAAAAGCCGTAAAATCACATCTCAAATAAAGGTTCCAAAGCTCGCAATTGGTAGACCTGGGGTCCGGCTAGACTCTCTAGATGCGGCGCATATGGGTTCAAATCCCGTTCAGGCGGAAGAATTATCGAATCGGTTAGGTTTGCTGTAAAGGAAACGTGCGGTAGTAAAATTTCGAGTCTATATTAAAGCAAGGATTTTCTTTTACAAAATGTATTCTGTTGAGTGGATCTGTCCCGTTAGCGTTAGGTTAACCCAGATTCATCGGATAAAACCATTATTAAAGCTATAAACTATCACTAAAGCCATTAAATCACACTTCAAATAAGGGTTCCGAAGTTTGAAATAGGGATTTTTTTAAACAAAACCTCTACTATTCGGTGGATCTGTCCCGTTAGTTCTTTTAAAGAAAACTTATAATTAATATAAATGCGGATTATGTAAGGTTAGGATTGGTTAGGTTTGCTGCAGCTTAGTTCCACACAGTCATTTAGTAACACATATACTTCACATTTAATTTTTGTAAAACATTGAAGTCAATTGAATAGGCATCTTTTTACGTTGATTTTTTAAACATTTTATTTGGTCGCCATTTTGAATATGTACCATAATTCTACTAGTTTATCTCTATATAATACTTAATGCTTGCACACAATTTAAAATTAATTTATTAAATAGTATTTTTTTTTGTAACTATTTTATTAGGCCGCCATCTTTGATTTATACCAAAATGTTACCAATTCATTTCTATGTAACACTTGGTTTTTTGTACCAAATTTGAGAAAATTTTGATAATTAGTTTTTTAGTGATACTTTTAAATAAGTTTTTAGCTAAGCCTCAAATTGATAGACAGACAGACCAACAGTATTGAATAAATATGTTTTTGGGCATCCAGAAACGCTAAGACTTGAAGCTATGTAAAACACAATTTTGCCAGTTCATCTCTGTATCACGCTTAATTCTTGCACAACATTTGAAATCAATCTAACGAGTAGTTTTTTCATGCTGATTTTTTAACTATTTTATTAAGTCGCCATTTTATTTGCCCTTCTTAAAAATATTACTTACTACTCTTATCCAACTTACTTAAAATTTTGCAATTATTACATAAAAATCACTGGTAAAGTTTTGGTACGAATCCAAGCTGACGCAACAAAATGGCGGCTAAATAAATTATTTAAAAAATCAGCTTAAAAAACTGCTTATTAGATTGATTCCAAATTTTGTGCAAGAATAAGTGTGATATAAAGATAAACTGTTAATATTGTGGTACGAATTCAAAAAGTATATATATGCTAATTTTTACCATCCCTATAAGTAAAACAATAATTGAGATACGAAGGGTGCCCCAAAAAGCAATATTTTCAATTTCGCACTGTATTTCAAAAAATTTTAATTTGTAATCATGAAAAAACCGTCTAAGATTTTACATAGCTTCAAGTTTTAGCGTTTCTAGATGCCAAAAAAAACATGTTTTCTCAATTCCGTCGGTCTGTCTGTCAGTCATAGTCTAGTCATAGCTAAAAAACTATTTACCCAATTGACTTCAAATGTTGGTAAAAAATTGAAAGCCTTATGGGGATGACCTGCTAACATTTTGGTCAATAACCAATAGGACCGCCTGATGAAAGGAAATGAAAAAAAATATCACTAAAAAACTAATTATCTCAAATTTTGCACAAAAATCAAGCGTTACATAGAAATGAACTGGTAACCCTTTGGTATGAATCCAAAATGACGGCCTAATAAAATATTTTAAAAATCATCCTGAAAAAACTACGTACTAGATTGAATTCAAATTTTGTGCAAGCGTTAAGTGTGATAGAGAGATGAACTTGTAAAATTGTGGTACGAATTCAAAATTGCGGAACAAATTGGAGACCAAATAAAACGTTTAAATAATCAACGTCAATGAACAAGAAAAAATTCTTTTTCAATTGAGTTTTTCACAAAAATTAAATATAGGATTAAACTGGTACTAACTCAACATGACGGAACAAAATGGTCGTCTTAAAAATCAGTGTAAAAACTACTTATTCAATTTATTTTAGATTATCTCCAAAAATCTAACGTGGAATAGGTAGAAACTGGTAAAATATTGGTATGAATCCAATATGTGTTTTTCAATGACTATGTGCTAATCTAAATTGGGTTAGATGCCACTATTCATAATAAAAGGAAAGATTCATGACGGTATAAGTTCCGGGTAAAGAAAGCTTACCCATTTTTTTTTGTTGATTTGATATTACTGAATGTTTTATTGTTAATCTAAATAAACATAAACAAACCCAAATTTAAAATTGCAAAATGTGTGATGTCACAATTGGGGTCATTCGGGGTTATTCGATACTGGCTACTTGTCACAAGGACGTTGGGAAGGGTCAAAAAAACAAGAAATTTGTGTGACGTAATTTATGGATGACTCCAGTTAATAATATTAGAATGTTTCCATCACGACAATGACTGCGTAAGCATCTGTGGGTGGTCTTGCAGGCAATAAATAACAAAGTAATAACAATTAATTGTGACTTACAAATTCGGGACAAGTTTCAATAAAAGAGAGAAAACCATAAAGAAAGTAATAAAATTATAAAGCAATAATTTATATTACATGAATCGACTAGTCACCAAACAAGTAGTTGTTATAGAAACGCAATAAATATTAAAATGTAGTTTGCGAATAAATTTGTGAATTAAGAGCCAAGGATGACAGCTGCTGTGTTTCGCATTCATGGGGTTTTGATCTGCGTGTAATACGATGTGGCATTTAATTTAAATATGAATACATTTTATAAGTGTATATGAAATTTTCTTTGTATTTTTTGAACCAATATGTATATATGCATATTATATGGGCAGGGTGCCCTTTAATAAATAGGCAATAGACAAACACTGAACAATATACAATATACTGAACGAAACCTCACTTAGTCTTGAGAGCAAAAGACAGTAACTTATTGTGGAGATCTTTCTAAAACATTTCAGATCGTCTACAAAGAACAAGAACCGAATAGAAATTTAGATTTATTTATAGATGTTATTAAAGAATATGTTGAACCGAAGTAGACTTAGGTGTGAACCTTGTGGAACACCAGAGGAACATGTATTTCATTAGAAAAATAGCCATCAATCTAACAGCGGTTACTCAAACACCTTTCAATCCAACCGAGCAAAAGTCAATTCAATCCCATACTTTCAGCTTTCAGTATTCGGTTGTTTACTCTGTCAAATGCTTGGAAAAGTTTGTGTACAAGCAGTGCTTGGAAATAGGTTTTTTTACAAACCGGAACTCTGTGCTCGTATTTGGACATTACCGTTCTAATACATTTTTGAGTGGCGTATTTAAGTTTTTAAAGAACGGAGACGCCGTTTCGGTGCTTTTCATTCAACTTCCAGCTCTGTTGAGTTGTCGTTTTTACATTTACAAACCGCCATTTTGATCGGTCATGTTGAATTCGTACCAGGTTATCCGTATATCACATTTAATTATCCTGCAAAATGTAAAGTCAATTGAATAAAAAGAGTTTAAGTTGATTTTCTAAACGTTTTACTTGGCCGCCATTTTGTTTCGGCCTTTTGAATTCGTATCACAACTTTACGATTTTATTCTAGATCATACTTAATGCTTGCACAAAATTTTAAAATATGATAAGTAGTTTTTTCAGTCAATTGGGTAAGTAGTTTTTAAGTTAAGCCGCGAACTGACAGAACGAGAAACAGATAGACAGACCAAAGAAATTGATATACCATATATTTTTGGCTAAAACGTGAATATATGTGAAACCTGGTGATTTTTTCACGATTAAAAACATTTTATTCGGTCGCCATTTAATTACACTATATTGAATTCGTACTACAATTTTTACCTTTTCATTCCTTTACCATAATTAATTATTCCACAAAATGAAACCAATGCAATAAATAGTTTTTTCAGTACCAAAATTTTCTCATAATACTTAGTTGTTATAGTATAGTTGTTAATAACATTTCTCTAGGCCGCCATTTCTTTATTTCGTCATATTAGCCCGATTCTTAGGGTGTTCCAGCGAGGACTGAACAGGGACCTATTTCCGACCTTCCTTGTATTTTGGAAAAATTCAAAATAGCCAATCGATGTATTTTTTCTTGTAGAATCCAAAAATGTCATCGAAAAATATTTGAACCAGAAACAAAAGAGTTACGCTATGCATCAGGTGTTTTTTAAATGGAATGTATCGTTTTTTATACGATTTTTGGAAAGAGTGATTTTTTTACGTCCGTTCTGATTAAAAGATTTGATTTTGCGATAGCTGTTTATATTACATTTTAATGTTTTACAAACTAAAATTTTAGCTTCACCTGTTTAAAATATACGATAGGTTGGTATAGATGATCAAGGTAAAATGACGTTTGAATGCTTTGTCAATAAAAATTGACATTATTTTAATTATTGTCGAAGTCTTCACCTAAAAAAATATATATTTGACTCTGATCGAAATGAAATACTCTTTGGACGAGAGACTACAGATTGTTATGCTATTTTACAAGTGCCAAGAAAATGCAAGAGAAGCAAGAAGAAGATTTATTGCAAATTTTCATAGAAATATATCCATCAATACAATTCTAAGGATAAAAAACCTATTTGAGGAAAATAAAACTTTACATGATAGAAAAAGAAATATACAAAGAAGAAGAAATCGAGACCAAGCCATTATAAATTATTTTCAAGTTAATCCAACCAAATCTATTTCGGATGCAGTTCGGGAAGTTCAGTACGGTGGCGGTGTAAGGCGCAGAAGAGTTACCCGAGGGACTGTTCACAGGACTCTGAAAATTCATAAATTTAGGCCTTTTCGTATCCTTCCACTTCAGCACCTAACACCGGCACAAAAAGAACTTCGCTTCCAATTTGTTTCTCAAATGGTAATTCGGCAAGAAAACGAAGACCCTGATTTATTCAAAAATATTGTGTGGACCGACAAAGCTACTTTCACAACATCGGGAGTATTCAACAGACATAATAGTCACCACTGGGCCGTTGAAAATCCAAAAAAGTTCCAGACTATTAAATTTCAAGGGAGGAATTCTATTCAAGTTTGGTGTGGGATAAAAAACAATAAAATTTTGGGACCAATATTTTTTAACGGGACTTTAAATGGGCACAGATATTATGAGTTTTTAGAAAACGAAATTGAAAATTTTTTGGAAGACTTACCATTGGCAGAATATCAGAATTTAATTTGGCAACATGATGGGGCGCCTCCTCATGCCGTGCATGATGTGGTTCAATTTTTAAATCGGCGCCATAACGAATGGATAGGGCGAAATGGAACATATGCTTGGCCGCCCTATAGCCCCGACCTCTCAGTTTTGGATACATTTCTTTGAGGCCATTTGAAGAACGTCGTATACAGACAACGAAACGAAAATATTCAAGAGATCATGGGAAAAATTGTCGATGAAATAAACCGCCTTAACCAGGAAAATCATATTGTAACAGCAAGTTTAGAAAGGCTACAAAGGGGTTATCGATGTTGTTTCGAGAAAAACGGCGGTCACATTGAAAACTTATGTTATTAGTAGTTTTATTTTATTATTTAATAATTATTTTTTATTGAATTTCTTTTTCTATCATGTAAAGTTTTATTTTCCTCAAATAGGTTTTTTTATCCTTAGAATTGTATTATGGATATATTTCTATGAAAATTTGCAATAAATCTTCTTCTTGCTTCTCTTGCATTTTCTTGGCACTTGTAAAATAGCATAACAATCTGTAGTCTCTCGTCCAAAGAGAATTTCATTTCGATCAGAGTCAAATATATATTTTTTAGGTGAAGACTTCGACAATAATTAAAATAATGTCAATTTTTATTGACAAAGCATTCAAACGTCATTTTACCTTGATCACCTATACCAACCTATCGTATATTTTAAACAGGTGAAGCTAAAATTTTAGTTTGTAAAACATTAAAATGTAATATAAACAGCTATCGCAAAATCAAATCTTTTAATCAGAACGGACATAAAAAAAATCACTCTTTCCAAAAATCGTATAAAAAACGATACATTCCATTTAAAAAACACCTGATGCATAGCGTAACTCTTTTGTTTCTGGTTCAAATATTTTTTCGATGACATTTTTGGATTCTAAAAGAAAAAATACATCGATTGGCTATTTTGAATTTTTCCAAAATACAAGGAAGGTCGAAAATAGGTCCCTGTTCAGTCCTCGCTGGAACACCCTGTACATACAGCTCAAACATTTTATCGTAAAGTTGTTTACAACACTCTTCAACGTCGCTTAATTGGTCAAGAAAAGACCAGTTGATGTTAAATAATATTTCATACATGAGAGGAAAATTAGCCTTTCTAAAGTTATAAGCCTCGGGGTTATTTTTTGGAATCTGTCTGTTTAAATTAATACTAGCGTTATAATGAAAAGATATTAATAAGAGAGGACGATAATTATCAGTTTTTTTGTTCTATATCACTCTTAATGCTTGCATACAATATTAAATTAATTTAATAAGTAGTTTTTTAGGCTTTTTTTTTAAACATTTTATTAGGCTGCTATTTTGTTTTGCTACCTTAGATTTGTACCAAAATGTTACCTGTTCATTCCTACGTAACACTTGAGTTTTTGTGCAAAATTTTAGGTAAATTGGATAATTAATTTGTTAGTAATAATTTTTTTATCATTTTACTAAGCCGCCATTTTGTTCCCCCCATATTTAATTTTTATTAAAATCGTACCAGGTCATCCCCATATGACCCTTAATCTTTCACCAAAATTTGATGTTAATGGGGTAAGTAGTTTTTTTAGCTACGAACGGACAGACAGACTGATGGAATTGAAAAAAACATATTTTTGGACTGTAAGGAAGTTAAAACATGAAGATATGTACAACCTGGGAGGGTGACATTTTTGAACCTCCAATTTTTTCCCACTGCTGATAACCGTAACACTTGGTTTTTGTGCAAAATTAGAGGTAAACTGGATAAGTAGTTTTTTAGTAACAATATTTTTAACTATTCACTAGGCCGCCATTTTGTTTCGTCATATTGGATTTTTATCAAAGTATTACCAGGTCATCTCCATGTAACCCTTAATTTTTTACTGCAATTTGAAGTCAATCGGGTAACTAGTTTTTTTAGCTATGCCGCTAACAAACAGACCGACCGACAGACAGAACAACAGACCTACGGAATCGAGAAAATATGTTTTTTGGGCATCTAGGGACCCTGAAGCGTGAGGGTCTGAAAAAATCTCAGAGGGTGATTTTTCACCTTTACTTTTAAAAATTAAATACATAATATGGTTGGTAAATATGTTATATTTTTTATATTGTCTTTAGTTACTTGCCTTTAAAATGATAGCTCAAAAGTTTTTCAAATTTTAAAATATGTCTGTTGTTGCTCTGACATGGTTTAGCAGAGTAGCTCTTACATGCTAGAGTGCTATGTTGGAACTCTTTACTTTAAATAGGGATAATGCATTACATATCCCTATTATATAGATTTTTACTTTCTGTAATATAAAGGCATTATTTATTGTTTTATTTATTTAGAAACAGAATTAGTTTATATTCAATATTAAATTCTCTTATTTCTTATTAAAATGATACAGGTTCTTATTTTAGACATCTTGATAATATCGTGATTCAGGTATTTTTAAAATTACCTGAAAATCCTATTCGATACTGCAAAAACAATAATTCTTCGCGCTCAACAGATAATCCTCTTATTTGAAATGTCAATGTTAGCTTTCAAACGGGAAATTTCAAAAACTAGCACCAGCCCCAGGCCAATCTATATTTCCAGAATTAATATTTGTTTAGCTGCCCACAATACATGCCTTGTTGAATATACAATATACTAAAGAACATAAACTCAATAAGTGTTTATTTAGTAAAAATAAGAAAATTCCGAAAACAGTAGTTATTGGTGTTTAATATTATTTATGCATGGCAATAATTAATATCTGGTAGATATTTCACAGGGAGATTCTTGGCATGATTTTAAGATAAAAAGTTTTGTATACACATATGGCCAAAAATGCTTCCATTTTAAAATTTGGCACACTCTATAACACTAACAAGGGTACTATCATTTTGCGGGTCGCTAACTGATTAACACTATTTTTCTAGTGCACCACTGATGTTTAATAGTATTATTTTTGAATCCTCTGTACTTTTTACAAACTTTACCAATTACCGCCATATGGCGGAGGCGCCGGCTACGATCCTAGTACCTCTCGTACAACAAGCGTGTTGGGAAAATGACGTATTTCACCACGTCGTGACCGGGATTCAGTCACGGCTAGAATATTTAGGACCTGGAAAAAGGGGGTTCTTCATATTAATCGGTTCTCCTAAATGAAAATGCCAAACAATTTATTAACATTGTTAAAGCCTTCGGTAATAACATGAACGATCCTTACATCTGACCTTATATCTAAAACCTATAATAAAGTCTTACCAACTAGTCTTAGCTTGACCTATTCTACCATACTGTACTACTTACACTTTGAGTTCTGCGCTATCCAATATACTATATCTAGTTGATGAATTCTGAATTGACCCCCGTACAACTCGGGGTACGAGGAACTGTCTTCCTCGTACCCCGCTATTTTTATATTACATGTGTTGGTTGAATGATCGTAAACTTGTTTAATTTTGCGTTTGACATTGGATGCAGATTGTCAATTATATATTTTTTAGATGTATTTTTTAATAAATTATAGAAATTCACAAATTCCATATCAGACTGTATAATACTGGATGGATCGTCTATACGGAGTATTATCTTGATTTTACTTATGTATTGCAAATGGCAATATTTACGAAGCCAGGCTGCTAATCAACGGCGTTATCTAAATCGTGATATTTTCGCGAGTTCATCTTCGCCTACATTAAATACAAAAAAAGATACATAAAACAACAAAACATTACCGAGAGATAAATTCCCTTCAACCTCCCCGCACACAAATATCTTTGAGTTGATCAGTTGCATATATATGGTGATACGGTGAACGGTTTGAAGTGGTGTGAGTGAATGCTACTAATGTCACTCATAATGATTCCGTTCATCGATTAACGTTTTTTTCTAGTTCTTTTGGCATTTTGTCATTTTTTGGTGTTTAGAGGATTTATTGAAAATTAAATACTATTTACTGCCTAATCATGACTAAATAGTGTATTGTTTGTGGTCAGAGTTGAAAAACTGTAGCTTGGTGTGGCAGCTACATCATCAGCAGACGAGCTACAAAATAAATTTCGAAGGGTGTAGATTGCCACTATACAGCATTATAAGACCAGAATAATACGGGATGCCATAGATATTAATAAACAAGGTAATTTAAAAAAAAGCGACGAATCATTAAAGCTACTAACTGTACGGAAGCGAATAATCGGCGAACCTAAAATCACAAAAATCAAGCGTATTACAAACTAAATATTTTGATAACAGTTATAGATATAGTTTTAGTTGCTTATGGTATTCTGAATTGAGAGCTGAAAAATATTTCCTTAGTGTAAATTTTAGACGGTAAAAAAAATATTTATTTTCTATTAAGACCATTAAGCTATCATATTTTTACTTTCCCATATAACAGCCCATATATTGTATTATAATATAACGTACAGGATATATAGGGTATTGTAATCGCGAAATGTTTTGAAAAGTATGTTGGATTTTTTTAGCGTTTTAGAGAACTTACAAAATGAAAAACATATTTGTAGAAGTAAAATGATAATGCATGTACGGATTTGTGTATATGTGTACCCAAAATTTGCTCGAACGATAACTTGGGAACAGACAAACCAATTCCTTTCAAATTTGTACCAGAAATAGTATGGGTCAAAGTTTCGCGAGAATTAGATTTTGTGAGCCATGGGGGTAGATCTTCCATATTTTTAAGGGGTATAATAACGTAAAAATCGTATTTTGAGAACGCACAAACCGATATCAGTATAATTGAAAACAGATGTAGTTAAGGTAATTGTTTTGAAATGAAAAAATTGAGGAAATATAATATATATATATATATATATATATATATATATATATATTTAGGTTTGCCGATTATTCGCTTCCCTACAGTTAGTAGCTTTAATGATTCGTCTCTTTTATTTAAATAACCTTGTTTTTTAATACCTATGGCATCCGGTATTATTCTAGTTTTATAATACTCTATAGTGGCAATCTACACCCTTCGAAGTTTATTTTGTAGCTCGTCTTCTGATGATGTAGGTGCCGCACCATGCTACAGTTTTTCAACTCTGACCACAAATTGCCGGTAGAGATGATGGAAAACGCTTAAAGGCTTGTCGGTATAATGGTCCATGATTTTTGGACCCTATACCTGAATAAACTTATCAAAGGCAGAATTATTTGTTCGAATGGCCGTTAAACTTCCTACTAATTTATCTACGGACGTTATTTACTTTCTTGTTCTTATATATATATATATATATATATATATATATATATATATATATATATATATATATATATATATGAAAATAAGTTTGCCCTGTTTTACCGTTTTTTTAAAAAGCTAAATTTTGTGCATATAAAAAATATTTGTATGTTTTGTGGATGCTTTTATCTCCAAGGGCTACCCTGTATAAGGTAGAAAATATTTAATGTAATAAGAGAAAAGAAATTTAATATGTTTCACAGTTTTTTTTTCAACAACTTTACAATAAAAAAATATTTTTGAAATACATATTTTTTTTCGTTTTCATGGGAGCTTTTTCTTTTTTCTAAACTACCCTGCATAGTGGAAAAATATTTATAAGTACAAAATTTTAAAATAAATTTGACGTGTTTTACCGTTTTTACGCAATGTTTCTGGAATAAATTTATTATTTGAAAAAATTGTTATACATAAGTAAAAAATGTATTAAAAAATTTAAAACATATAAAAAATGTTTCCATTTCAAAACAATTACCTTAACTACATCTGTTTTCAATTATACTTATATCGGTTTGTGCGTTCTCAAAATACGATTCTTTACGTTATTATACCCCTTAAAAATATCGAAGATCTACGCCCATGCCTCACAAAATCTAATTCCCACGAGACTTTGACACATACTATTTTTGGTGCAAATTTGAAACGAATTGATTTGTCTGTTCCCAAGTTATCGTTCGAGCAAATTTTGGGTATACATATACACAAATCCGTACAGGCATTATAATTTTTCTTCTACAAATATATTTTTCATTTTGTAAGTTCTCTAAAACGCTAAAAAAAATCCAACATACTTTTCAAAACATTTCGCGATTACAATACCCTATATATCATATACATTATATTAATAATACTATATATGGACTGCTATATGGGAAAGTAAAAATATGATAGCCTAATGGGCTTAATAGAAAATAAATATTTTTTACCGTCTAAAATTTACACTAAGGAAATATTTTTCAGCTCTCAGTTCAGAATACCTTAAACAAATAAAACCATATCTATACCTATTATGAAAATATTTAGGTTGTAATACGCCCTGCATTAAAAATAAACCATATTTAATGCTATCCTAACCCATATGTAAAACAACTGAAACCCTTAATTGTCACTGATGATGATTAGCAGTTAGTATAAGCATAATAGCTCGCAACAGCTTTAGAAGTTACAAAAAGTGGCGACTGCATATTCCCAGTACTTAATAACAAAAAATAAATTAAAGCTGCTGTTCCCCGGTGACTGGAAAATGCCACTGCTCTGAACCGGATTGCTTTAACAACCCGTATGTAAATATATAACACGAAACTATATAAAATACTTAAGTCAGCATCAATTTAAATAACCAACATGGGTATAAAGTTCTGCGTATATCGAAGAAAGCAGTTATTTCGAAACTAAGGAACTACTTTACTAGCCATTACTAAACATACTGGAAGAAACAAACATTGCTTACTATTAAGGGAGAAATCCCTTAATAATAAAAGTTTTTCGCCTTATAAAATTGGACCCAGAACTTAAGACTATCTATTGATTTTAGAAGGTAAATATTTTTTTTTCCAATTTTATAAGGCGAAAAACCCAAAAAATAGTTTTAAACCACGAATCCGCCACTACAATTTCCTAATTATTTACATACCTTTAAGTCTCAACACCATCCATGTATTTAATATTTTGTATTATAACGACCTTCATTTCGAATACAAAATACTTGCTATAACTTTATTTGGACAGGATTTCTGATATTTCTATACTTTTCGGGATGTATATCCGTTTTCACCACTCCTCAAAGCATTTAAGATAGATACTTCAACATATATTTGCAGATTTGAAGACATTTCGGGTTAAAAACATCGTGATCCTGTTAAACTGATTGCCGTGACATGTCAGTCAAAGCTACACAGCTGGCAGAGCCAGGCCAACTGGAAAAAGTGGTAAATGGAAAAATAGTGCATGCATTATCGTGGAAACTAGGTTTTACCCAATTTTTGGACTTAATTAAAAAAATGTAAGTCTATGTCTTGAAGAACAAAGACGGTATTTTGCAGGAAAAAGATGATTTTTTTATATGTTTATTCGTTTTTATCCCAGGAGGGACCGACACGATTTTCCGAACTCCCAGAGAATGCACACAGAATTCATGCCAGCTATAATTAAAACATTTTTCAAAATTCACCCTTAACACGGATCAATGCTTTTTGTACCAGTCTGTAGAGAAAATATAGACGTTGCTTTTAGTATTTACTTAGGATCAACCGTTCATATGCTACAAGGTCAAAAGTAAAGCCATAGCGAAATATTTGCACAGAAGAGTGCAATTTTATTTCTAAATGGCCCTGTATAAACCGGAGAGGAATTTCAGTGATGTGCTTTTTTTTAATCCCTGGGGAAAATTTTAGATCCTATAGAGACCTGCATTTTGAATAATGGGGTTTCTAAAAGAGTGCCCCTATCGAACGCTGTCGGCTTATTATAAGCCCCAACGAAAAGCCGTTTTTACCAAAAGAAGCTCCCATTTATCCTCCACGATCGAGTCAATAGAAGCGTATTTCCCCGATGTACCGTTACCCAGCTGGGTCAAAAAACAAATATTTCAGAAACTTTCGCTCCAAAAAGAGAAATCCGCGGCTATTTTAACAAGTGATATAGATATCCCGCCCCTATCGGGCAGGATGGAAACAAGAGTCGGTAGAATCTGAATTATACAGCTTTGACATGTTTCACCCTTTGTTTTTTTAACTAAACACTTTAAAACAACTAAAAAACGAATTTGGAGGCTGCTTCATATTTCTAGGGCTACCCTATATAACAGAAGAAAATGTATTTTAAAATAGATATTTGACGTGCTTCACCATTTGTTAAAAAATCTAATGGCTCTTGATTTTTTTTTCGTTTGCAGAAACTTGTTTAATCTTATTAGCGCTATCTTTGAAGTTTGTGGTGTTTCCCCTTTTTTTGATTTTTTCTTTTCTAGGGAATTTTCTATACTACAAAAATAAACTAAATTCGACGTGTTGCGCTCTTCTTAGAAATATCGCGTTTTTTTAAAAATATATAGTTGGAAAAAAAATAAGTTTCTAGGCCAATGGCTTCTATAATTTTTCAATATCAGTACATTTACACTAGCTCTTGCTTTTTTCAACTGGATTATTACCGGTTGGACTATTCTGAAGTTATCGTGGACAAAATTTTGTTTAGCTATACATATACACGCAGACATCTGTACAAATATTATAATTTTTTTCTAAATATGTTTTCCGTATTTTAGTGTCAAACATCGATTAAACTGAACGAAGACACTTTAGAGGTGCATATGTAAACTGATAAGCAGTATATTTATACTGCACTAGACAAATAATATTAAAAATAAAAACTTACATGAAAACAGAATTTTGAATTCAGTGCCTTTCCTGAAGCTTTCTGTCTATATTAAATTTAGTCCTTCCTTCATAATATATATGATATACAAAATTCTGTTTAAAATACTTACAATCGAGAAGATAGTTTCATATTATATATATATATATATATATATATATATATATATATATATATATATATATTTTATACTAAATTTAAAACTTGGTGTCTGTTTATTCTGACGTTTATCAATCAAATCCATCCATCACGGCCTAATTTAAAAAATCGGTAAATTCCTTTACCCGGAACTTCCCTCGTTATGAATTAATACTTTTATTGAGAAGAGTGAAGTGTGATCCAAGTTAGTTCAGTACATAGTAACAGTATATATATGTTACATATACTATCTGTTCAATTTTATTAGGCGCCATTTTGTTCCATCATATTGGATTCCTACCAATATGCTTCCCATTTCCTTTCTACCTATGCCACACTTGACTTTTGAGCATAATTTAAAATAAATTCAATAAGTATCCCATATTCACATTTAATTTTTCTGCAAAATTTAAAATCAATTGAACAAGATTTTTTTGCGTTGATTTTTTAAAAACTTTATTTGGCCGTCATTTTGTTTCGCCATCTTAAATTGAAACCCATATAATCGGTCAGCTATCCCAGATATTAAGTTTCTGAAAGATTTTCATTAACGATCCTCTTGTTTATAGGTTAGAGGGGTGTATTATTTGGGGTTAGGATCCAGCAAAAAAAACGAAGGTCCTTTTTTAAATTGCCGAGTTTTTGCAAAATTTGAGAAAAATTGGACAAGTAGTTTTTTAATAATAATTTTTTTAACATTTCACTAGGCCGCCATATTGGATTTTTACCAAAATTTTACCAGATCATCCCCATATGACCCTTAATTTTTGGCCGAAATTTTAAGTCAATCGGATAAGTAGTTTTTTAGCTACGCCGCAAACAGACAGACAGAGAGACAGACAGACAGATGGACAGACAGACCGACGGAATTGAGAAAACATGTTTTTCGTCATCTAGGGACCCTAAAACGTGAAGATCTGAAAAAAACTCGGAGAGTGATTGTTTCACGATTACAAAACTTTCCTTTTACGATTTAACATTTTAAGATTTAAAACCTTTTTTTTTTTTAATTTCGACCACTTTCTCCGCATTTGAGGTATAGGCACCTATTTCGATTTTGAATTTCCTGTATAATCTCCATGGAACCCCCGTCTCAACTTTGTCCAAGTGGTCGGGTTTCAGCTCCACAAAATGCCTCCAAAGTTACCAATTTTTTATTTTTTAAGCGACATCCCGCGCCCCGAAGTCGCCTGTTACCAAACTTGTCCGAGATTTTTGGACGGGACATCCGAAAAAAAAATTCCACCTCGAAAATTTAACCATAGCGACCTGCCTTAAATCATCGGCATTTAAAAAAAGACCGTGCTGTTCTTATAGACTCCAGCGAAATTTAATTTTTGCTAAACGAACGACCTTATTTAACCTCTACGATTGGTCTTGAGGCTCATTTTTTCCCAGACGTACCGGTACCGAGCTAGAGCGTGCCGAATGTCATCAAGATATACAAAGAAATCCCGCCCGTTTTGGGCAGGATTGGTAACAATAAACGGTAAAATGTTAATAACTTGACTTGATAAGGCTTCAGATCCATATTATGTTGCCATTATTTCTAAATGTAAAAACATGTATATCTAACATATTATGTAGGACGCAAACTGTTAAATGTTGGACTCAAAATTATATATTCGTTTTTTAGTTTTAAAAAAAAATTAATAGTTTTTAAAATAAAAAAATATCTCACCTCATCTAAAATGTTAATTTTGTTTCCTCTTCTTATTAAGTAGGCAGCTTTGCCTGTTTTTCTTCGTCCCCTTTGCCTATTCTGAATTATAGGTTATCACTCCATCTTTTTCTAGGACGTCCTATGCTTCTACGACCCGATGGCGATTTGTCCCGTGCCACTCTAACCGCTCTTGTCTCATCCATTCGACTGATATGTTCATTCCATTCTCTTTTTCTCTTAAGTACCCAATCATTTATGTTTTCCATCTTGCATGATCTTCTTATGTTCTCACTTCCTTTTCTATCCAGAAGTGTCTTTCCAGCAATCCTACGGAGTATTTTCATCTCGGCTGTCTCTATATGACGTCTTGTTTTGGATGTTTCGGGGCGAGTTTCAGCAATGTATGTCATTATCGGCCTTATTGCAGTCTTGTAGATCCTGGTGCTAACACAGAAGCTAACTTCTGTCCAATAAATTTATTTTTTCATATTGTGGTGTTTAGGCATGTCGCTATTCTTGTAACTTTAGTAGCTTGTTCTCTGACCTCGTTTTCAACGTCACCATATGCGGATAACTATTACAGGGTATTTGAACTTCATCTCTTGTTGAATAATTTTACCATCTACAACTCATTTGCATCTAAGAGGTGTTTTGGAGGTTGTCATGCGTTTTGTTTTAGAGGCAGATACTATCATGTTAAGTGATTTAGCTGCTCGATTAAATAGATTTAGAAGTCTTTGCAAATCGTCTTCGTTCTCTGCCATCATTACTGCGTCGTCAGCACAATATTTGGATCTGCTTGTCCCCCATTCTGTAGCCCTTGAGTTTTCAAACTCTCTTGAATATTTCATCCATGATAATATTAAACAATAAAGAGCTAAGAGATTCTCCCTGTCTTATACCCTTACCTACCGGTATTGGTTCAGTGAACTCACCATTTATTTTTGCTTGTACTTCGTTGTTCAGGTATATGTTTTCAATAGTTTTAATGAGGTTATAAGGAATTTGTCTATCATATAGTAGGCGCAGAATGTCCACCAATTGAACGCCATCAAATGCTTTCTCCAAATCTATGAAACACAAAAATGCTGGTTTGTTGTATTCGATGGATTTTTCAACTATTTGTCTTAAGATAAACACAGCGTCCGTACAAGATCGCCCAGATTTAAATTAGAAATAGACCAATTATACCTATAAAAAAAAGTTTGTCCTGTTTTATCGTTTTTTTAAGCATGCATTATGCATATAAAAATATTTGTATGTTTAGGGGATGCTTGTATTCCCAAGGGCTATCCTGTACATTGTAGAAAAGATTTAATGTAAAAATAGATAAAAGAAATTTAACATGTTTCACCGTTTTTTTTTAACTAACCCGCTTTCCAATAATTTTTTTTATTGTATATAGATATTCTCTAAAACTTCGAAAAAAAACAACGTTTTGCAATTATAATAACCAAAAATTTCGCGATTACAATACACTATATATCCTATACATTATATTAATAAAACAATATATAGTTTTTAAATGTGTTCAGATTGTTTGTTGCGTTTAGAGTGACAAACAAAAATCTTTTTTGGCTTTTTATATTTATAAAATAACATACCTCAACATGTAGACTAGTCTGTCTACGGAATGTTTCGATACATAATATAAGCAATATTATTTAAACAAGCATAAAAAATTATGTCATTTACCTTAAGTTTTTATAGACACATAGTAGTTGTACAAATACTTTCATCCTATCGAGACTCATCAGTGCGCCGATCGTAAAAGAGAAACATTAAATAATAGAAAAGAATTGATTTCAAAATTTTAAAACGTGTCAGTTTGTTTGACATGTAACCTAGATATGAAAAAAATGATAGTTTGCAGCCATCTATAATGTTATTTTTAAATGTGTTCAGATTATTTGTTGCGTTTAGAGTAACAAACAAAAATCTTTTTTGGCTTTTTCGCAACTGAATAAAAATATTTAACTTTAAGTTAATTGAAGCAAATATTTATAAAATTACATACCTCAACATGTAGAGTAATCTGTCTACGGAATGTTTCGATCGATAATATAAACAATATTATTTAAACAAGCATAAGAAATTATGTCATTTACTAACTAACTAATTTACATTTTTTAAAGGTAGTGTGCGAGGTGGTGTTAGTACTTGCGCATGTAGAAAAGCCGTTGCCAATAATTTAGTTCTTCCTGATTTTGATCCTTTAAAACCTACTACTTTTATTATGTGTCTCGATGCCACCAATGTTACATTTTTTAAAAGTAGTGTGCGAGGTGATGTTAGTACTTGCGCATGTAGAAAAGCCGTTGCCAATAATTCATTTATTTCTGATTTTGATCCTTTAAAGCCTACTAATTTTCTTATGTATCTCGATGCTACCAATCTTTATGGATACGCAATGTCTCAATATCTTCCACAAAAAAAATTCATATGGCTTTCAAAATCGGAAATAGACAATTTAGATATTACAAACCTTTCCGACTCTTCTGAGAAAGGCTATGTCCTTGAAGTTGATTTGGAGTATCCCACGGACATACATGATGCTCATAATGACTTTCCTTTTTGTCCTGAAAATTATAAACCCCCAATTCTAATTGCACAAAGTTATTACCAAATTTAAAAGATAAAGATAAAGTAATACACTTTTAAAACAGTGCATTGAACATGGATTGAAATTAACTGGGGTACATAGAGTTTTAGGGTTTACTCAGTCACCATGGTTAAAATCGTATATTGACTTGAATACAAAACTGCGCAATGAGTCTAAAAATGAATTTGATAAAAATAATTATAAATAAGCAAATAACAGTATATATGGAAAAACTATGGAAAATGTCGATAAAAGAATTGACATAAGGTTAGTTACACAGTGGTCAAAAAATCACAGAAAAGATGGTGCAGAAAATCTAATTGCCAAACCGTATTTTAAAGATTTAACTGTTTTTTCTGAGAATTTAGTTGCTATCCAAATGCAAAAAGTTTTAGTAGAATATAATAAGCCAATTTACGTAGGATTTTCAATTTTAGATGTTTCAAAAATGTAATGTATGATTTTTTTTATAACTTTTTGAAGCCTCTTTATAAAGATAAGGTTAAACTTTTATACACTGACACAGATTCTTTCATATTAGAAATACAAACGCAAAATGTGTATGTGTGAAAAACCTTCTGTACAATGTATTTATTTAAATCTCGTTTACATACAATTTAGACCGAATTAGTAAGTAAATTGGCCTTAAGTTCTTCTGATGATAAAAGATTTAAAGTTCCTAACAGCTTCGACACACTTGCGTGGGGTCATCAGGATATTCCTTTTTACGAATGGTCAATGAACCATGAAGACCTTTCAAATTTGTAAATTCAATTTTCCCTTCCTTTTTTAATTTTCAAGGTTACAGGTTATATTAAATATCAGAAGAACTCGTAGTCAGTTTTCAGTTGTTTCTTTAACTGCTTTAGTACTTGAAGTAAATATGTGTTTAATTAAGCTTTGATTCTAAAATTTACAACAATTTCTATAAAAATGATGAAAAAACTACTTTCCTCATTTAAAAATTGGAATGGAAAATTGAAACCTGAAATGTTAGCAAGAGCAGGATTTTACTACACTTCATATAATGATAATTGCAGATGTTTTTCCTGTGGTGCAGAAATATTTAAGTGGACATATGATGACTGTCCTACTGATGAACAATATAAATATTTTAAAACTTGCGACTTGGCTGTATGTTTGTGGTTTTCGAAAAGTAGAAAAAACAAAGAATATGTATTTAAATGTACTAATGACAAAATAGGCACCTATAAAACGATGTTTTGTATATTGACTTGTTTATTTAACATTTTTTTAATCAATATTTAAAGTGTTAAGAAAAATTACTTATTTTTCCAGAAGCATTAAATTGTTTATTTTTTACTATTGTGTACGTATTAAAAAGTACTAATGAAATTTATTAGTTATAAAATGATTTTATTTGTTTAAAAGGTAAATAATGGATTTTATGACAATTAATTTCATTATTTAATGGATCTCTCTTTTTCTATATTTTTACCATTTTGTGGCTTATTTAAGTGTGCTAATGAAAATTGTCAATACTAATATTTTTCTCTATAATTATTTGTTTTCAAAAAATAGTTATTAGTCATTATTTGAAATGTAAAAATGTAAAATATATTTTGTATTATTGAAAATTTAAATTTACTTGTTCTTGTATTATAACTGTTTAGTATTACAGTTTATTAGTTTGTAAGGTTTAAATTGAGCGCCATTTGCCGTAATGTGTACGATAAAGACAGTATGTGAAAGAGTGAAGTCACCCAAACGACGGGCGAAAACACGAACGACAGTCTCTCAATAATGTTCATAAACGTAAGATGTCATTTGTAAGCCTTGTTGCATTTTCCCAAAATTAAAGTGTATCATCCTGTTTGAATCAGCGTTTTTCTTATACAGTCCACGGCATTTACCTATTTAAAGGTTTTGACAGAACATTTTGGTGCATACGACCCAGGATGGTGAGAATTTGAAGGAAAGCAACAAGTATTATTTGAAAGCCAAGTCCGGTGTTGGCAAGCAGTGACCAGTGTAACAACGCTCACACGAAGCGAAGATCTTCGCTAGGAGAGACAGGCCAGAGACAAGTGAGTCTGTTCCATTTTATCGATTTTATTGTGACTCTTACGTTATACCTGACATGGTTTTTATTTTATTTGTTTATTGGTCAATAAAGTAGACGCTTGATATAGCAATAATGGATAAATCTAACGAACTAATTAAACTTATATTTAATCGAAACCAAGTTAGAGATAGGTTAACTAGGTTTCAAACCTTTCTTGAGACTCTTGACATCCAAAACATTGACCAAACTAATATCTCGCAGCTAAATATCAAGTTAGATAAAATTCAACCTATTTATGATGAATTTATACAATATCAGCCAGATATTCAATTTATTTTAGAAAATTCTGAGGACGAATCCTTTGCTTACTTTCAAAAAGAATATGCTGAAAATCTTGCTTTTGAAACTAATTATTTTGATACGATTTCTAAAACATCTGTCATAAATAAGCAATACGAAAGCCAAGCCCAGAGTCATGTATAGCAAAATAATCCAGGGTTTACCTTTTCTGTAAAATTCTGTAATGAAATTACCAAAATTTTCAGGATCGTTTGATAAATGGTTAGAGTTTCGGGATGCAGATCGGTCAATGATAGACAAAAACTCATCGCTTGACACTGTACAAAAATTCTATTATTTGCGTGCGCACCTGGAAGGTGAGGCTGCTAAAATGATAGAATCAATAAAAGTTACCGAACAAAATTATCCTGTAGCATTATCGTTACTGCAAAAAAGATATGAAAATAATCGTATTATTATTTTTAATTATGTTAAAAGTTTGTTTGAGGCACCCTAGATAACAAAAGAGTCCCACGCTGACTTGCGTAATCTCTTTGATACATTTAATAAAAATCTTCATAGTTTAGAGGCATTAGGCCAACCTACTGATCAGTGGGCTATACTTATTATTTATTTACTTGTCAGCAAGTTTGATAGTCGCACAAGACGCGACTGGGAAGCTTATAAATATCAAGGTGATTAGATCACATAAATGACTTTTTAAAAGAAAAATGCGAATTACTAGAAAAATTGGAAGTTGTTAGGGTGACAATAATCATTATTCTAAGACTCAAAATAAGAATAAATGGAAAAATAATAATAAAATAAAAAGAAAATTCTTGTGTTTTTATGTCATTCCCCCATTCCATTTTTAAATGTAGTTCTTTTGCGAAGCTAGAGGTAAGTAAAAGAAATAGCGAAGCAAAAAGACTAAAGCTGTGCTTGAACTGTCCCAATCCTAATCACAGTGTGCAACAATGTCAAAAGCCACCTTGCAGACGATGTTCTAAATTCATAAATTCACTTTTGCATAATGACACTTCAAGTACGGCCGGTTATCAGGCTAGTAGGCCGAACGACGAAAGTCAATTCAGCAACAGCGCATCAGCGAAGACGATGCCGCCAAGAAATACAGTTGAGAGCGATCAGCTGAAAACCGAAAGAGATTAAGACAGCGTCATAGCAACGCAGACTTCATTGGTAGGTAATTCGAATACGTACGCTTTGCTATCTACCGCCGTAGTTATGATTATTGATAAATACGGTTAAGTTTATCAGGCTACCATGTTATTAGATCCCGGTTCACAATCAAATTTTGTAACAGAGAGCTTTTGCAGTAAACTATGTTTAGATAAAAAACGAGTAAATTTCGCGATATCGGGTGTCGGTGACAATGAATCAGTCGCAGCAAAATTCAAAACAAATTTACAATTAAAGTCCCATTCTGGAGGTTTTACAACAGTTTGTAGTATGTAGTTTTGATTACAATTTATTGAATATACCGGAACATATTAAATTATAAAATAATAAACTCGTCTGCGAGTAGTCTTTAATAGATCTGTTGGAACAGACAACGGGTTGTCATTAAATGATGCACAATATACAGATCCTACAGTGCAAAATGATTTGCTGACCATTCTTTTAAATTTTAGAAAACATGCTGACGTGTTAAATGCTGATATCTCAAAAATGTATAGACAAATAGTCAATGAAAAATCTGATCGAAGATATCAGAGAATATTTTGGAACCCATCAGAAAATTTAATGTGTTATGAATTAAATGTAATCACATATGGTTTAGCGTCATCTCCGTATCTTGATACACGGTGTTTGTTACCACTTGCAATCGACAACGAAAAAGAATATCCATTGGCTAGTCATGTCATTAAAAATTGTTTCTATGTAGATGACCTACTTTGTGGATCGAATTCTAAGACTGAATTATTACAGATACAAAGAGAAGTGAGCAGAATCCTTTCGAGCGTAGGCTTTCAACTTCGAAAATATCTATCTAACAGACCGGAATTATTTAAGAAGTTCGATATAAATACATCCCTAGATGTTAGTATTATAGAGTTAGGCGAAGATGATAATAGCAAAACTTTGAGCGTACATTGGAATTCAAATAGCGATACTATACAGAACCGTATTAAAGAATTTTTAGAATTTTCGAGTATTACGAAAAGAATTATACTTTCAATATCTAGTCAAATATTTGACATATTAGGGTTGCTCAGTCCTATTATAATACGTGCAAAAATGATAATACAATTACTTTGGAAGGAGAATCTTTCTTGGGATCAAGAAGTTTCAGGGGCTTTTCGGGAAAAATGGATTTTATTTTGTAAGGATTTAAGATATCTTAATGAAATTCGAATACCAAGACATGTTTTTAGAAAAAAACGCCATAAATGTAGAATTACATATTTTTGCTGACTCGTCCGAAAAGGCGTACGGTGCGTGCGCATATGTACGATGTAAACTGATTAATAATGAATTTTCTTGTAGATTGATACTTGCTAAAAGTAAAGTTGCTCCGGTACGACCCGTAACGTTACCTAGATTAGAATTAGTTAGCGCAGTCTTAGCTACTAGAATAGCAGAAAAGTTAAAAAATTATTTAACATTTGAGTTTAATAGATGTTTCTATTGGAGTGATTCCACCATAACGTTGTGTTGGAGTAACGCTCCAGCCAAACGATTGAAAACGTTTGTATCCAACAGGGTTGGCATAATTCAGGAAGAAACTAATGGTAATGATTGGTTTTACGTGAGATCCCAAGATAATCCAGCAGACCTAATTTCTCGCGGCATTTCAGCGCAATCGTTAATAGGAAACACATTTTGGTTTGAGGGACCTCATTGGTTAAAACTTGACAAATCCAACTGGCTAAAGGCTGACCCAATTAATACTGAAATCGAAATTCCAGAACAGCACATACAGTCAAAATTAACAGTTGCAAAAAATAATTGGAATATATTTGACAAAATTTCGAGTTTAGTTAAATTACAACGACTAATAGCATTTTGCAAACGATTTGTGTTTAATGCTAGACATGACAAAACGAAACGCAAATTTGGGGAGGTAGATGCTAATGAAATCAATGCCGCTCTTATGACCTTGGTAAAAATTGCTCAAATTCAAAGTTTTCGATCTGATTTAAGTGAGTTAAAAACTAAGGGTTCAGTCAGTAGCTCAAGTAGTATTTTAACACCCGTTTCTCGACGAGGATATAATACGAGTAGGTGGTAGAATACAAAAGGCTGATATCTCTTATTCTAAAAAACACTCTAAACACAATAAACATAAATTAACAGAACTGATAGTGACTAATGAACATATTCGTTTAATGCATTGTGGCCCTCAACAACTCTATTCTATAAGAGAAAGGTTTTGGCCAATTTCAGGCAGGAACTTAGCTAGACATGTAGTATATAAATGTATAGTTTGTTTTAAAGTAAAACCAAAACCATTAGATTATATTATGGGAGATTTGGCAGCAGAAAGGCTCAACCAATGTATTCCATTTTCGAACACTGGTTTTGATTATGCAGGTTTTTTCTTAATAAAGGATAAGAAAACTCATGGGTTTAAATTGATTAAGGTTTATGTTTGCATTTTTATTTGTATGGTAACAAAGGCTATACATCTTGAATTGGTTACTAGTCTATATAGTGATGTGTTTTTGGCTACATTTAGACGTTTTGTTGGATAAACCCTCGAATGTTTTTTTCTGATAACGGCACGACTTTTACCGGCGCAAATTCGAAATTAAAGAATTTTCTAAATTCAAATTCAGGCATAATAAAACATAGTTTGCCCAATGAGGGAGTGAAATGGTATTTCATTCCTCCACGTGCACCAAATTTTGGCGGACTATGGAAAGATGGCGTCAAGAGTTTTAAGCACCATTTGAAACGTGTTGTCGGTAACAATCACTTAAACTACGAAGACTTTACAACATTACTTAACCAACTAGAATCGATACTCAACTCCAGACCACTAAATCCATTATCGTCGAGTCCAGACGATTTTTCTCCGTTAACTCCAGGCCACTTCCTGATCGGCAGACCGTTAGTATCACTGCCTGATCCTAACGTCACAGAAGTAAAGGTAAATCGTCTTTCCAAATATCGGCTACTTCAGCAATTTATTCAACACTTCTGGAATCGTTGGCATAAAGAATGTGTGTCAGAATTGCAATATCGCCAGAAATGGATGAAACATGGTTCAAGCACCATTCAGATAGGAGACCTAGTCCTTGTTAAGGATGCTCATTTGCCCCCACTTCAGTGCAAATTAGCCCGAATCAGTCAAATGTTTCTTGGAGAAGACAGTGTCACCAGAGTTGTATGTGTAGTGTTCAGTGACGGAAAAACTGCTAAGCGAGCAATAAGTAAAATTTGTTTGTTACCTATTGAAAAAAAATCAAACTAGAAAAATAAATACTACATATTAATGTTTTTAACTTACATTTGTATTTTTTTTACTATTAGTTGTTGAAAATTATATATTTCAAGGTCGGCGGAATGTTTAGTATTACAGTTTATTAGTTTGTAAGATTTAAATTGAGCGCCATTTGCCGTAATTTGTACGATAAAGACACTATGTACCCGAACGACGGGCGAAAACACGAACGACAGTCTCTCAATAATGTTCATAAACGTAAAGATGTCATATGTAAGCCTTGTTGCATTTTCCCAAAATTAAAGTGTATCATCCTGTTTGAATCAGCGTTTTTCTTATACAGTCCACGGCATTTACCTATTTAAAGGTTTTGACAGGGGACTGGGTATTATATTAAACATATCGCCTTTATTTAATCCAGTTTGTTTTATTATGCATACCCATATTTTATTATACGCTATTTTAGCAAACTCTCTATTTGTTTATCATCCATCTAAACTGCTAAAAAGCGAAATATGTTTTAAAAAAGCATTGAAACAGTGTGGCCCGAATCTTGCCATTTCATGAAAACTGAAAAAATTAACAATAATACAGTAGTTTTATCTTACCAGATAAAACAAGCTGATAAGGACAGTAATTTTTTCAAAATTTTATATTATTATAATAATACGATTTTTGACACTAACTGGATTCAAAAATATGTAGAAAACACTTCATGCGAATTTAATTATAATTCTACCCATTTTCATAGTAGAAACTCCGATTTTGCCATGTCATACATATTATATATTAGAATAATTTTATTGGTATTTTTAATATTAACTTCTCTGGGGTTTATTTATTACCGATATAAATTAAATTAAAATACTATTATTTTCAATTTTTTTGTATATGAAACATTTTTAAAAAACCTTGAATTCTAATGCAGAGTAGTGGGGGAATTGATATAAAACCGAGAGATGTTTTAATAAGTATTTAAATATAGCAACCACAATGTTCAGTAAAACTACCCAAGCAAGTGTATATTCGTTAAATTCTAAAATGAACAGTGAAAGTGAAGTTTGCAAAAAATTAGCTGAAAAACTTATTAATTTTAAAATTTATAATCTGAACAATTGTGCCTCAAAGTTTCTTCGTGTTGGATTGCGATTAGATGATTTTTCACCAACAATTCAAATAGGAAGTCAAAATGGATTTTTTATTAGTTTTAATGAAGAAGATTGGAAGAAATTAGCGATATATCAGGGAGTTATAACAAGTTATTTTTATACGCCTGGAAGTGACTCGTTTCCGGTTATTATTGGTGTTGGTAGACTTTTTAAAATACCCCTATCTAAGGACGATTTTAAAAAAGAACTAAACACTATTAAGCAAATAGCAGCATTTAACAACGGCTTCTCGTAAAATTCTATCAACAAATTATACTTTAAGTTCTTTAACAAATACAAAATGTCGTTTAACGTTATACATGCTGCGTCAAATAATGACAAAACATTTAAAACAATTTCTTATTTTGGAAATATTTCAACCCAGTTGGCCAAATTCTTTAAAGGGTTAAATATTTCTATCGTCTTTAAAACTATCAACAATTGAAATGAAAAAATGAAAGATAAATCTGAATTTCTGTCAAAGTCGGGTGTTTATGCTTTGAGGTGTGGAGAGTGTCCTGCCACGTACATAGGGCAGTCTCATCCAGGGTCCAAGAACACGTTCATTTGGTCAACAAACATAAAAATACAGATATCACAGAAACAAAATCAGCATTCGCTAACCATCTTCTATCTACAGGCCACCGATTTTCTACATCGGATGACGTAACAGTTATCCATGAATGTCAGAAAGGTAAAAAATTGGACCTTTGGACAAGATGGAAATAACCAAAGCCAAAAAGAGCCCTGTTTTATGTTGCGTGAATGATATATTTAATTTTGAACCGAACCTCATCTTTAATAGTTTACCTAACAACTAAAAACCCAAGACGAAATATTGTTATAGTCCCGAATAGCAGAAAATCTATTATTCTTGCCTCTCACCTAGAAGATACGGGTTCAAATCTCACCACTAGTATACCTCTTTTTTAATTTTTCATTATTGTATTACTACCTTATTTATTTATAATTTAAGCATAAGGAGTTTTTATACATACATTTGACTACATTTCGTTTCAACCTCTTTCAGTATCCGTCGAACTATGTAATGTGATTGTTTGTTTACTGTTTCAACGTTGTGTGTATGACACGTTGTTTAATTTTAAAGGTACTATTTATTTAATTTAATTTAAAAGATTTTAGTTAGTAATTAGGATATATTTTTTCTGATGGGTCTGATGATGCCCGACCGGGCGAAACACGTGCAACCAATTTTATTTTATTATAAACTTTGACTGAGATCGAGACTTAGCGTCTGTTTACTGTTTAATTGTTGAATATAGGCTTAAAATACTTAGAAACCAAGAATTCGACAAGTACTTCAATACGTACCAAATTTCGAATCTCAATGAGGGAGGTAAATTGTTAACGAATGTATATAATGTTCTTAATCCAAGCCAAAACACCAACAGTGAAAATATTAGTACAATGTTGGAAATGTTATTAATGCATCCATGCGAATTGGAAAATAAGCTAAAGAAAAATACTGTAAAAAAATATTATGAAGAAATCAGTGCATATTAATGAAGCTAACAATAAAGTTCATTTATTAGTAAAGTGGAAGTTTGCATATAGGCATGCTCGAATATGTGAATATCAAAAGTTTTATTTAGACAGGTTGCCATATGAGAACAGGATTTTGGAATACGAAAAAATTATTAGCAATATTTTGGATTGGATAAGGATTAAGGATTTATAAGGAAAGATTTAATGTATTTAAATAAATATTTGAAATAAAATAATTAAGTACTTGGTAATCTTTTATTTGTATATAAAAATAAATAATTATGAGTTTTATCTAATCCTAATCATTTTACTAAAACTTTATTTCCTTTTCGCCTTAAAACTTTTTCAACTAGGTACACGTCAGGATATTTGACCTTTTGTAATTCCTCCTCATAAAAAGCACCTTTAATTTCTAAATTGTTTTCATCTTTAATTAAATACGTTCTAGGATTTGTTCATTTAACCTTATATATTTTAAAAATTTCATTTGATCAATTAGAAGTGTAACCCTTTGTAAAAGCTTCTCTTTGTTTGCTAATTCGGACATAGTCACCAATTTTAAATTTTGGTTTTCTAAGGTCAATTGTTTTCTTATATGTCTTATATGTATAAGATGATGTCAGAACTTCTTTTTCATTGTTTTTATTGATTTCAGATCGTTTTTTTCTAGTAGGGAATGAACTGTATTATTATAGGTTTTTACAATTTCGTGTAAAATGTCTAGCCATTTATAATTTCCACGTAAACTAAACTTTTTCCACATTAGAGTTTTTATGGTTCTATTTACTCTCTCCACGACACTAGCTTTCATGTTTGAGTAAGTATTATAGTGATTTATGTTAAATTTAACCATTAAATTTTTAAAATTTGTATTAAAAAACTCTTTTTCCATATCAGTTTGTAGATTTTTCGGTTTATATTTTGCCCTCTATAATATTTTTTGCATCGCCAAAGTTACGTCATTTGCAGACTTTGATTTAACTGGTTCTACCCACAGAAAGTGTGAAAACACATTGATAACTACAAGAATGTATCTGTATCCTCTATTTGTTTTCTAGTATGGTAAAATTTCAACTAAATCACCTTGTCATAGATCATTTATTCCTTTTACAATAACCCTTCTTCGTCTATATTTTTTCTGCTTGGTCTATGAAGTTCATTAACAACATCTTCTTTAATTCTATTGTTCATGATTGAAATTGAACAATGATTAAGTTTCAATAATTATCAGACATTTTATTACTAATTCACCATAAAAAGTTGGTATAGTCACACTATCTTGAGGATGAAAACTAATTGCATCATTCTGGTTGATATATATTCGCTTTCTGTATGGAATAGGAATATTGTTTATTAAAAATAAACAAAACCGCATCTTTGGGATACTCAACTTTGATTATTTCACCTGAAGTAAATGGAAATTTATATATTAATCTTCCATCTTGAAGTAGTTGATAACTTCTTTTAGATGGATCATAGGTTCCAATAAAGGGAATAACAACGCTATAAAACAAATTTGTTTTGGCGATGTTAACAACGTTTAAAATTTGAGAAGCATTTGTATTTAATTTATTTTTATCTCTATGTTATATATGTGATCTAAATTTGTCAATCGACATATTGGCGTGAAAGTCCTACGAGGAATAAATATTTTGTTGTAATACAGTGTTTTTATTTAATTACTTTGCCTCTCTAAGTTCTGACCCGCTATTTGCGATGATACAGGTAGTTTCAATCTTTCAACTATTTCATTAATATTGTCGAAATAAATGTAGCCATTTTTTTGTTAGATAAGTTTAACATTGCTCCACCTTTTTGATGACGAGGATCGTGGTCTCTAAGAAGGGCCTAACTTGCTTAAAGTACTGAAACTAGAGATAGTTGAAATGCTAGATGCAGGAGATCTTGTAGGTTTAATAATGTTTTTTTCTATTAAATATGGTTTAATTATTTTTTTTATTTAAAAAAAAAGTAGTTCCCTTATAAATTAGATCTATAAGTTTTAAATTTTCGTCTTTAAATTCAACAGTAGAATCTCCGATTTTCCTTTTTTCTAGTAATGGGTCGTGAACAAAACCATGTGTGTGATCTAGTTCACGACTTCCCTTAATCG
The DNA here is from genome assembly GCA_030620095.1 of Kuschelorhynchus macadamiae. Taxonomy (NCBI): domain Eukaryota; kingdom Metazoa; phylum Arthropoda; class Insecta; order Coleoptera; family Curculionidae; genus Kuschelorhynchus; species Kuschelorhynchus macadamiae. Next base: position 1,008,761 of record JAUTXW010003745.1, read on the forward strand.
AGTCATCAACAAATGATCTGACGAGTGGGTGATACACTTCGAGATACGTATCGTAAACGTCACCTCTTTTAGTTAATTCAAGCATTTCCTGTCTTATATCTGCTGCCGTGGGTTCAATGAAAGATGATTCGGAGGGACGACTGGGTTGAGTACCAGTTGGTTCATCTAAGAACACATCTTCATTATAATTTTGTAAAATGTCTTCATCTTGTAGAAATGATGGAATATCATGAGGAAGATATTTATTATAAATATTCGTTTGTCTTCTTCTTGGTCTTTTTTTTGTAGTTGAAAAACTACGTTTGCCGGTTTCTGGAGTTAAAAAAATTATGGTGAAGTAGGTTTTCGTTTTACCAAGGGTTCGGTTTTTATTATTATTTTATTGCATTACATTTTTTAAAAACTCATATTTCGTTTGGTACAAGGAAAACCACATTAGTTTTCCAGAACAACAGAAGGTCCTACAATTAAAGCTCTTTTCGAACACCCCCAAATAACTTTCCATGCTTTTTAAAACTATTTAAGTTGACATTGTGATTTTTGACTGGCAAAGAGAAAGATTGTTTTTCTAACCACATTTTAAGAAAATCAATGTGTGTCTGAGAATTATCTTCAGGTTTTTCATTTAAATATAAAACCTCAATTAAGCTTCAGTATATATAAAATGAAAAGACGAAGTAGATGTAAACATACTAGGAGGTCAAAGCTCATGACGAGAGGTGGTTCGTTAAATAATTTAATTAACAAGTTACCATTCGAATTACAAATTCCATCATACAATTTTTGTGGTCCAGGAACCAAACTAGGTAAACGGCTTGTTAGAGGAGATAAGAGCAAAAATCCTTTAGAAGAAGCTTACAAACAACACGATATTGCTTACTATACATTTTCTGATTTAAGACATCGCAACGAAGCGGATCAGGTATTGGCATCAAGGGCATTTGAAAAATTCAAGTCACCTGAGGCACCAATCGGTGAAAAGATTGTTGCTTTAGGAATAACTGGAATTATGAAAGCTCAATCAAGATTGGGAATGGGGTTACGAAAAGGAAGGGGAATAAAGTTAAAAAAAAGGAAAAAAAGTTCAATAAAAAAAATTACTTTTCAGTCTACCGTTCAAAAAGCTAAGGAAGGAATAATCGTAAAAAAATATAAAAATTTACGTGTTGCAGCTCAAATTGCGTTGTCTTTAATCAGCAATTATAAAGGAAGAGTAAAAAATCCCACAAATCGAATCATCCCAATTCCAAAAACCGGCGGAGTTTTACCATTAATCCTTTTTGCAGGATTTATTTGCATTAGGAGCACTTAGCGATGGGGCTGCTGGACTTGCTTCAGCCGTTAATTCGACGAGGAGCGCTAAAAATAAACTTGAAGAACAAAAAAGACATAATAAATTTATGGAGCAATTATCTATTGGAAAAGGTCCATATAAACAAGGGTGTGGATTATATTTAAAACAAAAAAACTGTTAAAAATGCTGCCTTGCAAACCACTAACTAACATTGATTTAAGAAAGTATGTCAAGAAATTACAAATTCCAAATTTGCATGGTCTATCTATGGTGCCGGTACACATTGGATTGCTTATATTAAAAATGATAAAATTATCAATTATTTTTATAGTTTCAGCAAAGTTAATTCACTATGTATCGACTGCAGTATTGCTGAAGGTTCATACTCCAACGGAAGACCCGTTCGTATTATTCATCAACGTTTTCCAAATGTCTCTCCTGGATTTAAAATAATTCAAAGTCCACAAAATATTATAAATTTTCCTGTAACCGTGAAAGTGGTAGATAAAATTACTGTAAGAATATTAGATCAAAACGGGGAAATAGTGAATTTTCGGGACGAAACAGTTACACTTAGACTGCACATTAAAAAACTAGATTAAAAATGGTTATATTATACAACAGAAATTTAAGTATTCCAAATAAAATTGTTCAAAAAGCATATTATAGGCATACATTAGTCAGGAAAAACATTAGTAGACGTGTTAACGTTAAAGAGCTAACAACTGCAAATAAAAAGTGTCTGGAATCTCTAGGACTTAAGCTTTTAATATGAATATACTTAGTGTTACAGAAAAGCTTTTAATTGATAATTCCATCACTCATTCGGAAATTCATTCTTATGAACCTTATTTATCCACCAAATTAGGAAATAATGATGAGATAATAATTCCCGTCCATGAAATTGAAAAATACACCCTTCCTTGTGAGAGTTTTCTTTACATAGAAGGAAAGTTAACTAGAGAGGACGAAACAGTTTCTAAAACGTTGAGTTTAATAAATAATGGAATTGCCTTTCTTTTTAAAGAAATCATATACCAATTAAATGGTGTTACTATAGATTCGGTTAGAAATGTTGGTATCACATCAACTCTAAAAAGTTATCTTTCATTTAATGAAAACAAGTCAGCTAAATTATGAAATGCAGGCTGGCATCCTGTTAAAACTCTTCAAACAGGTGCGACTGCGACAACAACTGTATCTATCGTCGATGACAAAACAGGATTTTTTAATGTTTGCATACCCCTTAAAACTTTAATGAGATTTTTCGAAGACTATAAAAAAAGTAAGACTAAATTCAAAACAAGAGCTCATACTTGTTAGGGATAATACCGATAACAATGCCATTTCAACCACAGATGACAAGGAAAATCAAAAAATTACTCTTAACAAACTTACACTTACCTCATATATCAGTAAGAATTCCTCAAGAACTATCACTAACAAAAATTATAGACAAAAATACTGATATAAGAATAGTGTTTAGAAGTTGGAAATTAATTGAGTATCTAGAACTATTAACAACTAATAGACACAATCGGCCAGTTAAAACCTCAACCAGAGCTGAAACCCCTCGTCATGGTATACTTGCATTTCAACAAGAAAAATGGAATAAGAAAAAGAGCAATATGAGTGGATTTAATGACATAGACTTAAGGAACATCAAAGTATTCTTAAATTCTGAAAGTATCCTTATATTGATCTCATATTAGATATGAGTAAAAATAAATTCGCTATCTTATATGAAATGTATTCCAATTTTCGCAATACTTATTATGGAAAAACAGACGAACCATTATTTGATCCGCTCATATTCAAGGAGAAAGCCTCCATTGCATACATTAATTGTTCTTATCAAAAAGAATCTTTGCAAGCAAGACCTATTGTAGTGAGAGTAGAATTTGAACTAAATAAAGACATAGACAAAAGACCACAGCGTATTGTCTAATATTACAAGATAAAGTTTTTAGTTACAATCCACTTACTAAAATTGTAAAGCAACTGTGAATTAGCTAGGCATGCGGGATTTTTACCTCAAAATTAAATTTAATTCCTAAATATAACTTGCAAATAACAAAAGAGTCAGTTGTTACTAGACGTTTGACAAGAAAACGTGACTAACTGATAATGTCACTCGAGTAGGAGAGATAGAAACTTTTATCAGAAAATTAAGAAAACTCAAAAAGAATATTGAAGATTACTCCAAAAAACATTTATTTTTAAGAAATTTTCAAAATTAAAAATATGAGGCTAGTATTAGACATTCAAGGTTTTAAGGACGAGAATAATAAATTTATGCATAAAGAATCGGCAGCTTACGATGAAGATAGAATAAGTCACTATATTTTTAAACAACCTTTTCCTTTAAACTTTCTTTCGCCTGAACAACATAAGCAAGCTATTTGGTTAATGAAAAATTATCATTGTATATACTGGAATTCTGGATATACCCCACTGCATCAATTTTCAAATATAATCAAAGAATTGACAGCGGATACAGAATTTGTTTACGTTAAGGGGAAGGAAAAAGCTGAACGTATAAGAAAGTATTCAAAAAAGCCAATTATTGAGTTAGATGACCAACCAGTTTTACTGGCATCTAACCCAAAATGTTTTTATCACTAAATCATTATGTATGTGTGCACAAACGTTTTATACTTGTTTGACAATTTTTTTATGAATGAATAAAAATAATATTAGCTTTATATACTTTGTTTTATTTAAACTTATTATAACATAACTTTAAAATTATATTGTATTTCTAAACTGTCAATATCAGCGAAAAATTGTTTTCTGTTTTTGTTTTCTAAAAAGTTTTTACACACTTGCACTATTTTTTTATAAAATTCAGCAGATTCTAAATATTTGTGACTTTTCATTAAATATTGAGCATTCACGTTATCATCATCACCAGCAAAAGCTAAACATCTTGAGCAAGCTTCTGAAATAACAAACTCTTCAAGCACTTCGGTCACTAGTTTTTTCCATCACAATTACACAATTTCCTAGACTAAATCTTTTTGAGATATTGACAAGTAAAAATCTCTTTCAGCTTCTGCCGCTGATATTTCTTTCAAAACTGTTGAATTTTGAACAATTTTTTTTAAACTTATGACCTCACTATAAAAGCCTAACTTTAACAGTTCGGGCACAAATTCTAACAAATCAAAATTTTTTAAATAGTCAACACACAACGATACTGCCTTTGAATAATCTTGTGAAAGTTCGGAATAAAATGAAGAAAAACATGGCCGACTTTTCATTTGATGCTCATTAACTTCATATAGTAATTTGCTAAATTCGCTATGCAATTCTTGAATTGTTGATGTTAATTCGTTATTTTCAGTACTAAATGCCATGTTAACACTGAGCTTAAGTGGTGATTCTTTACATATAATACATATATGTTTCCGCTAGGCTACTATTTTAACAGATCCCCTCTGTTAAAATAGTTAAACCTTCTACGGCGGGCTAAGTTAACGAAGTCGTTTTCATAATTTCCAATATTAGGGAGGAGGAGGAGGAGGGGCTTCTCTCCTTAAATAACTACTCCTCTCCCTTACGAGAGCCATTCTAGCGCGACTGTAAAAGTTCCTTGCTGTCCTTGTTGAAACCGGATTATTGGCTTGAAGAGACTTGGAAACTATTTCTTCATTACGACATCTTAGGAGGAAGGCCAACTGGCAGAGCATATTCTGGCTAGTATGAAAATCGCCAAATGTTTTGGCATCTTCTTACTTTCCTCTTAAAAGGGAAAGATTTTAATTGAAAAATCACGCTACGAGATTTTTTCAGATCTTTACGTTTCAGGGTCCTTAGATGCCGAAAAACATCTTTGCTCAATTCCATAAGTCTGTCTCACTGTCTGTCTGTCTGTTCGCGGCATAGCTAAAGAACTACTTAGCCGATTGAATTAAAATTTTGGTCAAAATTAAGGGAATGACCTAGTACCATTTTGGAAAAAATCGAATGTGGCAAAACAAAATGGCGGCCTAATAAAATGTAAAAAAAATTACTACTAAAAAACACAATTTATCTCAAATTTTGCACAAAAATCAAGTATTATGTTAGGAATCAAATCAAGTAAAATTTGAAAAATGAAATGTGAAAAAAATTGCAGGTTTTACATATATTTACGTTTTAGCATCCCTAGATGCCAAACATATATTTTCTCCATTTGTCTATCTGTCGGCCTGGCTGTAAGTTCGCGGCCTAGCTAAGAACTACTTACTCAAACTTGATCAAAAATTAAGGGTTATGTGGAGATGACCTGGTACTATTTTTGTAAAATCCAATACGATGAGACAAAATGGCGACCTAGTGAAATGTTATAAAAATTATTACTAAAAAGCAAATTATCCAATTTATCTAAAATTTTGCAAAAAAAACAAGGAATCAACCTGTAATATTTTGATATGAATGCAACACATCAAAACAAAATGGCGGCCTGATAAATTATTAAAAAAAAAATTAGTTTAAAAAACTTCTTATTAGATAAATTTTGGACGTGTATTAAGTGTGATATAGATATTAACTGGTAAAATTGTGGTATGAATTCAAGACGGAGAAACAAATAGCGACCAAATAAAATGTTTAAAAAAATCACTGTAAAAAACTTTTTAATCAATTGACTTAATATCTTGCAGCAATATGATACAGGGGTTAACTGGTACGAATTCAAAATGACAATACAAAATGGCGGTCTTAAAAATCAGTGTGAAAAATGAATTTATTTTAAATCATGCCCAAAAAAGAAGTGTGTCATAGGTAGAAACTAATAAAATATTGGTACGATTCCCATATGGTGAACAAAATGGCGTGCAATAAAAGTGTTTGAAAAGATAGTATACTAAATGACTATGTGCAGAATTAAATTGGGTTACACTTTACTAGTCCTAATGAAAGAAAATATTCGTAACGAGGGAAGTTCAGGGTAAAGGAAATTTACCAATTTTTTCATAGAGGTTTCCTAACATAGTACGAAAGCTTTCTCGACTAGAGTCAATTAAGAAATCATGATTTTTGGGTTTAGACCCTGTCAAATTGGAATTACTTTCCGATGTTTCTCGTGCAATTGCACGAGGCATCTTCAGGGATCTTCGCTGCACAAGCTCAAAACACTGAATGAGCTCCGATGGGCAGAATTCAGATATTTATACCCGACCTGTACTGACCAACTCGTGACTTACTGTAATGGTCGGTTTCCACGTATGATCTAGCACGTTGCCCGCGTGTGTATGGAAATTCTCTAATTTTTCGTTGATAATAACCCGAGACTGATACAAGAACCTCGGTATCTTTTACATTAATCATAAGTCCTGTTGGGGGCTGGTGTTCAGCGACAGCGGATTGTACAATTTGTTTTTTACTTATACATATTTCATCTTCCTAAAGTCTAATACACACAGGCCGTCCAGTTTCTTTCTACATACACTTTACTCAAGGATAGGAAATTTTATAAACTCCTGATGATGATTCCTATGATGGTGAGAACTAAAATTTAAATATCTATGCGTATGTTTCGGTTTCCTGTAAAGGGTATGACCTTCCTTGATGTGTTAATACAAAAAAAAGAGAACCGCACCATAGGTCATACTGTTTACAGGAAATAGACACATACGAATAGATATTTAAATTTTAGTTCTCAACATCCATCTCAAAAATAATCTGTTATCAATTGAATAGTCTTTAGTGCTTTATTAATATGTGATGTAAATCGATTCCGGACGAAACAGAAAAACCGACGGAAACTTTAAAATCAAGTGGATATTGCACTGAAGATTATGCCAAACTTAAACCAGTATTGGATACCTCCACCTCATTCCTTTGCAATCAGAAGGAGTTTATAAAATTCTTTACTTCTGCAGTAAAGTGTATATATGAGAAACTTAACGAACATAAAAGATGTATAAGTAAAAAACAAATTGTTCAATCCGCTCTCGCTTAACACCAGCAACTGACCATAGGACACAGAATCTATTGAAATTATCAAGCACCCTGAAAATTTCAATAGAGACGCGGGCTATGTGCTACATCATACGTGGAAACCAATCATTACAGTGAGTCAGGCGTCGGTGAGCAGAAGTCGCGTATAAATATCTGAACTCTGCTCATTGGAGCTCATTCAGTGTTTTGATCTGATGCAGTGAAGAGCTATGATTTCTTAATTGACTCCAGCCGTCAAAGTTTTTGTACTTGGTTAGGAAACCTCTATGGGGAGAAAAAAAGATGCCAAAACATTTGGCGATCTTCGTACCCGTCAGAAGAAGATGCTCTACCACTTGGCCGTCGTCGTGAGGAATAAATAGTTCCCAAGTTGTGTCAAGTCAATCATCATGTTTCAACAAGGGCAGCAAGGAACATCTACAGTCACGCTAGCATGGCTCTCGTAAGGGGGGGGATCAAGGCTACTCTCCGTGCTTGATTTGGACACAAACGCCCGTAAACTCCTACAGCTACACCTAAAATTGGCTTTGACGCTTTCAACATTCAACATTGGAAAAAGCCACCTTCCAGCAAGCAGAAAGGATTTACCAGCAACTGACAGCAAAACAACAGAAGAAGTTAGAAACTCTGCGCAGCAAACTCCAGTCAGTATAGCCACTAAAGAATACGGTAATCAATTTATCATGTACTTCATTAATAAAAATAGAAGTATCAGTTCCTCTTAAGAATATACTTTCGCAATTGCCCCAAGAACAATTCCAGTAGAGGACGTAATAGCAAGTGTGGACAGCATCCGAAAACTACCACAAGAACAGGTAGATTCAGTTCCATATGAAACAGTTAAAATACTTCGCAGCTCTAAACCACCAAAATACTACTTGCCAGCCGCAGAAAGAACAGCCATAAAGACAATAAATGACAAAGAAGATGTTATAATTCTGCCTGCACATAGAGACATTACTTTAGAATGACAGATATAGGACAATAGGAATAGATCGAACTAAGAAAATTAAAAGGAAAATTTGCAGTTTTATTAATGGTTTGGATTTGCCAGACCTAGAGAAGAAGAAATTGAAGCCAAACGGTTCAAAAATACATAAAGCTAATGTAATGTTACGTCCCATCGTCAGTGCAATAGGTTCGCCAACTTACGAAATAGGTAAATATTTCGCCAATATCTTAAAACCCTTCACATGACGATTTTTTAATCGGAAACTTAAAGATTTTGCTTTAGATCCCGATAATATTTTAGTCAGTTTTCATAATGAATCCCTGTATATAAATGTGCCTATTGAAGATTCAATTTCTATAATTTCTGATATATTTCAGCATAAATACCTTAATCCAATTTTAATTGAATTGATAAGAGAATGTTTAACGTCCACTTATTTCATTTTTCAAGAGACCTTTTATGAGCAAACCTCGGGTGCCACCATGGGATCTCCGCTATCTCTTGTGGTAGCGAACATCTTTATGGAAGCTTATGAGGAGATTGCTTTAAGCTCTACTGCTTTACAACCTAAATGTTGGTTTAGATATGAAGATGATACTTTTGTAATATGATCTCATGGAGAAAAAATTTTTACTATATTTTTAGATCATCTATACCTAAACCAACAACATTCTAATATAAAATTCACTATGGAAATTGATTCAAATGATGCCATTCCCTTCCTTGACGTGTTAGTACAAAATAATGAGAACCAGACTATAAGTCATACTGTTTACAGGAAGCCGACACATATGAATAGATATTTAAGTTCTAGTTTCCACCATTATCCATCTCAAAAACAATCCGTTTATTAGTCTTTAGAGGTTTTCCCAATATGTGATTCAAATTGAATTCCAGACGAAACAGAAAAACTGCCTGAAGCTTTAAAATCAAACGGATATTGCACTGAGGATATTGGGCGTTCGATTAGGTATTATAATAAACCCAGACCTAAGCCAGTATTATATACTCAATGATGAAGCAGTGCAGTATTTCCTTTTATTCAAAGTACTAAATATAAAATTCCAAGAAGTCTGCGGCGATCCAACATTCGCATAATCTTTAGTACACAAAAAGATTGGGCAATGCTTAAGGACACCAAAAGATGTAATTCCCTTGGAATCAAAATGAGTTTATAAAATTGCTTGTTCCGGCGGTAAAGGGTATATAGGTAAAACTGGACGGCTGTGTCTGCTAGACTTAGGGAACATGAAAGATGTATAAGTAAGCAACATATTCTTCAATCTGCTGTCGCTGAATACCAGCACTCAATAGAACACATGATTAATGTAAAAGATACGAAGGTTCTTGCGTCAGTCTCTGGATATTATAAACGAAAAATTAGAGAATCTATTGAACCTTTGAAGCATCCTAAAAATTTCAATAGAGACACCAATAATTACACTGAGTCACGCATCGATAGGCACAAATCGGGAAAAAATACCTGAACTCTGCTCATTGCTTCTCAATCACTGTTTTGATCTTGTGAAGTGGAGATCGCTGAAAATCCCTCGTGCAATCGCAGTCTAAACCTCGGAAAGTAAATCCAATTTAACACGGTCTAAACCTAGGAACCATGATTTCATATAATATAACAGATATAACCAATTCAACGATTGTATTGAAATTACTATTTGTGTTTGTTTGTGTGTTATAAGAATCTGGAGATATGTTAGCCCGATATCTAACGTTATCTAGTATAGAGCCTTTGTCTTGAGAGAAATTAAATTGGGATTATAGCGTTCTTGAAGAATGGAGCCTGGCGAGGACGGCATTGATCTTTATTGTAGTTGTTTATATTGGGTAAAAAAGGATGTTTTGTTACTTTTATTTATAAAATATCGTGCAGGCTGGGAACTGTTAAGAACAAGATCTAAATCGTTTATATTAAAGATTAGGCAAAAGCGTAACTATTTTTCGGATTTTTTTTTCTGCATATTTATAGCTTATATTTTGCTGAGCCACTGCTTGTTTAATATTTTTTTGTCTTGTGAATTCGGTGGATTTTTTTTTATCTCTCGTAAAAGGGAAGTATTGTAATCGTGAAAAAATTACTCTCCGAGATTTTTTCAGATCTTCAGGTTTCAGGGTCCCTAGATGACGAAAAACATATTTTCTCAATTTCGTCGGTCGGTCTGTCTGTCTTTCTGTCTGTAAGGGTCATATAGGGATGTTCTGGTAACACAACTGGTTATAACAAAATTATTATTAAAAAACTACTCATCCAAATTATCTCAAATTTTGCAAAAACATCAAGTATTATGTTGAAATCAAATGGTAAAATTTTGGTACGCATCCAAGATCATAATAAAATATTTAAAAATTCAGCTTGAAAAAACTGTTTAATGGTTTGATTTCCAATTGTGTGCCGTAACTAATTGTGCTATAGGGATCAACTAGTAAAATAGTGTTACTAATTCTAGATGACCGAACAAAATGGCGGCCAAATAAAATGTTTGTAATCATGAAAAAATCACCCTCTCAGATTTTAACATCTTTACGTTTTAGCGTCGCTAGGTGCCAAAAAATATGTTTTATCAATTCCGTCGGTCCGTCTGACGGTCTATGTGTCTGTCTATTTGTCTACCAGTTCGCGGCATAGCTTGACTACTTAACCGATTTACTTTGAATTTTGGTCAAAAATTAAGGGTCATATGGGGATGACCTGGTAACATTTTGGTAAAAATCCAATATTGCAAAACAAAATGACGGCGTAGTGAAGTCTTTAAAAAATATTATTAAAAAACTACACGTCCAATTTATTTCAAATTTTGCAAAAAACATCAATATTGGAAACAACTGGTAATATTTTGGTACGAATCCAAGATGGCAGAACAAAATAGCGGCTTAATAAAAATTTAAAAATTCAGCCTGAAAAAATGCTTAATGGTTTGATTTCAAATTGTGTGTCATAATTAATTGTGGTAAAAAAATCAACTAGTAAAATTCTGGTACACATTCAAGCTGGCCAAACAAAATTGCGGCCAAATAAAAAGTATGTAATCGTGAAAAAAATTACCCTCTGAGGTTTTACACGTCTTTACATTTTAATGTCCCTAGATGCCAAAAAAATAACAATTTCGTCGGTCTGTCTATCAGTATGTCTGTCTGTCAGTTCGCGGCATAGCTTAAAGATTACTTACCCGATTGACTTCAAATTTTTATCAAAAATTAAGGATCATATGGGTATGACCTGGTTATATTTTGGTAAAAATCCTAAATGGCGACGTAGTGAAATGTTAAAAAATTATTATGAAAAAACTACTTATCCAATTTATTTAAACATTAAGTATTATGTTGGAATCAACTGGTGAAATTTTGGTACGAATCCAAGATGGCGGAACAAAATGGCGGTATAATACAATATTTCAAAATTCAGCCTGAGAATTAATGGATTGATTTCGAATTGTGTGCCATAACTAATTGTAGTGTAGGGCTCAACTGGTAAAACTGTGTTACTAATTCAAGATGGGCAACAAAATTGTGGCCAAATAAAATGTTTGAAATCGTGAAGAAAATCAACACTCTTTTTTAATTGTCGACGTTTCGAAACTTTATTGTTGCATCCTCAGGACACATATAGATTCTATATCCTGCATGAAAGACATATTGTCAGTCTTTACCTACTATGTTGGACCGCAGATATTTCCCAGATATTACGTTTTTAAATGGTTTTCGTTAACGATCCTCTTGTTTTTATGTTAGAGTGGTGTATTATTTGGGGTTAAGATCCTGTAAAAAAAACATTTTTTTTTAAATTGTTGACGTTTCGCCACTCTATTGTTGCATCCTCAGGATATATATACATATATATATATATATATATATATATATATATATATATATACATATCAGGCATGAAACCCATATTATCAGTCTTTAACTACGTTGGTTCGCAGATATTTCCCAGATATTCGGTTTCTAAATGGTTTTTGTTAACGATCCTCTAGTTTTTATGTTATGTTTTAGAGTGGTGTATTATCTGGGGTTAGGATCCAGTAAAAAAGACAATTCTTTTTTAAATTGTCGGCGTTTTGCAACTTTATTGTTGCATCCTCAGGACAAATACATTTTTTTTCCTGCATGATACCCATACTATCAGTCTTTACCTACTCCGTTGGTTCGCAGATATTTCCCAGATATTAAATTTCTAAATGGTTTTCGTTAACTATCTTCTTGTTGTTATCTTAGAGTGGTGTATTATTTGGGATTAGGAAATATCTGCGGACCAATGGAGTAGGTAAACACTTATATATGGGTTTTACGCAGGATTTAAAATCTACGGGTCCTGAGGATGCAACAGTAACTTGGCGAAACGTCGGCAATTAAAAAAGGGCTTTTGTTTTTTTTCTGAACTACGTTAGTGAAAACCATTCAGAAACTTAATATCTGGGGTATCTACGGACCAACGGAGTAGGTAAAGACTGATAATATGGGTTTCAATTTAAGACGGTGAAACAAAATGACGGCCAAATAAAATGTTTAAAAAGTCAACGTAAAAAAATCTTGTTCAATTGATTTTAAATTTCGCATAAAAATTAAATATGAATATAGGAAACTTATTGAATTTATTTTAAATTATGCCCAAATGTTATGTGTGGCATAGGTAATAAGGCATGTTAAACATTTTGGTAGGAATCTAATATGATGGAACAAAATGGCGCTCAATAAAAATGAAGAGACAGTATATGTATCACATATATACTATGACTATGTACTGAATTAACTTGGATCACACTTCACTCTTCCCAATAAAAATAATAATTCATAACGAGGGAGGTTCCGGGTAAAGGATTTACCGATTTTGACTCATTTGTTGCATGCTAAGAGTAGCAGTAAAAACATTTATTTGATTTTTACTTCCCTCGTAAAAAAAAAATATTGTAATCGTAAAAAGATCAGCCTCCGAGATTTTTCCAGATCTTTACGTTTCAGGGTCCCTAGATGCCGAAAAACATGTTTTCTCGATTCTGTCAGTCTGTCTGTCTGTTCGCCGAATAGCTAAAATACTACTTACCCGATTGACTTCAAATTTTGGTCAAAAATTAAGGGATAACATGGTAACATTGTGTTAAAAATCCAATATGGCAAAACAACAAAATGGCGGCCTAGGGAAATGTTAAAAAAAATGTGAAATGGTAAAATTTTGGTACGAGTCCGAGATTGCGGTTTAATAAAGTATTTAAAAATTCAGCTTGAAAAACTACTTAATGGATTGATATCAAATTGTGTGTCATAACTAATTATGATATAGAGATGAAGTAGTAGAACTGTGGTACCTACGAATTGAAGACGGCGGAACAAAATTGCGGCGAAATAAAATATTTGCTATCGTGTTTTATCAATTCCGCCGGTGCGTAGGTTAAAAACTGCTCCTCAGACTGACTTAAAATTTTAGTCAAATAGTAAGGGTCATATGGGGATGATCTGGTAATATTTTGTTATAAATCCAATATACTGGAACAAGATCGCGGTCTAGTGAAACGTTAAAAAAGTATTACTAAAAAAACTAATTACCGAATTTACTCAGATTTGGCACAAACATTAAGTGTTACATAGGAATAAACTGATAACGTTTTGTTGTGAATATAAGCTAGCAAAAGAAAATAGCGGCCTAATAAGATATTTAAAAAATCGGCCTAAAAAAACTGCGGATTAGATTCATTTCAAATTGTGAGCAAGCATTAAGTATGATATAGAGATAAACCTGTAAAGTCATTCAGGCTGGCAGAACAAAATCGCGACCAAATAATTTTTAAAAGAGAAATGTATTGTAATCCTAAAAAAAAACACTTTCCGAGATTTTTTCAGATTTTTACGTTTTAGGGTCGCTACAAGCCGAAAACATGTTTTCTCAATTCCGTCGGGCTGACTGGCGGTCCATCGTTTCGTGGCATAGCAAAAAGACTACTTACCCGGCTAACTTCAAATTTTGGCCAAAAATTAAGGGTCATATGGGGATATCCTGGTAAAAATTCTGTATGGCAAAAGAATATGGCGTCGGAGTGAATTGTTAACAAAAGTATTACTAAAAAACGGCTTATCCAATTTATCTGAAATTTTGCACAAAACCAAGTATTGTGTAGGAATCAACCGGTAAAATTTTCCGTACGAATCCAAAATGGCGGCTTAATAAAATATTTAAAAATTCATCCTGAAAAAACTACTTAATGGACTAATTTCAAATTATGTATATGTATATATATATATATATATATATATATATATATATATATATATATATTTATATTCCGGGTGTACATCCGTTCACTACTGTTCTTCTGAAAAGAACAGTTTTGCTGACGTTTCGCCAAAATCACATTTGGCATTTTCGAAGCTTTGTTTCTCGCGTACGAATCAGCAAAACTGTTCTTTTCAGAACGACAGTAGTGAACGGATGTACACCCGGAATGAAAACACATTATATATATATATATATATATATATATATATATATATATATATATATATATATAGAAGAACATCAATGAAAATGGATCACCCGGTAGAATGGTTCATGGGTAGTTTTTACTTCCAAACTGCTGTATCTACTCAGTCTGTAAGGTAAAAACTAGTTACCACATGTTGAAGCCATAGATTTCCTCTTTCAAAATCATTTTTAGATACTAAAAAGGATTTTATCACTGCCGATATTATGCGCAAAGATAAACCAGACGCTATGATAGCCCGGTCAGAACAAAGGGTTTTATTATGTTATAACTGTTTTAGATACGGTCACTCCAGCAGAAAGTGCAATATGCCGCGAAATGACAGACAGAGAGACGGGACCGACGGAATTGATAAAAATATGTTGTGGCATCTAGGGACGCTAAAACCTATGTAATATGTAAAACCTGAGAGGTTGATTTTTCGCGATAACAAATATTTCATTTGCCTGCTATTTTGATCCGCCATCTTGAATTAGTATCACAGTTTTACTAATCCTTCTCTATATCACAATTATTTATGAAACATAATTTGAAATCAGTCTATTAAGTAGTTTTTTCAGGTTGAATTTTTAAATATTTTCTTAAGCCGCCATTTTGGATTCATAAGAAAATTTTACCGGTTGATTCCTACACAATACTTGGTTTTGTGCGAAATTTCAGATAAATTGGATAAGTCGTTTTTTAGTAATACTTTTTTTAACAATTCACTAGGCCGCCATATTCTTTTGCCATACTGAATTTTTACAAGGTTATCCCCATATGACCCTTAATTTTTGGCCAAAATTTGAAGTTAGTCAGGTTAGTAGTTTTTTAGATATGCCACGAAAAGATGGACCGCCAGTCAGCCCGACGGAATTGAAAAAAAATGTTTTCGGCTTGTAGCGACCCTAAAACGTAAAAATCTGAAAAAATCTCGAAGGGTGATTTTCTCAGGATTACAATACATACTTCCCTTTTAAAAATTATTTGGTCGCCATTTTGTTCCGCCGTCCTGAATAACTTTACAGGTTTATCTCTATATCATACTTAATGCTTGCTCACAATTTGAAATGAATCTAATACGTAATTTTTTTAGGCCGATTTTTTAAATAGTTTATTAGGCCGCTATTTTGTTTTGCTAGCTTATATTCATACCAAAATGTTATCAGTTCATTCCTATGTAACACTTGATTTTTGTGCAAAATCTGAGTAAATTCGATAATTAGTCCGGTTTATCTTTGCGGATAATATCGGCAGTGATAAAATCCTTTTTAATATCTAAAAATGATTTTGAAAGGGGAAATCTACCGATGAAGCATTCTACCGGGTGATCCATTTTCATTGATGTTCTTCTATATATATACCTACATCATTTTAGTATGTTAAGGTACGAGTGACTGTTAAAAGAAAAAAATCTGTTGAATAAATCTATTAATAATAATATTAAAATAAAATGAGTGAATCAGTTGGAGAAAGAAATCGATCCATTCCGCTTCAGACAATTAGCCTCGAAGAAATTATACCAGGAGTTCAAGAAGAAAATATACCATTAGTTCGAGAAGAAAATAATGGGATTGTTTTAAAAAATTTGAACAAAACTGAGAGTGAAGGGGAAAAAGTGTTTTGTGCTATTTGTTTTGAAATAATCGAATATTATGATTCATGTAGACCAAATACATGTTCCCACATTTTTTGTTTAAAATGTATTTTAAGATGGAATGATGAAAATTGTTGTTCTATAATGGTAAACAATTGTCCTGTATGTCGCACTAGATATTACTATTTGGTACAAATCTTCAAAGATGTAATTAGACATCATTTTGTTGTAATTTTAAAAAGAGGATAATATTTTTTTTATAATTTGTGTTTGTGAAAACTCTGGTAACAAATAATTTTGTAAAAAAAAGTAAATGTAAATATATATATAATAATTGACACACATTTTTTCCTTTTCCTATATTGAAACGACAACAATGATCTAACAAGTTTTTTAATACATACTAATTTTCACATTACATAACAAAACAATTGTTATGGGTTTACACAAAAAGTGCCACGCCCTAAAATGGCACCACTTTTGCAAATCGAAGCTTAAATTTTCTTATGGGAATTTACATGTAAAAATGACGATTTTGATTGTCGGGCCGGCATAGCCTAATCTACTACTTTTTAATTATACTAATAATATTAATATAATTTGCATCAAGTAAGAGAAAACTCAATTGAATACAGAAACAAGCGTTAACAAAATGTTATGCTAATATATGAGTGCTTCTAGTGGCAGTTGACATAATCGACACTTTTTTTTTTTACATATGATTAGCTATTTCATTTACAAATACAGTGTCAGATGTTAGAATAAAAAGAAGTATTTTGCATATAGCACTGAAAATATATAACCGCTTATAGTAACAGTTGACATTTTTTAAAATTAATATTGTTGACGTATTCTACTTATTATCTTTACAATTTATGTTTAAAATTAATATTTTTGACATTATCTACCCATTACGTTTATAACCTATATTTAAAATTAATATTGTTGAAATAATCTACACATCACCTTTACAAACTATGTTTATTATTAATATTTAACAACATAATCTTCTATCTCTTTTTTTTCATTTTTATTGCAGTAAAAGCAAGCATGTTCAGGAATTAGTAGAAAAAGATGTATCCTACAAATAGCACAATGTAAATCAGAAGCACTAACAACATAAGCTCTTTTGTAGTGGCAGCTCACATGATCGGACTCCCCTCTCCGTAAATATCTCATGTGAATTGCACTACAAGGAAGGCAAATAGCAAATGTTCCTAGTCTTCGACTTTCAATTTTAGAGTAGCTTTGTATAACACATACATCTTTTTCTTCAAAATTATTAAATAATTCACTAGCCCTAAACTTGCTTACTTTTACGTCAGCCTCGGTTCCTAAATTTAGCAGTTGTCCATCCATGTCCACTCCTTCCTCAAATTTCCTGATCATCTTCCTCCATCTCTTCTTCTTCCTCCTCAATATAATTAATGTCGATGTTAAACAAGAATGATCTTCTAACAAGCCTAGATGATTTGTCCAAAAATTAATGTTTATAAGTGATGGAATCGCCTTCCAAGTTAATAAAAATTTCTTCTCTTTCTTCAATTTGAGCGGCGTTCTCCACATTATTTTCTTCAATTTGGTCAGCGTTTCCAATCATATTTTCTGCCATCGTTAGGAGCTTTAGATTTAGATAGATATATTTGATAAAAAACAATTTTGGTTATAGGTTATAAATAATATCGACAACTGATATTACAGCGAATGATACTGTATGATCGTCGAGTGGATGTTCTTAAGTATATATCCCATCGACCACCACTTTTACTACCTGCAATACTTAAGTTTTTTTTTTTTTTCGCTGTCCCTTTCCCTGTCAGTTTCCTCTTGGCGGAGCGGGGAGACCCCCCTTAACCCCCCCTTAACCCCCCCTTAACCCCCCTTAACCCCCCCTTCACCCTCACCTTATCTTCTTTCTCTCCCTTCCTTCTTTCTCTTTTTTATATGTTTCTCCTTTTTCCTTCCTTCTCCTTTTTCCTTCCTTCTCCTTTTTCCTTCCTTCTTCTTTTTCTTTCCTTCTCATTTTTTCTTTTCTTCTTTTTTAATCTAACCTAACCTAACCTAACCTAACCTAACCTAACCTAACCTAACATAACCTAACTTAACTTAACCTGAAGAGGGTAGCCCGAAATTGGGGAGCCGGGATTTGAGTCTCGGAAATTCAGGGGTCCGGGGGGGGGGGGGAGGGGGAAGGGGGGGGGGGGGGGTAATGTTGTTGATCGGCTTGGGAAAGTGGTTTTTAGAGATTGTCGTTCAACTTTAAGTAGGACACATGTGATTAACTTTTGCATATAAAATCGCCTCAGCGAAGAGACGAATGCAATTGATTTCTGCATTCACACTGTGCAGAGCTTGCGAGTTTTCTGGTGTTTACATTGTGTCTATTTGGTAATTTTTTAATTTTTATTTTTATTTCTAACATTTTTATTTGGCAAGATTTAATTCTTATATATATTGGCGACATTTTTATGTACATTTGTGGCATTTTTATTTGTTATTACGATTTTTTTCATAATGGACAATTTTTTGGCATCGAGTAGCAAAATAATTGACAATGACTTTGACTTATACACATGTACTCAAATGCAAAATTTTGCAAACCAACAAAACAATGAAACAGACGTATTTACAACTAGTCAACAACAAACTATTCAGGACTTGAATGAAATTATTTACAATAGCCAAGTTCAGAATAATGCCAACAAACACAACAACGAAAAATATTTATTTACAGCTACTCAACAACAAACTCTTGACGATCTTAATGACATTATTGACAACAAAACGGACTTAATTACAACAAAAACTAAACAAACTCTTGAAGAACTGAATGACATTGACGAAAATCAATTCGAAAATTCTAGCTATGAGGATATTGTTTGTTTTCAAAAATCTAATCCAAATTATTTAACATTAAAATCGCCAATTAATTCTCCGAGACCAATTTGCTCTCCTTTTTTGTTTAGTGAAAATTCTGATTCGGAAGAAGAACAAATTGATCAAAATTTAAGTTTGGCTATTTGTCCTATTAATTCACCATATGATATTGTAAATTCTGATTCGCAAGAAAAACAAATTCATCAAAATTTAAGTTCGGCTATATCTTCTATTAATTCACCATATGCTATTGTAAATTCTGATTCGCAAGAAAAACAAATTGAAGCAAATTTAACTTCGGATATTTCTCCTAATAATTCACCAGTTGAACAAAATTCAATTTCGAAACCATCATTTATCATTAAAAAAAAATTTAAAATTAAAAAAAAAAATAAAAAACAAATAGCAAACCTTAAGTGTCTGGGTTTCGCTATTCAAAATTTAACTAATTTGATCAGAATTAAAAAGGGAGACGAAAGTACGGTGAATTATGTTAAACAGGCCTTTGACAAATTAGTTGACTCATTTGAAGAAATGGATTCATAAAGTCAATTAATTTCTATTGCTTTTTTCAAAATTTGACTATAACTAAATAAAAATGCACAATATTAATTTTATTATTATACAAAGAACTTCAAAAATGCAACTGCTTTTTTCAAAATTTGACTATAACTAAATAGAATTGCACAATATTAATTTTATTATTATTAATATCCAGAAAACTTCAGAAATGCATAAGTGTGTAACATGTAATAAAGTCTTCACTAGAAAGGATAATTTATTGCGACATATTAAAAAACATGTTAACGGAAATTCCACAAAACTCAACAGTTGGTTGAAAAAACCAAAGCTTGTTAAAGGTAAGAACATTTTATTTTTCATGTTATATTTTGTAAAATATTTTTTTCTTAATTTATAGATTCTACAAATATTGTAAAGAATGCAAGAAAAATATAAACCAAAGTCTATGGGGTGGACATCTTCGATCTAGTGTGCACAAGAACAATTCCAAAATAGGCTTGGAGGAAGGTGTTGAAATTATCAAGTCAGTATTCAGGGAACGAATAATATCTTATAGGATTTCCTCACACCAAAACTTCATAAATGTGAAAGAATATTTTCAACATTTGGAATACAAAATTGCACATCTAATAGATCCAGAACTGCAGAAACATAAATGTATCAAGCTAAATATGGAACTGTTCGGTTTCTATTTTAACCCCAGCAGCGACAGCTATGATGTCAAATCTTTTAATGCGCCGTTCCAAGTCATTTGCCAGGGATATCAGAAAAAAGAACTGTTAGAGCAAATCTGCACCATTATTGACCAGAAAGCTGACGAATTTGCAGAAAGAGATTCAGGTAAAGAATTTATTTTCGATTTTACAACAGCAACAAAAAAAGTAATTTTTTAATTTTTACGTTGCAGGATGGGCTTTGATGAATTTACTTCATTTGGAAATTAATGTTAACAAGCACAATCCGCTGAGAGCCTCATCTTTTATCGAACTTCCTCAAGAGATCAAGAGACGTCAAGCTGTGATCAACATTAGGAATGATGACAACTTTTGCTTCGCCTGGGCAGTTGTGTCTGCTCTTCACCAACCAAGCGGATTAGATTTTGAAACTTCATCCTACCCACACTACTCTTCTGTTTTGGATATGTCAGGTATAGAATTTCCAATGTTGCTAAAGAACATTAAGATTTTTGAAGAAAAAAATAACATTTCTATTAATGTATATGGATTAGAAATTATAAATCCTAAAAAGGGGTATGAAGTAATTGGTCCACTTTATTATTCATCGAATAAAAAAAATCAACATGTCAATTTATTGTTAATAAGTGATGATGATGAAAAAACTTTTCATTATTGCTATATTAAAGAAGAAAGATTTATCAAAACTAGTTTCTGCACAAATTTCTAAACATCACGGAAAATAGTATATTTGCGATGGTTGTTTACAATATTTCCCTACAGAAGAAAATTTATTACAACACAATAGCTATGATTGTGATCATTTACGAACTAACCTACCTTCTAAAGAATTAATAAAAGATAAGTTTGGAAACTATTCATATGAAATATTTTGAAATTTGTAAATTATCATAAACAAATGAAAGTTCCTTTCGTGGTGTATGCAGATTTTGAATGCATTTTAAAGCCTTTAAATAATGACAATGTTGATAAAAATCCTAATACTTCATACACCTTAAAACAATATGAACATATTCCACATTCATTTGCCTATTACATTAAATGTTCCTTCGACGATAATTATTCTAAATTTGAAAAATATAGAGGTCAAAATTGTGATACATTATTTATAAATTCTTTAGAAAGAGATGTGTATAACACATAAAATAAATATTTAAAGGCTCCTAAAAAAATGATCCCTTTGAACGAACTGGACAAAATTTATCATAACTATGAAAAAGTTTGTCATATTTGTAATAAACCTCTTTTAAATGACAGGGTTGCAGATCATTGTCATATAACCGGTCTTTATAGAGGTACAGCTCATTCACTTTGCAACATAAATTACAGAATACCTAACTTTATTCCAGTTATATTGCATAATTTGCGTAATTATAATTCTCATCTATTTCTTAAAAAATTATGCTTAAACAAAGAACAACTAACAGTTATCGCACAAAACAAGGAAAAATATATTTCATTTGAAAAGCTTATTCATGTGGATAACTATTTTGATAAAAAGACACAAAAGGCTAAGAAAAAAAATATATCATTAAGGTTTATTGATTCTTTTCAATTTCTATCCCATTCCTTATCAAAACTCTCTGAAAGCTTAAAAGATGAACAATGTAAGGAAATAAAAAAAATTTTCAATGATGAAGAAAGATTTAAACTTATTCGGCAAAAAGGTGTATTTCCTTACAATTATATTGATGATTATTTAAAATTAGAAGAAACAACTTTACCTCAGAAAGACCAATTTTATAATACTTTAACGGATGAGCACATCAGTGATGCAGAATACCAAAGAGCTGTAAAGGTTTGGCAATTGTTTAAATGTGAATCTCTTGGTCAATACTCCGACGTTTACTTACTCTCTGATACTTTACTTTTGGCAGATATTTTTGAAAATTTTAGAAGCACTTGTTTATCCACATATAAGCTCGATCCAGGTCATTTTTACACTTTTCCAGGTTTATACTGGGAGGCGTGTTTGCGTTATACTGGAATAGAGTTAGAATTGTTAACTGATCCAGATATGATACACTTTTTCAAAAAAAGCGTTCGCGGTGGTGTGAGCTCTTGCATTTGTAGAAAATCTGAAGCTAATAACCCATTTCTTTTAAATTTTGATCCTTTAAAGCCAACTAAATACATAATTTATTATGATGCAACAAATTTGTATAGTTATGCAATGTCACAGCACATTCCAACGGGAGATTTTGTTTGGTTAACAGATAAAGAAATCAATGATTTAAATATTATGAATATTTCTAAAAAATCTAATAAGGGATATGTTTTAGAAGTTGATTTAGAATATCCTACAAGTCTACATTCCTATCATAACGATTTTCCGTTTTGTCCAGAAAACTTTAAACCGCCAAATTCTAAATACATAAAATTAATACCCAATTTAAATGATAAATCAAAATATGTTATTCACTATCAATTATTAAAACAATGTTTGGAACATGGACTCAAGTTAACTAAAGTTCATAGAGTTTTACAGTTTTCTCAATCTGATTGGTTGAAAAAATATATAGACTTGAATTCAAGATTAAGAAATGATTCAAAGAATGAATTTGATCGTAATACTTACAAGTTGGCAAATAATAGTATTTATGGCAAGACTATGGAAAATGTTGATAGGAGAATTGACGTAAGACTTGTTACAGAGTGGGAAAAAAATAGAAGAAAAGATGGTGCTGAGAATTTAATTGCAAAACCATATTTCAAGGACTTAACAATATTTTCTGAAAACTTGGTAGCTATTCAAATGCAAAAGATTCAAGTTACTTACAATAAACCAATATATGTAGGCTTCTCAATATTAGATATATCTAAAACTGTCATGTATGATTTCTTTTATAATTTTTTAAAACCTCTTTATCAGGAAAATATTTCACTTTTATACACCGATACCGATTCGTTCATTTTAGAAGTCACAACTCCAAATATTTATTCTGATATGATAAATATTCACAAATTTGACACATCTAATTATGAATTTAATAATATTCATGAAATACCTATTACAAAGTCAGTTATAGGAAAATTCAAAGATGAATATGCTGGTGAACCCATTACTGCTCTCTTTGGTACTGGAGCAAAAGCATATTGTATTAAAACGGAAAACAGTTTAACAAAAAAAGCAAAAGGTGTTAAAAAAAGTGCAATTAAAAAGCAGTTGGATTTTATTCATTATAAAGATGTTGTTGAAAATCATTCTAAAACCTTTTGTTCAATGTATGTTTTTCGATCTAGACAACATACAATTTTTACAGAGTTAATTAATAAATTGGCTTTGAGTTCCGAAGATGATAAGCGGTATAAAATTCCCTATAGTTTTAATACATTAGCTTGGGGACACCAAGATATTGCTTTGTATCAATGGAATGCAGAACATGAAGATTTAGATATATTTATGTAGATATTATAAGGTATTTAAATTTGTTGTTTTTGAAACCAAAGTTAGTCTTCATAAGTCTTTCACAAAATGTGCTTAGAAACTTTTGACAAAGAAATTGATAACAGTTATTTTAAGACATATGAAAAACGACTTTCCACTTTTAAAAAATGGAAAGGAAAATTGAGACCAGAAGTGTTAGCTGGAGCTGGGTTTTACTATACTTCAATCAATGATATTTGTAAATGTTTTTATTGTGGTATTGAAATTTTTGATTGGTTAAGTTATGATGATCCTATTGTGGAGCATAAGAAATTTGCTAGGAATTGTGATTTAAATAACTGTTTATAGAAAAATAGGAATCGAATAATTGTAACCATTCAAAATAAGTCTTCAAGCTACACATTTTATATAGTATTATTGATATCCTTATTTATGAACTTTTACATATATTTAAATTAAGTATTTTATTGTTATTTTTTACAACTGCTTTTGCTTTCGTGGTGAAAGTATCTGCTTAATGTTAATAAATTTGGAATATAATTATTAATTTGTTTTAATGACTATCAGTAGATCTCAATTTATTCTTCTTTATTTTATTTTCCAAAATGTTTTTTATGTTCATCATCCCCCTGGCGTAACACAGTGTGAAATATGTTTTTCTAATAAAACAGACGTCACTCTAAGTAAATATTGTAAATTTATGAAAATTGGATTAATTAACAATAGTACAATTAGTTGGATGGAACGAATAAATGGAAATGAAAATGCAAGTAAATTTTTTAAAATTTTGTATCTTTATCCAAATCGATCTATTTTTGATACAAATTGGATAGAAAGGTTAGAGTTTAAAAATAATCAGTTACAAATTTTAACCCCCAACTGTACCAATTATTATGACGGATTCAAAAATTATTACTTTTTCATCATTAGTGTTACATTAAACTTTGCATTATTTTTATACATTACCATTTTAATTATTTATCTTTATTACAAATTTGAAAATGGAAATCTATTTTTTCATTAATCCATTTTAATCGAAACTTTAAAGAAAGTGGGGATGAGAATATTTAAGTACAAGAATAACACAATATGTTTCAGTCTCGTTTAGTCATTATGAACAACGCCGTGGTTCATAAACCTTTGGAAACGCTTCTTAATTCAGAAATTTATTTTTTAAATAATTCTTTGTCAAAATTTGTTCTTGTTGGCATTAGTTTAAATGATTTTTCTCCAAAAATTGTAATTGGTGGAAAAACTGGATTTTCAATCGCACTAACCGAAGAAAATTGGAAAGACATTTGTGTTCATCAAGGAATTATTGTAAACAATTTCTACTTTCCTCAAGTTGATCAAACCAGTGTGAATATAAACAACATTCATCTGCAGGTTCAGAAAATAAATGATACCCCTGTTCTACAAATTACAAAAGAGTCTTTGGACAATTTGTGGCGATTAAAGGAAATTATTGATTATAGATTATCTATACTTAAAAGGCAAGAATTTAATACATATTTCAAAATATTTCAAAATAATATTTCAGCTGATTGTGGCGACTTGTGTACGCAAGTTTATAATATAATAAGTCCAACAGAAAATCCTAACAGTGAAAATGTTTCAACTATGATGGAATTACTTGCTTTATATCCTGAACAAATGGAAAACAAATTGAAGCAAAATGGAACAAAACGAAAATATTACGAAGAAAACAATGAAAATGGATCAAAAAGAAAATATTACGAAGAAAACAATATCTTTTCTGGAAGAGAACAATAAGGTGCATGTGATAGTGAAGTGGAGCTTTGCTTACAGACAAGCCCGTAGGAGTAACTTTCAGATGTGGTACTTAGATAGACTCCGTTTTGAAAAAAGAATAAATGATTGTAAATTTATTCTAGATTCGATATTATCTGAGGAACATAGAAATAAAATATATTTGACACGTTTTAATGAAAATTGTATTTGATATTTTACTTAATAAAATTTTAGTTTCCTAAATGTGAATTTTATTTGAAATTAATTAGCACATTAAGACTTTGTAATTTGTATCAGCTAAAGCATAAAGTGAGGAACAGAAATAAAACAAATTTAACTAAAATTTAATTTCAATTTAATTAAACAATATTTTTTTTATCAATCCATGTATTATATTTTTTATCAAGTCCTAACCATTTCACATAAACTTTGTTTCCTTTCCTTCTCAAAATCTTCTCAATAAGATACACATCGGTATGCTTTACTTTTAGTAATTCTTGCTCATAAAAACCACCCAGAATGTCCTGATTATCTTCGTCTTGAATTAAATATGTCCAAGGGTTTGTCATCTTAACTTCTTTAATGTGGAATATCTCATTTGACCAATTTGGTGTGTAACCTTTTGAAAATGCCTCTCGATGCTTGCTTATTCGTACGTGATCACCCACTTTAAACTTTGGAGATTTTATATCTAACGTTTTAGCATGAGTAAATGCAGATTTCAAGATTCTATTTTCATTTATTTTATTTACTTGTTTTGGCTTCATTCCTATTGAAGAATGTTTTGTATTGTTATAATCTTTTACAATATCCGCTAATATATTAAACCATTTGTAATTTCCTTGAATGCTAAATATTTTCCACATATTATTCTTTAAAGTCCTGTTCACTCTTTCTACTATACTCACTTTCAAATTGGAAAACGTGCTATAATGGTTAATTCGAAATTGTTGCATCAAATTTTGAAAATTTACATTGAAAAACTCTCTCCCTCTGTCCGTTTGCAAGTTTTTTGGTGGAGTTTTTGCACTGATTAATATTTTTTTCATGGCCGCTGTTGCGTCTTTTCCAGATTTAGATTTTACCGGTTCGGCCCAAACATACTTAGAAAATACATTTATGGTAATCAAGATATATTTAAATCCCTTATTAAATTTGGCATAGGGTAACATTTCAACCAAATCAGCTTGAAAAAGATCATTTAACCCTTTCACTACCACCCTTCTGCGTTTGTAGTTTTTTCTAGCAGGTTTATGTAATTCATTAACGACTTGTTGTTTAACGGTTGCCATGACAACAAACTTGTTTATTCAATTTTAAGGAAGTTCACTCTCTATGTTTTGTAATAATTCGAAATATAACTTTTATTTGTTTTTTCCCATTCATTCAATTTATCAATTTGTATTGTATAACTTTTTTCATTTGAAACTTCACTAATTTTAGTAATCTCCTTTTCTAACGCATTAAAGGATTTTTTTATCTCTCCAGTTAAGAAAGTAGTTGATCTACTATCACTATTTTTGAATTCCTCCTCTGTTTTATTTAATTCTTGTTCTAATTTCTTAATTACACTGGACATATATTTTCCAAGGAAATATATTGTTGATTTTCTTCCAAAGTGAGTTGGTCAATTGTTCTACTGTTAAGAATGCTATTTTGATTTCTTTTTTATTCATCATCTAACCTTTTTATAAAAGTTCTTAATTGTTTAATTTTTTCCTTGTGTTTTTCAATTATTACTTCTCTTATATTTGTTTCCATTATTTTATTAATTTTGTTGATATCATCACTTAATTTTTTGTCTTCCTTTTTAACATGTTCATTTAAAAATTGCAAATCTTTACTTATTTGATTTAGCGTTAGCAACTGTTTATTAACGTTTTCAATTGGGGTATAACATCCTTTAATCTGGTTTTCATACTTTAAAAAATTTTCATCAAAAACCTTAAGCTTTTTAGCAAAGATTTCATTATTTGTTTCATTTTCACCTAATCTCCTTGTTAAATTATTAATGTCACTTATTCTCTCTTGATTTTGTTTTGAAATATGGCGTCCAAATTTATCAACTGTCATGTTGAGCTTTCATTAAACAATAAATATGATTATATTTGATAGCTGTTATTTATAGTATTACTTTATCTTCTCTTAATTCTTCAATAATAGAGATAATCTCGTTACTATGAGCACTATTTCCCGCATCACTTTATGAAATTAATAAACGTAGCCTATCAACAATTTCGTTTACATTATTCCAGTATACATAGTCTGTATTTGATCTGTTTGTTTTCAAGATTAATCCCTTTCCTGTAGATTTGGCTCTATTTGTTCTAAACGGAGGTTTTGGTTTGTTAAATGCTGTAACTAATCTTGGCAAGGTTTTTGTCTTTGTAATCCCCTTTCTTTGTAAATATGGTTCTATTATTGTAACATATTTGTGTGATGTATTTCCTTGAACTTGTTCATTTGAATCAAAATTCCTACGATATACATTTGTTTTAGCTAGAATGTTCATGTAATTATCTAAATCTTCCTTCTTATAACCTTTCGGTTCTTTTTTGAAAAGCAATTCGTATAAACCTGGCGTGCCAGTGTACGTTATTCCGCCCACTTTAATGTCTTTTCCAATAATTTCTACCGGTATCTGTGTTAAACCAAAAGAAAACTTATCCGTTTCGAGGTCATGAACTATTCCATAATAATGGTCAAATTTATGTTGTGTATCTTTCACACCCTCATCAATATATGATCTGGGTAATTCATGAAAATCTGCTAAGTAATCTTTATATGATGGTGTACCAACATAGGTTTGAATTGTTTTTCTAGTTTGTTCCAATATGTCTGACAAGTTTAAATTTGTTGTTGTGTCACTAGAAGGATCTGAAGTTTCTGCTATAACAGTTGATGACAATGGTTGTACTACAGAAGAGGAAGAAGTGATAGTACTGTCATTTAAAAATGTTGGTAGTTCCGTAGGGAGTAACGGAGTTTTTCCTGTTTTCTGAATATTTTTCGTCGGAGTTGATGTTTTATAAAGCTTTGTAGGTGTTTTGAAATCTTCATACTTTGAAACTCTTTCTTCTTTTAAATCGAATGGTTCGGATTTACCAATACTTGAAATTAGCTGTTTAAGTGGTTGTGTTATTGGTCTATAAGTTTGTTCTAATTCGGACTGAGCAGTAGAAGTAGCTAATTTCAAGCTTTGATATTTCTGCTTCACGGCTTGTCTCGATCTTATTAATTCTCGAGCTAAACGTTTATCCATGCTGTACAAGTTTTAAATGAAATAAAACTGCAAATTTTTTACTTTTATAAATATATAAAGGAATCGAATTTACTCCTATATCTGCCGTGATTTACTTCACAATCTTTGTCATTTACAAGAAAGCCATATGGATCCATCCAACAGTTAGCACAAATATTTTTAAACTGATCAAATTTCATATCCAATATACAGTGGTCATTATATATATGTCTTAAACTCAAACAGTCCTGTTTAAATAAAATTAATAAGTTTGCATTTTCTCGAATTAGACGTTTAAGGATTGAGGAATATCCTTGAAAAATAAAAAAACAATCGGTGTTTCTATGCCTTCCATGCGTGAAATAGTCCCTAATAATAGATTGATTATGACAAGGAATATCATCAAAAATGATAACGGAATTTGGCTTTATCTCATGAGGTGAAATTTCTTTCATAGGCTTTAACAACTTTCTTAAATATTCATATTTTGGTTGATCTAATGACTTTGAATAAACATAGACATTTTCAAACCTAATTCCATTAGGATGCTCGAGCAGTGTAAGCATAACGTTGGTTTTACCGCTACCACTGCAACCAACTATAAGCCCTCTTTTTGAACCACCGCAAAATAAGTCACCATGCTTTCTCAACTGTTTACTTAAAATTTTTTCGTCATGATTATTTACTGGTAATGAGAATTTTTGTTTTTCAATCCTCATTCTTAATCACACTAGTAAATATTTTTAGCTGTAAAAGTATTTATACCAGAAAAATGTCAATGTGCTTTTAGTATAAAAAGAACTTCAATGACTGTGGGTCGTCATAAGTTGAAAAAAACTATTAAAACACGTAATAGAAAAAGCTCTGGTTTAGTAAATAAATTAATTAGTAAACTACCTTTCGAAGTTCATATACCAGGATATAATTATTGTGGTCCCGGCACCAACTTGGAAAAAAGATTAACTAGAGGTGACGTTGGTATAAATCCATTGGATTCCGCTTGCAAAGAACATGATATATCTTACTCTCAGACTGAAGATTTATCAAAAAGACACATATCTGACCAAATATTAGAAAAAAAAGCCTGGGATAGGGTAAAAGCTAAAGATTCTTCTATTGGTGAAAAAATTGCAGCTTTAAGTGTTGCAGGAATAATGAAGGGTAAAAGAAAGTTCGGTTTGGGATTAAAAAATACAAAAGGGGGTAAACTTAAATTGAGAAAAAAACGTATCATTCGAACACCCAAAAAAATTGGAGGATTTCTACCTCTTTTGTTTCCCATTCTTGGCGCCCTGGGTGCACTAGGTGAAGGCGCGGCAGGAATTGCTAAGGCAGTAAATGATGCTAAAGCAGCTAAACAGCAACTAGAAGAAATACATAGACATAATATTGCAATGGAAAATGCTTCTAAAGAAGGCAAAGGATTATATATTAGACCATATAAAGGAAAGGGACTATTTATTAGACCTTATAAAGGAGGATCCGTCAAAATGAAAGCAATCAGACAAAAAAAAAACTCAAAATAAGTTTTCCAAAAAGAGCACTTACGAACAATGATATTATTAAATATGTAAAGCTGTTAAAAATGGCTAACTGGCTTTAGAGGTGTTTTTATGCTCGATGAACTTCCAAAAAAAATTAATCTGAAAGAATGTGGTATTGTAAATTTGGATAAAAAACAAAATAAAGGATCTCATTGGACTGCTTATATTAAAAATAACAAAAATGTAATATATTTTGATAGTTATGGAAATTTAAAACCACCTTTTGAACTTCTCAAATATTTTAATTCGAATGGCAAAGTGGATGTATTTTATACTTATGAAAATAAACAAAAATTTAATTCATATAACTGTGGTCAACTATCCGTAAAATTTTTGCAAAAAAATATATAAACTCATTATTTATTGTAATATCTCATTCATAAATAAACTACAATGTCTACCACAATTGCCATATCAGGAAACAGTTGTGTTTTGTCTGCTGATTTTAATCCGCCCATATATTTAGAGGATGAAAAACAATATTACCTGGGTTTAGCTGATTTTGAAACGTTTATGACTATCCCCAATATAAAAGAAGGATATAATAAATTTTATATAGATAATAAAGTAATTGTTATTCCCGACGGAACTTATGATATTACACATATAGAAACATACATAAGAGAAAGTATAGAAGATTTATTTCCGAATGAAAAAATTTTTTTTCTTTTAAAAGCAAATGTTAATACTCTAAAAACTTTTTTAATGTGTAGTAGAATAATTGATTTTACCAAGGAAGATTCGATAGGAAAAATGTTGGGTTTTAATAGCAGGATACTAGAAGCTATGAAAGAGGAAGAATCAGATAATGTTGCAAAAATAACTAAGGTTAATGCTATTTGTATTGACTGTAATATTTGTGTCGGTTGTTACAATAATGGTAAACCTGTTCATATTATTCACCAGTTTTATCCAATTGTAGCTCCAGGGTATAAAATAGTTGAATCTCCTTTGCCCATTTTGTATTTTCCAGTTAGCGTCAAAGCAATTAACAATATAACAGTTAAAATAGTTGATCAAGACGGAGAACTTATCAGTTTTAGAGGAGAAACTATAACAGTAACAGGTTACATTTACAAACAAGTGAAATATAAAATGGTTGTTAGATATAATAGAGCCCTTGGGATGAGACTTGCCCCTACCACTATCAACAAAGTAAAAACTTATAAAAAGAAAAAGCCTAAACAACAGTTCAGTATCAAATCCAACACCAACAAGTTAAGACGAGATAATCGTAAATTTCTCACATCCTTGGGTTTCACTGTTTTAAAATAATGAACATATTAAACGTAAACGAAAAGCTTTATGTAGACAATTCCATCGTCAGTTCTGAGCTTCACACATATCAACCATATATTTCTTCCAAATTCGATTACAATGATGAAATAAGGATCCCAATTCAAGAACTCGATGCTTACACTCTACCATCAGATAGTTTACTTTATATCGAAGGAAAATTAACTAATACAGAAGGTAAATATAAGAAAGAATTGCTATTTATTAACAATGGTATAGCCTTTTTGTTCAGAGAAATCCGCTATGAACTAAACGGAATTACTATAGATTCAATAAGAAATGTTGGATTAGCATCAACCTTAAAAAGCTACCTTTCTCACAATACCAACGAAAGTTTAAAACTGGAAAATGCAGGTTGGTTTCCACATCGGAAAGAAGGTGATACAATTTTAGTTGATAATGATGGAAAATTCTCCGTATCCATACCACTAAAAATGCTTTAAGGATTTTTTGAAGATTACAGAAAAATTATTATGAATATGAAACAGGAATTGGTTCTTATTAGATCAACTGATGATTTAGATGGTGTTATTTTCAAAGAAGATCCGGCACACCTTGTTACTGCTCCTGATACTCCATTGGTTACTTTCGATAAAATTTATTGGAAAGTTCCTCACATTCTAGTTGATATGCCACAACAACTTGCTCTATCAAAAATATTAGAATCAAATAAAGATATATTGATAGGATTCAGGAGTTGGGAACTTGTTGAATATTCTTCTCTAACCGAAACAACCCGTCACACATGGCCGGTAAAAACAACTAGTAAACTAGAAGCTCCTCGTAATGTTGTAATTGGCTTTCAAGAAAACCGAAAAGGGAAAATTGTTAAAGATATGAGTAAATTTGACAATATTACCTTGTCAAATATTAGAGTATATTTAAATTCTGAAAGATATCCTTATCACGATTTGTACTTAAATTTCGAAGAAAACAAATTTTCTGCTTTATACGAAATGTTTGCCAACTTTAGACAGTCTTACTATGGTGTTCCAAATGAACCCATTTTTAATCCTGAACAATTCAAAAACATTAGTCCTATTACACATATTGATTGCTCCCATCAAAAAGAAACAATTCAAACGGGATCCGTAGTAATGAGAATTGAATTTGAGACACACAATGCAATTAAAAAAGATACTTCTGCTTATTGTCTTATTTTACATGACAAATTATTTAGCTACAACCCTCTTACTAAAATTGTGAAACAATTATAAACTTTATCCCCACTATTTTCATATTTCGATTTAATTTAAAGAAATTTTCAAAAGCTTTTAGTTTCAGTCATGACATCAAAACTACAACTACAAATTGAAAAATTTATTTTTAAAATTAATCAACTGAAAGAAGAAATTGCAAATTATTCAAGTAAAAAAAGTCTCATTAAAAAATTTGCTGCTTTGAAAATATGAGATTGGTTATAGATATTCAAGGATTCAAGGATGAAAAAAATAAATTTATACCGAAAGAGCTTGCAGCTTTTGATGGTTATGAAATGACTCATTACATTTTTAAAAAGCTTTTTCCAATGGAGTTTCTTTCACCTGATTGTCACAAGCAGGCGGTATGGTTAACGAAAAATTATCATTGTATACATTGGAATAATGGATTTACTCCATTACATCATTTCCCAAAAATATTGAAACACTTACGAAGAAAGCAGATTTTGTTTTTGTAAAAGGAAGCGAAAAAAGGGATTTTATACAGAAATATTCTAAAAAGCCTGTGATTGAAATAGATGAACAACCAGCGCTAAAGCTAATGGAACCAAAATGCTTCTATCATTCAAAATCACCTTTTATGTGTGCTTTGACAAATGTGTTATTTTTATATGACAATTGTTTTATGAATGAATAAAAATATAAAAAAACTTAATTACATTTTTATTTTGCATTAACCAACCATGATTGAATACAATTAATATGATACCTTAAATCTAATTTTCTAAATTCATTTAAAAGTTCATACTCATTTTTATATTTTAAATAATCATTACAAAATTTAGCGGCTAATTTACATTGTTCCATTCGATCTATATTATTAACATATGCTGACAAATCTTGTGCTTCTGCGTCTTCTTCGCCTACAATTGATGAATATTGGAAGTATGCAGCAGATATAATAAACTCTTCATACATTTCAGTAACCATTTGCTCCATTGTAAATATTATTAAATTTATTCTTCCTTTTCAATTTCTTGAAGAATAGTATCCTCGTCAATAAATTGCTTCAAGTCTTTTAAATAGTAACCAAAGCCAATATCTTTTAGATCTTGAATAAGTTGAAAAAAATTTAATGTTTCAATGTATTTGTTGCAACAGAGGGCAGCCTTTACGAATTCCGCAGATTGATTACAATAAAAGTCTATCCACTCCGGACCACTTGCCATACAATATGAGAAATAGGTTTTTGAAAGATTACTAAATTTCTCCTCTAATAATTTAACTGCAATCAGCAACTCAGCCATTTCATTTATTTAACATAATATTTTAAATATGTAGGGGGACGTCTCTTGCGAATAGGATTAACTTTCCTTGATAATACCTGTTTTTTATCTTCGTATAATTGAAACCTCTTTTGGGTTGCAATAATAGCAGGTATAAATTGGCAATCTTCTCCTATAAATTCTATTAGGTGGCTTAATTCTCCTACAAAGTATGATTTCCCAAATGTATTGAAAAACGTAGTAAGGCTTATAATTCCTTCTAAATAATCATCACAACAGTCAATTGCTTCCAAATAATCTCGTTTCAGTGGATAAAACAGCTTGGTGTATTCATCTTTCGAAGTCACTTCAAAGAAATTGAGATATTTAACTTTTAACTGTCTGATAGTTGTAGTTAATTTTTCGCGATTACACATAATTCACTTATTACTTGACACATGTTTTCTTTTTGTTTTATACAAAATTGGTGGAAAAATTCAAAAATAACTTTTTACGCAACTCGAGCACAGCTTAGTAAATGTGCCTCGGCATACTAAAATTATCATGATGCACCTATTTATAAGACTTAAGAATGCAAAATCAAATGTGGGAGAACAAAGAGAAAAAATTAAAAATATGATGCGAATGAGAATAAAAGGGGAGGAAGTTAAGAATGAGGGACATGAGAGAGAGGAAGAGGAGGAGGAGGAGGCGCTCCCCTATTATAACTACTATATATATATATATATATATATATATATATATATATATATATATATATATATAGAACAACCCAAAAAAAAATACGCCAGAAAAAAGATGTTCGATTTTGACAGAGAGGAATATTTAAAATTCTATAAAAATGGTGTGGTGTGCAGGTGTTTAAAGCTTTCCAGTGATTTTATTTCCGGGTGATTTTTTCCCCCATAAAAAAGCAAGGTTTTTATTGCAACTATATTTTTCGAACCGCTTTTGGAAGATACCACTATAAGGACAAAGTAACTAGACACAAAAATCGGTAAATTTTTTTTACTCGAAAGATCCCTTGTTATGAATATTTTCTTGTATTGGGAATAATAAAAAATTACCCACTTTTGTTCGGCATATAGCCATTTGGTAACATATATACATACACTGGCTTTTCAAACATTTTTATTGGGTGCCCTTTTATTCCACCATATTGGCATATTGGATTCCTACCAATATTTGACCAGTTTCTACCTATGCCACACTTGGCTTTTAGGCATAATTTAACATAAATTGGATAAGTACTTTTTACACTGATTTTTTAAGACCATTTTATCCCTATATCACATTTAATTTTTGTGCACAATTTGAAGTTGTTTGAAAATTTATTTGCGTTGATTTTTTGAACCTTTATTTAGACCGTTTGCTTTGCCATCTTGAATTCGTATCACGGTGTTACTAGTTTATCTCTATATTACACTTAATGCTTGCACACAATTTTAAATTAATCTAATAAGTGTTTTCTCAGGCTCATTTTTTTTGGATTAACAACTCTTGATTTTTGTGCAAAATTTAAGGCAGACTGGATAATTAGTTTTAATAATACTTTTTCGGTTTCACCAGCCCGTCATTTGTTAGGCCATATTGGATTTTTACCAAAATGTTACAAGTTCATCTCCATACGACCCTCAATTTTTGAACAAAATTTGGGATCAATCGGGTTAGTAGTTTTTTTCGCTATGCCGCGAATTGATAGACAGATCGACGCAAATTTCGAAACTGTTTTTTGTCTTGATCCTATGATATCTAGGGACACTAAAATACGAAGATATGTAAAAATCTGGGAGGATGTTTTTTTTCACGATTATAAACATTTTATTTCATCGCTGTTTTGTTCATACTTTATTCTTACTCAAAATGTGAAATTAATCTAGTAAGTGGTTTTTTTCAGATTGATCCTTATAAATATTTTATCAAGCCGCCAGTTTGATTCGCCATCTTGGATTCGTTCAAAAATTTTACTAGTTGATTCTTACGTGATAATTGATTTTTCTGTAAAATTTCGGGCAAACTGGATAAGCAGTTTTTACTAATATTTTTTTCAACATTTCACTAGGCCGCCATATTGGATTTTTCCAAAGTGTTACCATTTTCATATGCCCATATGGTTCTTAATATTTGACCAAAACTTGAACTCAACATTTTGGCAATGCCGCGAACAGACATATAGACAGACCGACGGAATTGAGAAAACACGTGTTTTGGCATCTAAGGAGAAGGACACTATCACGTGAAGATCTGTAAAAACCTGGGAGTGTGATTTTTTCACGATTACAATACTTTCCTAGGAAACTAAAAATACGATTAAATATGTAATCACATGTTGTAGCCACAGATTTCCCCTTTTAAATTCATATTTAAACAAAAATTCCTAATTTGGTTGGAATTATTATAAATTTAGTTTCCGGACGTTTTCACAATCTTCAGATTTTCTCTTGCAGATATGTCAGTAAGAAAAAATAAACTATCGTATTTAGGACAAAATCATCCAGGTCAGTTTTGCTCCTCACGTTATTTTTTATATTTTTATAGATGCTCTACCTGCATTATTTTAGCAGATACTGGCAGAAAACTACTTTTTACAAATATTTCTTGCACTTGCAGAGGGTCTAACAACAATTGTAGTAGCCCTGCTCCCAATTTTTCTGAAGTTTAGTGTCGTGTTGGTAACTGAATTTCTGGCTACATGCATGACTGTTAAAAACATTAAGCTTCTTTGCATGGACAGTCGAGTAATGATTATGATTTGGTTCATGTGCAGTTTATACGTATTTTTTCACATTTCATATACTATAGCAAGACTTTTTTTTTATTATCGTTCTTATATTTCAAAAACTTTAATTGCAGCTGTTCCACTCGGGAATTAATGGAAATAAAATTTTAAAAATAATTATTTATAACTTTATTTTTCAGGTCATCTCTGCTTTATAAATTTTAACTAACTTTCCCACGTGGACAAGACCTTGCCTCTATTTCAATCGATGTTTATATACAAAAAGTTGTATTAAATTTGAATTTTACTCCCTACCCTTTTATTAAAACTTGTATGACATTTTAATTTATTTTCATAATGTTTACTCTGAAAAATCTGATGGCAAAAATATCGAACATATATTTTTATTTATTTAAACAGTAACTTTCGAACAGGATTTTTAATATTTTTTTAATATATTTAAATGAGATTTTTATTTGTTTAAATTGTAAGTAAATAAATCGGTAAATTACTAAATTTCTTTCATAATCAGTACAAGTTCTACTGACGTGAGCCCACTTTGTCAATTGATACATTATGTAGCACTTGTATCTTTATTTATATAATTATATAGATAGTTTTAAAGACATTGTTTTTTTTACTTTTTTTAATTTACAACGAACACTGAATTTAAAATCAAAAATTATAATTATTATCAAATTACGGCTTCAGCAGTTGACACAAATATTATATTACATCAAATGAAAATGAGACAATGCTTTGTCAAAAATAATTTGCAACAGGGATCTTGTATAAATGTATGATTTAGCCAAAATATGATATTCTCTACCGTTCGAAATCGGTATATTGCTTTTACCGGGAACTAGTAACGTAATTGGAGGTTTTTGTGATATATAAGACCCCCCCTAATTATGAGTATTGTTTTAAATACAATTATTTATTTTAAAAAATGGTTGCTCTCTTTACAAAAAGTTAGTTTTTTTAAAGGTGTGTCTTGTTATAAACCTTTTAATTTAATAGTTATCTATACCAATACTGAAAGACAAAAACTTTATTATTTACTCTGTTTCTATACATGTTTAGTTCTTGAAAATATTTATTATAACAAAATCAAAATTGAAAAGAACTTCTCTTGGTATCAGAGCCCTGAGGAAGTATATAAATTGTTCGAAACATCGGCTTATTAAAAAAGGTATTTTATTAAACTTAGACCCTACCAACCCATCAAAATTAAAAAAATCTAGAAGATTAAGATTCATTATCATTAAAAAAAAAACACTTATTGGTGATAAAGCATCAAGTCCGGCGAAGATTTCGGATGTGTTCTTCGGATTCACAAATGTCGGTTTTGCTCTTTTTGGCGAGTCTGTTGTGGTAATCCACTTTGTTTTAGCGGTCTTCCCTATATATATATATATATATATATATATATATATATATATATATATATATGTATATATATATATATATATATATATATATA
Source organism: Kuschelorhynchus macadamiae (assembly GCA_030620095.1). Classification (NCBI taxonomy): domain Eukaryota; kingdom Metazoa; phylum Arthropoda; class Insecta; order Coleoptera; family Curculionidae; genus Kuschelorhynchus; species Kuschelorhynchus macadamiae. Next base: position 1,046,980 of record JAUTXW010003745.1, read on the forward strand.
TATATATACATAAATGGGTCATTGTGTCTGCTGTGATGCAGAACATGTTCCAAACAAGGATCATTTTCTTGTTATGACGTTGGTGTAAGTGGAATGTAAACATACTATCATATATATACATATATATATATATATATATATATATATATATATATATATATATATATATATATATATATATATATATATATATATATATATATATATATATATATATATATATATATATATATATATATATATATATATATATATATATATATATATATATATATATATATATATATATATATATATATATATATATATATATATATATATATATATATATATATATATATATATATATATATATATATATATATATATATATATATATATATATATATATATATATATATATATATATATATATATATATATATATATAAGAGCAAGACTATTTTAAATTTCATACTTGCTTTACAAGACAAGACAAGAAATTATTTTGCAAGTGTCTTGCAAATTTTGCAAGAAGTCTTGCTAAATCGAGAAATTTTCCTAAGAAACATCTTACAAAATAAAAATCAATATCTACAATCATAATTTTTGTAAAACATTAATTAGAGAAATATTTAAAAAATGAGCATAAACATAAACAACCCGGGTATTTAAGCCACCGACAATTGAGAATTGACGTTATTACGTCATTTTCGCGCCATCCCGACTTCACACACAAAATCATTGTAATGTTGAATCAGATAAATTCAAGTACTTCAACAAATAGGTACCGTTGAAAATTTCTAAACTGAATTATTTTAATCCATTTCAACTGTATTTTCGCAAAAATAACTAGACGACTATAGAATAGTTGTTGTTGCAGTTGTGATGCCAACATCTATTTGTCTTTCTTTACAACCATCTTTCGTTTCGTGCTGTGGTGTTGTTTAGTGTACATCGAGTCGTTTTCGAAGGATACGTTTTGCGGTGGTTGTCCATACGTATTGAAATCTACCAGCATCAGAATAACTTCAAGAGAAGGACACGTTTTAGATTTAAGTACTTCGAATTGAAAATTCTAAACTCACAAAGAATATATTTTAGGATACATACATATAAAAAATAGAAACAATACCAAAAATACAACTAAATCAATAATTTAAAAAAAAATCGAAAACCGCCACTAAATTACAATACATAATGATATGATTGGTCAGATACCTATTTTTAGATTTGATACTCCTTATTTAATATTTATACAATTGTGTTACTAAAATATCTATAGGTTTACTATTCTAGATTTAATCTAAATCAACAAATATTTGAGGAAAATAGGTTGATGTGGTCATGCAATGATATTACATTATTTATTATTATAGGCAAATTTCTGATTATTTAGGTTTTGGCTTTTTTTGCAAGCGAACTCAAAATGTACACAGTTTTGCTTAAAGCATAGGAAAAAATTAATTTTATACTTTTTGTTGCAGTTTTTAAACTACCTAAGTCATTGGATTTAATTTCAATAAAAACATAAATAAAATTACTTCTAATCTCCTCACATGTGTGAGGCAATTTTTAGTAGATATTTAATATAAAAAAAAAGAAAAAAATCCAGATTCAAATAATAAAACTCGTCATGTGGATTTCTAAGGTTGCCAAATGGGTCATATTGGACACTCTGGTAAGCTTTCGGCTTTAAAAAATGTGCTTTGCCCTACACTAACGTGTTTAGACAAGCTATACACATAACGATAATGCAAAAGTATTGCTAACAAGAGTTTGAGCAAGAGCAAGATTCTTGTTAGCAAAACTTATTTATGTTTTCTGGATGTTGCTGTTGTTGTTATGAGCTAATTACGCTTGGTTTTTTGTGATTTTAGATTTGTCGATTATTGTCTTCCATAATGTTGGTAGTTTTAATGATTTGTCCCTTTTATTTAAATCACCTTGTTTTTCAGTTACTATGGTTGGTGCCAGTTTCCTGATAATGTAGGAAGGAATAGAACTGAGGATGTTTGTGGTACCTATAGTTGTTCGTCGTTTGTGTATTATTTGTATGTTGTGTTTTCTAAGAATTCTTCCGATCCTGTATGTTGTGCCTTTTACCTGGTAAGACTATTTGTTGCCTTCCCGGTTCATAATTTTTGTTGTTCTTTGTTGGGAAACCCTTAATAGCTTTGTCCATGGTGCAATTTGTGTAGCCATTTTTCTTAAAGCACTAGCTATTATATTAGGTTTGTTTTGTCTCGTCTGTGTTTCAGTTAATCACGTGGATCTAGATATTAGGGTATTGGCCACAGCTTGAATTTGTGCTGTCCGTTAGCAATGTTGTGACCAAAACATATAAATAAAAGGGATGCATCATTAAAACTATCATCAATATGAAAGACAATAATAGACAAATCTAAAACCACAAAAAATCAAGCGCAATTAGCCCAACAACAAGACCCACGTCCGGAAAACAAAAATAACGACCAACGGCCGGTCAGATATAACTTTCGGCCCCGGCTGGGGGTATAAAGTAAGCGTCGTAGTCACTAACACTTCAGTCTCTATGCGGATGCGAAAAAGAAAGCTTCGATAATGTCGATGCCAGATGTGATTTTGTGAGTAGTGGACGGATGTACACCAGGAATGATTTTTTTTGTTGCTCATTCGATCCGATTGTTTTTAGGGTTAGCACATTAAAGTGAAGTGTTCCCACGAAATGTGCAGATTTGCTTTAAACAAGATGTCCCAAAAAATTGCTGATAATTATTGATAAAAAAACACCGTTTTTCTGCGCAATTTTGTAGGACTAAACTTTACATTGTACACTTTGCTCATAATTTAACAGGTCATTTATAATTTTTTGGTTTAAGGTACATTAGTCTCGGGACGGTTTAGCACTTTTTTAGCCAACGTCCTTCTTAAGAAAGAAAAAGATTAAGAGCGACTAAGATATTTTAGTCACCTGAAAAGTCGGCCTTTGTTATTGTATTGCCTTAATGTGTTATTTTAGTGTTTTGTATGTTAAAGTTGTGACTTTTCTATGGAATACAATAAAACAATTGTCTTTCGTGACTCATTCGTTAGATGTTAAACACGCTGTATATTAAAATAATGTTGTTTTAAAAAAATGTTTATTTAAGATGCAGTAAGGACCACTAAGGTAATAAAATAACAGAGCTCGACTTTTAAACTGACCAGAATACCTCATTCTTTTAGTAGCCCTGTATCTTTCTTAAAAAAGACGTTTGCTAAAAAATTGCGAAACCGTCCCGAGACTAATACACCTTAAATCAGAAAATTATAAATAACCCGTCAGATTATGAGTATTTTAGACAAAATGTTCCATATACAATTTAGTCCCGCAAACGGAATTTTTCAATAGCTATCTGCTAATCACATTAATGTGCTAAACGTAAAAACAATTGGATAGAATGGCCAACAGACAAAATACAAGACCGTATTTAAAAAAATCCACTTTCAGCAAAAAAAAATAATTGCCTCTGGAAAAAAACGAAGTTTTAAAAATCAGGGAAATAATTTTTTCATCCTAGACGGCAAAAATCGAATTTAAATCAAATTGCATTTTTCTGGTTAAAATCAAATATTTTAGATCATTTTACATCGCTTCATTATGTGTGCTATATATCCCTATCATCTGATAATACACACTAAATTGTACCTCAATTAAAAGCGAGTTAACCAATCATTCCAAAAAGTTCAAATTCATCAAAATCCGCATGATATTTTTTTAAGATAGATAACTCTGAAAATGGGGTAAAAACCTAGGTGGACGCTTCGAGTGGTTTTGTCGTATTAAGTTTTGGCGCTAGTTGTACTCGCCTCTCAACTAGTTGACTGTACTGATGAAGACCTTAACTCAGAAACACATGTCTATAGTTGGCCACATTTCAAGGTGCTTTAGCGGTCGTCCCCGTCCTTATTCTACTATATAATAGTTCTTGCCGCGTTTACCTTTTTCTACTTTAGATTTAATTACTCTTGGGTTATGAGTTTCGCCTCTGCCTACTGCTTCATGGTAACAAAGCATCATGTCCTCTGGTATGGTATATATATACATATATATATATATATATATATATATATATATATATATATATATATATATACAGGATCGCATTTTTTATCTAAATAATATTCCATTAGTTCGTAAGTTAAGATAGCATTATGTTATTTTAAGCAACGTTCTGTTTATTTTATAAGTTACTAGAGATAAACGAAAGACATAACAAAGTTTGCTGACAAAGCTGTGAACGATTGCAAAGCGGGAATAGGCCGCTAAAAAGTGAGTGAAAGCCGAGCACTTATAAAAGCGAGACGCGCAGTTAGGGCTAAGACGTAGCCAAACTTTTAAGATGAAACCTATTTTAAAGACGAAGTATATTGTAGATCAAGATGTGACTGCAATAGCAAATTTGTATAAAAGTAGTTTAATAAAACAATACAACGTTAATCGATAAGTTGTTGTTATGCGTTGTTATGTTAGTGTTTATTCCCTATTTAACCATTTTATTACTTCATCATTAAATAAGCCTAATATTCCAACTTCGGTGCCTTATTTAAACCCATACCAACCCTAGACAACAAAGAAAAGACCATACATTTATATATTTGGCTTCAGCCACGGCCCTTTTTTTTCTTTCCTTATCGCCTCATAAAACCACGTGAAGACTTTTTTTTGGGTTGTCACTTGTTTTTACTGCGCATTATCTTGTATTTGGTGAACGCAAAAACTATTATTTTACTTCATTTTTCTCTTTATTGACTGCTCCCCCGGCCCAGGGTTAGACCTGGCTGCGCCACTGCCTGTATCTCAAAAACGAAAGCCTTGCAGACACATGTTTATATGAATTTTTAGTCCTAAAATGAGACAAAAAAATTATATGCTTTGTTTAGCCATTCAATTAAAAAATATCCTATACCAAAAGCTGGTCCTAAAAGTTCATTTATATTTTCTCTGCATTATTCGACCGCATATAATACTTGGCAGAGTGTAAAATGAATAACATTTTTTGGTAAGTACAGTGTTTCGTTTTTCATGTCAGGTTTCTAAAATAATGTATTTTATAGAATTCGAAGTGTGTAATATATTTGCGAAACTAAGTTACAGACGAAAAACAAAAGGGGACAAATGAAATTATATTTCCCGTCCACACCCTGGAAAATATTTGTGACCTACAAAGTCTAAATTCATTATCTTTATATCCAACTGAATATGATTTTGGACCAGATATTATTTAATTTGTTCTCTGTCACTGTTTCATCTTTTATGTCATCTTCGTTATATTCAGACCTCAAAGGAGCATCCATATTAGCAAACTCTAACGTTATGATCTGAAAAGGTTTCTTAAACGAAAATAGCGGGTACTTACGTCTGTATTAATGTCTTGATTTTATGTGCTGCCACCATTTCAGCTTCTTTCTGTCTTTGTGTTAAAAGCATATTTGACTTAAAAAGTTGAAAGCATTTTTACCCACTTGTTCCTTTTATTATCCGTTTTGTAGTATTTGATATATGAGTATTTTTCATATCCTCACCAGATTTTTTAAATATTTCTAATATTTTCTAATAGTAAAAAAAAATTATGTCTAAAATACGTACATTCAATTTACTGTATGTTTTGTTATGGTAAATTATTTCCACTGTGGGCTCCTCAAATATTACCTATCTAGTAAAAATTACAGTAAAAGATGAGAAAACCGTGTGAAATAAATAAAGCTATACCAAAGTTTACTGAATAAAAATATACATTGGATCACTTGAACCAGAGCCGTAACAAGGTATAGGCAGAAAGACCCGGGGGGCGCAAAAATGAGTTTAAAAAAATAAAAAATAGACTTATTATAGCTTACAGCAACCACCATCAAAGATTATAAATATTTGAATGAAAATAAATTACTAAGTTATCTATATTTATAATTATTTTTTCTAGATTATCCGCTTTTACTTATTCACCGCGGCGATTTGCCAACTTCGGGAATATGATTGCCGCCGCGTAGAGGCCGTATCTAAAGGTGCGTTTAGACTTGAGCACGCACGGACTGTGCGCAATCTCCGAATGCGTTTTGGTGCTCGCGAATAGCTGCGAGTGCGATCCGCTTGATGTCGGTCTCGTGACGTGCTCAAAAGAATTTTTTTCGTCGCGAACGCCCAGTTTAAACAAGAAAATACAAGTCGAGACAGAGAGCGTACATTTTCGTTCGCGATAGAGTGGAGTAATGATAGAGCTTTGCTATTTCTACAAGAATTTGAAAAACTTCCCATTTTATGAAATGTAAAAGACCCAAATTATTATTCTAAAACAAAAAAAAACATAATGCGTGGCAAAAACTAGTTTTAAAGTTAAATATAGAAAATTTAGATACAGCAGAAGCTCAAAAACTGATAAAAGATCTTACCTACATTTTTGGAGAAAATAAAGTTTCGCATGGCATTATATTCTTGTGGAATAATGTAAGTAATTGAAAATTTTGTCGCTCTGGACAAGTCTCCTGTTGCCAGAAAACGCAAAGTCAAAGCTAAACGTTGTCTTGCAGATACTGCTTTCCTAAATACCGTGTTTTTTTTGTGATAAATTTTGATGTTACCGTGCTTAACAAATACTCTAAATCGTTTTAAAACTTTCTTGTAAAATTCACAGCTAGGCCTTACATTAAATCACTTAATAAATTACTCGGTCTATTGCAGAAAAATTGCGTTTGCCACCAACGATGACGTTGACGTTTCCGTATTTCTTTTTTTTTAATTAATTTTAAGCATGAAAATAATTTTTACGAATCCCGCGAACAACTGCAAATTAGTGCGTACGTCGAATATCAGCTTGCACTGAAACGCGCAACTCAAGCGCAAACGAATGCTTGTACGCAAATGCTCAGCTTGTACGTGCTCTAGTCTAAACGTACCCTAATATTATAACGATTGGTTTCTGAAAAGCAAGTGTGCCTTATACATTAGGAGTTTCAATTAAATTGACTTTGACCTATTTAAAAGCGCTGTGCGTGCACTTTGTTGTTTTTTTTATTGTTCAGACAGTGATTGTGATTGTAATAGCCAATTTATATCGGTTTTAATAGAAGATTAGAAATATTAATTGGATATTTCTAATCTAAAAATATTTTCAACAAACATTATACTTCCGACCGGATCAGAGTGGCTTAAGCTTAACTCATCGTATTAAGCCATGAGCAGCCCTTGACCAATCAGACGTGTCCTATTCAAAAATCGTTCGCAGTGCACCTACACCCACAGTTCCGTGCCCGTCGGAAAACGAGCTTACGCTGGAGAACTTCAGGCATTCTTGTTGATGTTCAAGTAAATATTTATAGGGAGTTACTGATTTATGTTTATTTCATGTTATACAAAAGCATTTTAAAAAATACGTATTGTCGAAATTAGGTGTGTTCTGTAGCTCCGCTTTTATGCACCAGCAGCCACTGTTCCTACTACATAATTAAATTATCCTAATGCAAGTAATTTTATCCTACAGATGTCATCTAAAAAAAAGCTTTCTGGTGCGGCATTTTGGAAAATAAGACAAGAAAAACTAGAAGAAAGCAAGAAAGGGGCATCATTTATGAAAAGATTTGTTAAAGGAGATGAAAAAGGAGCTTCTACTTCGACTATGAAAAATGTGAAAATGCTGGAGGGTGTGTCTCTGTCAGTTGATCCAAGCGAGGGTGGAAGTAAGTGCAGCACTACCAGTAAGAAAAGTAATGAAGAATACCTCACCGAAGTGGATGTTGTGATGCACTTTGACAAGGAATCTGTTTCCGCCTCTGAATCACAGACCGAGGAAGTAGAAGGTACTGAAGATAGTAGTAGTAGTAGTAGTAGTTTTTTAATAGATTATAACAACCCTGTAAATTGGAAAAAAATCATCTTTTCTCTAATTGTTGAATTGAATGAATCTGAAAAACGCTCGGTAAAATCTCTCCATAGTTGGAACTGCTGTTAAAAACGAAATTGTATCCAGAATAGTAGATGCTAAATATTATACGGTTATTTTGGATACCACTCCGGATGTATCCCACACTGAACAACTATCATTAGTTATAAGATACATAGAGAAGATCGACAGCAAGTGCTCAATTGAAGATAGATTTTTAGGGTTTATAGAGGTCAAAGAAAAAACAGGTTTTGCTTTAGCAAATCTGCTTGAAAAAGAACTAGAAAAGTTGGGTCTGAGGTTAAAAATATTAAGGGTAGGCTTATGATAATGGCGCTAACATGGCCGGTCAAGTCAAGCCGGTGTTCAAGCAAGAATAGTGCAGAAGAATCCCACAGCAAGATTTGTTCCCTGTTCGGCACATAGTTCAAATTTAGTGACACTCCACAGTGCATCAGTTAATTCTGAAATCATTACTTTCTTCGGAACAATTCAAAATTTGTTTAATTTTTTGTTCATTCTACAGCAAGATGGGATGAACTAAAAAATACTTTAAAAGGGTTTAGTGACACAAGTTAGCACTGGCTCTAAACGCACTTATTACACAGTTTCAAAAAGTTGCAGATCTTTTAGAGAAAATGGTGGAGCTTCTAACTTTCTTAAAATGATTCAAAAATTTGAATTTTTAATTCTGTTAGTTTTTTGGTCCTCTACATTGGAAAAAATTAATAAAGTTACTCTCTTACTTTAAGAAAAGAACTTAACTGTTGATACAGCGTGCAAGCACATTAAAGGCCTATTAGAACAAATTAAAGCTAACAGAAATGATTGTTTTGAAAATGCTGAGAAAGAAGCTAGAGATATTTGCCAAAACTGTGGTATTCCCTCAGAGTACAAACTGGTTCGAAAACGAAAAGTTAAAAGATTGCCTGGTGAGCTTGGATATAACACTTTTAGAACCGGATATAAAACAAAAACCACTAGTATTTTACGTGATGGATTCCCTAATTACTGAATTAAGTGATCGATACAAGACTTTATACGAGGTCTCAACTGACTTCAATTTTCTGGAGGGACCAACTCTTTCAAAGATGAGTTTTTCTGATGCAGAAAAATGTATTAAAGACTTATGCATCAAATATGCCTTTGATTTTGATGTGGCAGAATTTATGCAAGAAGCTCACAGCTTTAAATATCAGGCACAATAGCTATTCGATTGTGATTGCCAGTCTCCATTCGAAATATTTAAAAATTTACATACATTTAATTTAGTATCTGTGTATCAAAACTTTGCTACAGCGTTACAAATTTTTTTAAGGTCGACCATGTCGCAAGAGCGATTATCCCATTCAGCTATAATTTCGATTGAAAGGTGTATAACAGAGTCGATTCCTTTTAATAAATATATATATCGACGGTCTAATTCTAATATCCCGTAAGTGCAAAAATCAAAATTTTGCAGTAGAAGCATTTTTTCATTTTTAATAATGCAATATGATAAAAAACAAAGACTAACTAAAAAAATGGATTTTATTTTATTCACTATACACTAGAAATAACATATTTTTACTTAAAATAGGTATTTTAATATTTTACAGCAGATACGGTGTATTAGAAGAAAAAATAATTTAAAAAATTACAATACGGGTAATTATATTTCACTTAATTAAACGGCAAATTATCGTAAAAACTATGACAATCTTTAGAAAGAACGCTTTTAATTTCTTGTAAGTGCTTCCACTTGGTCTCTTTTATCTTCAGGCGTGAATTATGAAGAGCTTTATACTGTACATTTGGATATTTAAGAGACCTAGCTGGAAGAGGCTGCAACTCTTCATCAAAATCTATTTTAAAGTCTATTTTTTGGGTCTCGAAATTGTATTTTAAATGTTTCAAATCAGATACAGTTGGGTCATTTGCCTTTTTACCAGGGCGTTTCGAGCTAAATATCCAAGTATTTTGATCGGCATAATTAAAGAAAAAGTCATGTGTTATGTATACAGCCTCTAGTGGTAATGGTTTGTTTCTTGCCTCTAGTGTGATTTTAATGTAGTCACTGGGTAACTCAATGATTCGCCCTCTTAGCTTCCGTTCAATGAGGGTGTGAACGGCATCACACTCCATTTGTGTGTGCCCTTTTTGTAAATATTTCTGCTCAATAACTACTTTATTTTTAATGGAGTAGTTTAGTAATGCATTGGACAGAATAACATTCTTGTTCTGATATGAACAACTATCTGAATAGAGTATTATTGGAATTTTTTTATTACATTTGTCATTGATAAAATCTATAACAAAGTTTGCAAAAGTAGAAGCACTTAAGTCCCCTTCTGTTTCATTGAACCAGTAGTTTCTACAAACATGGGAATCCATGTCGTAGATAGTGAAGTTATGAACACTTAGTTTGGTTTTATAATAAATTGCACTGGCATTTACCACTGGACAGATTTTCACAGCCTGCATATCCATACAGAATGTATACACTTTCCCCTGCTTTGCTAGCTCTTTGTCTCTGTTTTTTTCCTGTCTAGCGCGTTCTTTTTTTCTTAGATGTTCTTGATACTCCTCTTCACAAATATTTTTCGTTTCGTAACCGCAACAAATGTCACACCTGTCTTTCTTGGGCTGATAAAGAGCCAAGTTCATGTCTGAAAAAACTTTATCAAATACCGGATTGCTCAAAATTAGCTCGGGACATGAACTCTCTTCGCAATGTTTTTTGTATAGTTTATAGAGATCCTGTTTAGTTTGAAAAAACTGTTCAAGGTACAACTTAGAAGTTTCTTTTCGGCAATAATGCGAAGGCATTTTTGGTAAACTGTCAAAAAATTTCACCAGTTCAATTCGTTTTTTGTTATTACTTTTTTGACTTTCTTTACGTGCAGTTAAAGTTGAGTTAATTCCATGGTTTTTTTTCACCCAGTCCTGAACCATGTCTTCTTTAAGGCCCATTGTTCCTAAAAACATTTTTTTACAAACTTGAAATTTTGTATTGTCGGCTTTTCTTAAGAAATAATTAAAAGTTCCACTACGGCGGGAATTCCCTCCAGTAGAACTTCTCTTTTTGGAAATGTATTCTATGTTAGATGTGGCATAAACCCGTTTCTCGTCCCAATTCATGTTCTCCCAAAAGCTAGTAAAAATATTGGTTCATTCTTCTTCTGAAAATTTGGCGCAATGCCTATTTTTCATTTTCTTGCAGGCTTCTGAAAGACATTCCACTGACATTTGCCTTGCAGGGCGAGAAATTCCTTTTTTAACTACCCCATCTCTATTTCTTTTATAGCCTTTATATTTGGTACCCTGCATTCTTAGTTTTTTGGTCACATTTTTGTCCCACTTCTCTCTTAAAGCATTTTTATTTCTTTTTCTATTTGTTTCAGTTAGTTCTTCTAAACACTCATGCTGCTCAGGTTCTTCTTGTTCTGCTGTATGGTCTAGATTTGTTGATTCTTTTGTTCTATTATCAGAAGAATATACTTCGTTCTCATCCACCTCGTAGTCAGGATCTATTTGTTCTTTCTCATTTTCATGATCAAGATCTATTATGTCTTTCTCCGCCATCAAGGTCTCCGTAATTAATTGACCTCCGTCTAAAGCTTCATTTAAAGTTTTGTTTTTTTCGTTGTCATCCATCCCATTTCCTAAATAAAATTCAAGGATATTTAAAGAGAAAACAAAATAAAAATAGATTCCAGTTTACCTTTATTGCTTATTAACGTGAATTCAGAATGATCAGAGTTTTGATCCCCATGTTGATTTTGCTTAATATCATCGCTCTTACTACAATTCCCACTAAGCTGATTCTCTTCTAAGTGATCTAAAAACAGTTTAAATGCGAATAAACTTAAACGAAATTATGAAAATTCGATTTGTACAAATATTTAAAAAGATCATTCTCATTAATGTAATTTTTTAATTAGTGTTGCCGCAAAATAAGACAAAATGTATATGTCTGGCCTCGATCTATTTCAAGTGTCGAGACGAGGCGAGACGAATTGTGTCAAGCCCAAGCGTAAATTTTATCTCGACCAAACCAACAACAAATGTTTTTTGGTAATCCACTTATGCTTAATACCAAGCTTCCGCATTACAATTTATGCGCGAATGGATGTTATTCCTTTCATAAATCGGGAAAAGGGGCCACACAAAAATAGTCAATCTTTGATCTCTCACTTCTATCTTTAATGTTTTTATATTATTATATTAGTAACTGCCTTAAAAGAGAAAGATAAAATGTCCTAGATACCAATGAATGTTTATATTTTATATCGCGACAACACTGTTTAAAGGCCATAGCCAAAATGCTTCTCTGTTAGCCTACCTGTGCTGTTGTTTAGCAACTCCGAATATTGCTCAATTTTCTTAATTGCAACGTTACAAGCTTCTAAAAGTAATTCATCTGATTGGAAAATAAGTTGTTCATTGTCAACTTGTAGATTATGCAGTACGGGAGTGCCATCAAAACTCATAGACTCATTCACTAAGCTTGTGACAGAATTTGTCTGCATATTTTGAGATTTCTCAACCATTTTTCTGCTGCGAGAACTGACTTGCTAACAGTAAAATATTATTGTTATTATTATTATTATCATTATTATTATTGCTATTATTTCTCTTATTAATATATTTCGTAATTTCCCCATAACATTACAAAGAAATATCCCGTATCTTAAAATAAATTCTTGGTAGGAAATTAATATTAAAGGCAATATCCCGTATCGCAATAGCATGTTTTTCCTGTCATTTTATTAAATATTTGACATAATTATGATTAACGTATTATTTAAGAGTATAGTACACACTAATAAGGAACGCAATATGTTAAAAAACTTACCGTTAAAAACGACATCTTCTTTAAAAAGACACTTTTTAATGCAGCAACATTACCCTATGCACTTACACATGAAAACTCAGACGATACGGGAAATTATTTTGCGCGTTTCGACGTGTTTCGATACGGGCTATTAGAATACATGATTTTTGGCGCGAAGGGTTTCTATTGGTTAATAATACATACATAGAAGCATTGTATAAATCCTACTTTACCGATCGGCGCGAAAAAGTGGAATTTGAAATTTTTGCAGATACGGGGTATTAGAATTAGACCGTCGATATATATATATATATATATATATATATATATATATATATATATATATATATATATATAGGATTTTGCAATTCAAAAAGCAAGAAAGGTCCATTTGTGAAGTATTTAGAATTATTTTTATGATTTTTAATTATTAAGTTAGTCCTAACATAAAATTACTTAAGAGTTTACTAATTTTATTTTTGTTATGGAAATACAAATATTTAATATTTCTTAATTATTATTATATTATATTATTTTCAGAATTATTTTTTCTTTTTACTTTACTACAATTAATATATTTTAGTGTTTTAGTATGTATTGTTCTTTTACTTGTGACATCATTATAAATATATAGTTATTCAATGGCGAAATTACAAAACGATCTTGTTTTCTTTTGTAAGTACATTTTTTGTAGCAGCTAGGGCAGTGGCGGCTTGTATGCATATATCGCCCAAAAAATGGTAATAGTTTGTAGGTATTCAACTTTACTTGTATGAGTGGTATGTTGGTTAGAATTTGTTATTTTGTATATGTTATTAAATTTTAGTTGAAATGTTGCATACATATTTGTTAGGTAAGTCAGCTCACACCGCAATATTATCTAGTCATTAAGTTGGTGGTAGAGAACTGTATATGGGAGGAGAAAAGCAAATCTTAACTTTTACTTACTTTCAGATGCTAGATCTACCTCAAATTTTTGCATACTTATGTAAAGTAGATAATAATTCAATATAATTGAGGCCCAGACAGTATTTAGGAGGGGAGGTCAGAATTTTACATGGTAAATTCGACCCTTTTCCTTATTTTATAAATGTGTTCAGAGTATTAGTTGCGTTTGAAGGATAAACAAATTTCATATTGGCTTTTGCGCAACATTTTAAATTAAAATAATTCTTTCCAGTTGCGAAAATGTCAATAAGAAATTTGTTTAACCTCTTCCTTCTGTCCAACTGTGCCGAAATTGTATCTACCTGTGTAAGTCAATGCAATATTAACAATGTAATATTATCCAGACATTAAGTTGGTACAGGGCCGTATTCAGGAGGATCCAAATCTGATTTGACTCACTCAATTCCATTTGACTCACTTTCCGCTGCTTGATTAAGTGAAAACTTTGCATATGGATGTCAATGGAATGATAATGGGTTATTTATGGAGGCCCACGCCGTATTTACGAAGGGGGCTTGAATCATACAAGTTAAACTTGACTCCTTTCCCGTTGTCTAAATAAGCCTGGGTGGACATCTAAATACATGGTACATCCACATCTCTAATAGATTGGAGTATAGTATCGGCAAATAAATTTGGTACATAAATAGTAATCTATATGAGATTTGTTCGGATTGTTATTAAGTAAAATCGTTGGAGGGGAAGTGGGTAAAATGGGGGGTTAATTGGTGAAAAATGGACGGTGCAAACTGTATGGAAGACATTAACGAAGTATTATTAAATGTTGCTTCAAGAACTATAGATAAACCTCATGTCCCATGCTGTTAAACATACCTATATGCCAGTTACTGTTTCTTCAAACGAAAATCTGAAAACCACAGAAGGAAATGCTTTAATTTACGTCACAGGTTATTTTTCGAGAAAATGTCTGCTACGATATTCTTGTGATACCTGTTTAGAATTAACAATCTTAACACTTTAGATAATATAGAAACCAGATTTTGTGATTTAAAATCTTATAGCAGTACTGAATCTGGCGGGCTTACTGTTCCTTTTAGGAATATAGTTGAATATGTTGTAGGACTAGAAAATATTTTTATTAGTAAATTTATAGAATGCGCTTCTTAAGGAAATGTAGAGAATACATTAAAATACTATTTTTCTATAATTAGCTTTTTGCATCCTTGCGAATATTTTCCTTTAGAGTATTTTCTAAATTAGTATACTCGAATACGTATTTACTTTACTCTAAAATTTGCTAACCCGGAAATGAAAACAAGTAAGGTAAAAAGCGATTCAAAACTTCAAATTCTGCATTATTTGTAATGTTTAAGTATTTGTTTTTTTTTATGTAAAATCTTTTCTTCATTCCTATTCACCAAATAGAATGCGGAGAATTAAGCTTCAAAAATAATTTTCTATTTAGCTATTATAACTCCCTCCATATGCAAATTTTGACTAACTAGAGTAGCAAAGAATAGTTACGGCCAAATTTAGTGCTATCTAGTGGGTTTATGTTTTTGGGGCGTCCTCTACTAGATGAATGCCTTAAAAGGCTAGTCATCTTCTAGACGGAATCAAAAACAAAATTATAGTCCAGACTACACAACCATATGATTTTTTTAATTGAAATCGTTAATTCATGTTAGTTTAATTTAAAACCATATTTTATTTATATATTAAAAATATTGTATTTTAAATTCGACTAGCAGGTAAGTAACGATTTAATATTAAATTCACTATATTTAAATAACATTTAAAACTGTAATTGTAAAATATTAAACTAGTCCAGCGACAAAATTCAACTCAATAATTTTTGTCTAAAGTTATTATTTATTCTTTTGAAATTCCTTGGTAGATAAAAATTCCTAGTGCGAAGCCGAACTACTTTTAAACAGCTCGGTAACAGGAACCAGTGTCGATCGGTTTTGACACTAACTCGCCTTTAAATCTGCGATTTTCAAAGTGCCGACGGCCCAGTGCGGCAACTTATATTTTTATTCAGTAAATTTTGGCTATATATGCCTTTTACACGACATAAATAATTTATTTTATTCTAACATTAGGCAGAAAATAGACTGGCACTTTTTCTGGTAGAAAGTGTATGTTTTTAAATCAAGATCGGATCAAATTTTGAAAAATAAACTCCTATACACATAAAACGGATAATCAATATTTTTAGTACGTTTTCCGAAATGAATATTTTCGTAACGAGAAGAGATCGACTTTTTCCAGTGACATAAAAAGGATAGCCTCCATTGTTTACGTTTAAAAGCGATCAATCATTAAACTGTAGAAAGCGTCTTTGACAGATTTGCACTCAATAGTAGATTTTTTTCCTTAATTCAGGAAGATATTGACAAAAATACTGCTTTTAAGAAAGTTAATATTGCCTTTTATTACTAAAATAACTTTAAATAAGTTAATAAGAAACAAACCGAGAAAGTTTTTCTTTATCTTTTCTTTTTTATTAATTTTGTTTTGCTTAAAGAAATAATATTATATGACCACTGGCAATGTTGCATTTACCCGAGTCATTTCCCACCTTTACTTCAGGCTGCTCCGTTAGTAAAATGAATATGCACTAAATGTGTATTTACCTCTTTCTGTCTTTACCTGCTAAAATAGAGTAGAAATAGTAGCAGAAATAGTTAGACAATAAATGCTGAGATAACAAATCGAAATTAATCGGCGTAGACACTGATTGCGAGCATCATTATCTAAACACATTATCTAAACAAAGACCCCATGCTGATTGGTCATTTTATCCATGATTTTAAAAGACATTTTATTAAACGACCTTGCATTGTTCTCTAACTTGTTTTGTTTTGACGGCGTCTATTAAGTGCTTTTGTCGTGTTTGTCCTGGATTTTCGTGGTTTAGTTTTACTGAGTGTTATTAGATACAATTAAATATAGTAGTGTCCTACTCTCTACGTATTATAAAGAGGTGACAGCAGGCAAAACATCAAACGATTTTTGCCTTGGCTTTCGTTGACCCTGAACCTTTATCTTGGAGTTGCACTGTGGCCGGTTGTTACACCATTTCATCAAAAACTATGCTAGTACTCTTAATTTACTGTATTTTACTCATAAAAATAATACATTTTTAATGTTTAGGAAATTAAAATGGTCAAAAAGACTATTTTGTTCAAGTCTGCAATACACACTTATTATGCGAATTTATAACAGGTTATCACACAACTATATATATATATATATATATATATATATATATATATATATATATATATATATGTGTTGATTCTTAGTCCTCCACGTATGGAAAAATACAATGTGTTTTCATTCCGCCAAATGTGATTTTGGCGAAACGTCAGTATAACTGTTCATTTCAGAACGACAGTAGTGAACGGATGTACCCCCTTATAAACGCTCATAGTGTGAACGACTTGGATGCCGTCAAATTGGGCGAAATCGTCATTGAGGCATATACGTGATATCTTATGTCAATTTAATTATGTATTTGTAACTCAAAAACTGTGCATACTGTCAGATTGGTTTTTATATGTGTTTTAATCCACATATAGAGCTTATAAACTCTCATAGTGTGAACGACTTGGATGCTGTCGAATTGGGCGAAATATATATTATCTCGATTTAATTATTTATTAATTACTCAAAAACTGTGCAAACTGTCAGCTTGGTTTTTATATATGTTTTAACGCATATATAGAGCGTATAAACGTTTATAGTGTGAACAACTTTGAAGCCGTCGAATCGGGCGAAATCGTCATTGAGACAAAGGCGTGATATGTTATGTCGATTTAATTATTTATTTATCATTCAAAAACTGTGCATACTGTCAGCTTGGTTTTTATATATGTTCTAATCCATTAGTAGAGCTTATAAACGCTAATAGTGTGAACGACTTGGAAGCCGTCGAATTGGACGAAATTGTCATTGAGTCCTGTACGTGTGGTTATGTCGTTTTGCTTATTTATTAATTACTCAAAAACTATGCATACTCTCAGCTTAACTTTTATATATGTTTCAAACTATGTAGAGAGCTTATAAACGCTTATAGTGTGACATACATGGAAGCTGTCAAATTTTATCAATATTATGTCCATATAATTATTTATTAATTACTCAAAAACTGTGCATAATGTCAGCTTGATTTTATATATATTTTAATTTACATGTAGAAATTGTAAACGCTCACGATGTAAACGACTTGGAAGCCGTCGAATTGGACGAAATCGTCATTGAGGCATATACGAGATATCTTATGTCAATTTAATTATGTATTTATTATTTAAAAACTGTGCATACTGTCAGCTTTGTTTTTATATATGTTTTAACCCAAATATAGAGCTTATAAACGCTAATAGTGTGAACGAATTGGAAGCCGTCGAATTGGGCGAAATTGTCATTGAGTTCTGTACGTGTGGTTATGTTGTTTTGTTTATATATTAATTACTCAAAAACTATGCATACTGTCAGCTTAATTTTTATACATGTTTTAACCTATGTATAGAGCTTATACACGCCCATAGTGTAAAAGACTTCGAAGCCGTCGAATTTGGCGAAATCGTCATTGATTCATAGGCGTGATATGTTATGTCGATCTAATTATTTATTAATTACTCAAAAACTGTGCATACTGTCAGCTTGGTTTTTATATATATTTTAATTCACATATAGAGCTTATAAACGCTCATGATGTAAATTACTTGGAAGCCGTCGAATCGGGCGAAATCGTCATTGAGACAGAGGCGTGATATGTCGATTTAAGTATTTATTACTCAAAAACTGTGTATACTGTCAGCTTGGTTTTTATATATGTTCTAACCCATATATAGAGCTTATAAACGCTCATAGTGTGAACGACTCGGAAGCCGTCGAATTGGGTGCAGGGAAACCCTCCTTGATCCAACGTGTTATTTTTTTTACCTGTACTTGTATATCTAGCAGTTATTATTAGTATTGTTTGGCTATCATTTGTTTATTTCTACCTGATTTGTGATTTTGCATAACTTGAACAAACACTCATAAAGTTTTCAAACAGTCCTAATAGCCACTAGATTCTGTAAGCAAAGAAATTTCAAATTAGGCTTGACTAAGCAGGATTTTTTTATTAGTTTCGCTTATTTGCATACACCAATACAACATATATTTTCATTGGTGACTTCTGTTAATTTCTGTTTGATTTGCGTACATTAAATAACACTTACTCTTGAAAAAGAACTGTTTTCATAGATATCAGTGTGTATTTTTTGGTTTCATACAGTTACGGAAAATTAGTGATAGGTATTATTATTCTAATATTTAGTTATTAGTCTGTTACTGCCTACGTCTGTAGTTATCCTTTGTTATATTAGATTAGTTTTATGCCGCTGTGTCTGCATAAACTGAAAATAATCAGTCACGTGGTTGTTTAAATAATTAATTATTGCTAAAGTATATAAGTATTACTTACTTCTGGCTTGAATGTATTTTTGTTATTTAGTATGTTTTTGATGTCAGGTTCTCACTTGCTATTCGAAAACAATTTTTTTGCTAAGTGTTTATATTTTGCTCTATAGATATAAACATAATATTAAGTATAAATATTTTTTTATATTAAACATATTAGAAGGTGATCACAATGGAGTTTAAGAAAAATGATTTATGCAAAACTGTAGTAGATAATATACTCAACGAAATACCAGATTTTAAATTCCAAGGTTTTTTAGACATGAATTTTGAAAATAAATCTGTAGATGAAATTCTGACTCTCATTAACGATAAGCGAATAAAATTTCAGAGTACCCTTGAAAAATGTATATCAGAAAACAAAGAGAAATTACGAAGCTTATTTGAATTTAACTTCGAACACACGAAAGAAGTAAGAAATAAAATTCTCCTGCATACTGAAAATTTTAATTCTTTGAGTTATACGCATATTACTACTTATAGAGCATCGACAAATCCATTTTGCAAAAACCTTCTTCTTAAGCTGTCTTTAAATGATAATTTAGAAAATCGAAAGCGTTTATATTATCATTGCAAATTTCTTTACCAAAACACTAAATTTGAACATAAAATCCCAGAACATCGAAATTTAAGTGGCAATTGCATTCACTCACCCCCAATTCAAGTAAATGAAAACCATTTATTTGATTTAAATGAGTCACCTATATCAATGGAGACCCAAGACATTTGCCACTACTCATAATTCTGTTAGTGAAAATATACTGAGGACAAACGAAATTTACAAGATTTCCCTAAAAGAAACAATATAGCAAAGTCCGTTCAATTTACAGAAAGTTGTAAAGACGTGGACAGAGATATGATTTACCCTACTCCAGAAAAAAATAGATTTTCCACAAGGAATTTTTAACGCATCCTGCGATAATATCGATCTAAATTCCGCTTACAATAATGACAATTCCAGACTTTTACCTGTAGGAACAACCAACGTTCAGACATTACCAAGTGCTGAATTTAAAAATTGTAACAATTTCGAAGGCTCGTTCAAAGTTGATATGACAAAATATAATTTAATTATAAAAAATAATAATACGATCAACAATTATTATGGTTTTTATTTGTTAAGAAAATTTATTAAGAGCAATATAAATAACACTTGTATAATAATCTTTAAATATACAAAATTTCTAATAAAGAATAAAACATTTAAGTTTTATGCGACATGAAGCACCCATCCTGTAAGAAATTTTTCATATCACTAAAAGATTTGAAAAATATTGTAGATGCTAACTTCATGTTTAAAAGGTTTGGAAAGAAATATAGTTCATCAGAAAATTATGAAATTCAAACCTTTTAATTATAAACAAAATACCATGTTAAAAGCTAAAAAGAATCTTATTGAGTTGGGCAACTTACAAGAAATTAAATCTGACTACACAATACGAAAAGTAAAGTCAGAATCAATGGCTTTGCTAGACAGAGAAAAGGACGACTTATTGGATTGATTTCAAACGCATTTAGATCACAGTGAGTACCTACAGGAAATAACAATTCCCTTCTCTATAAAAACATTTAGTTTTTGAACAGCCACTAATATCAGAAGCTCAAAAAACTGAATCACTTCCAATAATATATTTTGATGCGACAGGGTCTGTAGTAAGAAAACCATTTGACGCTCCTAAGCGAGTATATTTGTATTCCGTTGTTATACCTATAAAGTCTAGAAAAAGAATCTGTCCAGTTTTTGAGATGGTCTCTGCCTCTCATTACTCAAAAACAATATACAAACTGTTCTACCACTTCAGAGGATATTGTGAAGAACACAATAAATGGCCAATAAATTGGAGCAATTGTGATTGATTTTTCATTTGCAAGTATCCACGCAGCTTGCAGAGCATTCAGTCAGATTACCTTCCTTACATACTTGTCTGTAACTTACGATATAGCTTTAAAACGTTCAAATCTTTCTGATAATCCTATAGTAATACATTTGTGCTGTGTACATTTTTCGAAAATGGTGTCTAAAGATGTTGATGACTGTTTTACAAACAAATCTCTGGGCATAATAATTAAAGATAGAATAGCACAGTGTATTATTTTAAAAAACCTTAAGTCAATCTGCGAATGGTTTCTGAACTTATCTATACTACTCAAGTCTCCATATTATGACCAAAGTGTGAAAACAGCTATTCACAACAAGAAATGACACAAAAGAATAATTCCATTTCCTTAGACGATAATTTTACAGAAATTGTAAAAGTTGAAATTGAGGAAAATAACTATAAATATCAATCTCTTTATCAGCATTCCTTTTTACATAAATTTCAGAAAACTGCTAAGAAATATTAAGTTTACAAATAAGTTGGCTCAGCCAAATCAGTTTTATAATGAACGTTTTATTGAAACCGTTTTAACCAAATATATACCGTACCTCCCGCTATGGACTGGTCTACTACTCAAGGAATCCTCAACAAATGACAGATGTAGCAATGCATGTTGAAAACCGTTTTCCTAATTTAAAGATCAATATACTTGGCTCGGAAAAGGATTTAAAAGCGTCCAGATTCATAAGAAAGTCACGGGCTCATGTATTATCTTTATTTAAAGAAATGAGTTTGTATATACCCAAGTCAAACCTAACTAAGATAATTCCTTGTAAAGATTCCGAAATTAAAGCGACAGAAACTTGGAAAAAAAAAAGAAATTGAGAGATCACTAATCATTTCTCGGCAAGCTTTCTAAAAAAACAAGAAATATGCCAACCAATAGAATATTTAAAAGATGAGGAGATCCTTTTGATATAGAACACTGTCTCTATTGCCACGGAGGGAGATCACACGAAAACTTAGATTGGGTACAATGCGGAACGTGTCAGGGTTGGATCCACCAGAAGTGTGATATAAATCAAAACACCTCATACAGCGGATCTTTCACTTGTCAGCTTTGTTCCAAGGACCAGAATGACGCTTTTAATTCAAAATCTGTTGCAATAGAGGATAATCTTCTTAATCTTAGAGAAATTTGTCAAAGACATCTAAAGGCTTTGGATATTACTCCAACAGAACGAAATGCTATAGAAAATCAAACAAAAGATCAGAGAAATTCTAAAAACTGGCATACTGAGAGGAAGAAGCGGCTAACAGCTTCCAAGTTGGGAAAATTATTAAAACTCGTGGTGAAGCAGGCATGGTAAAAGTAGCGAAACAATTAATTGCGCAAAGGGATATTTTAGAGATACCATAAGTCAAATATGGAATTGAAAATGAATAAAAAGCTTTGCAGCGATATGAAGTGATGACTATGAAGAAAGTACGAAAATCTGGATTGATAATACATCATTCTATTCCTTATTTAGCCGGGTCTCCAGATGGTCTTGTTGAGAATGATGCTATCATTGAAATAAAATGACCAGCGAAAGTTCTTAAAGAACCAAATCAAAAATTAGATTTTCTCGATTCTAATGGTCAGTTGATAATTTTAGAAAGAAATAGAAAGTTTTGGAACAACATGCTAAAAAAGCTAAAACATTTTTATTTCTTCTATTATATGCCAGATCTTGTAAGACCGGGGATAAATATTCCATCCACTATACGTAAGTGCCATACATTTCGAGAGGTACAGATTCTACCAAATTTACTCATTAATGATGTTGAATATTATCGTCAAATTTCGTGTCAAAGAGACTGCACAATTGCTCTATATGAAGGATTTGAATTACACATAAATGAGTTGAAAATTTCTGATTATGATTCTTTAACAGACCAAACCGGGTTTGTAGTTTCAATTCTGTGTAACATGGTTAACACCGATTATCAGGTATTTGAAGAAGTATTTTCAAATAAAATATATTCGAATACTTTATATAGTGATTATTTTCTTAGCAATATATCAATTAAGCGAAGCATAATGGCTATGCCACTTATTGTGAATGGGAGTCACTTTTGCCTGGCAATAGTAGATTTCGACTTGCAATATTTTTATTTCTTAGATCTAATGGCTAGTTGCAAAACCAAAACTGACTTTTATTTAGAAAGATTCCGAACAGTCCTTAACAGATACAATGCTTTTCATAAAACAGATTATAACCCTTCAGATTTAAAATCTTGTGTTTACCCACATTTGCAACAGGAAGATGGATATAACTGCGGACTTCTAATTGTATATTGTTTCCAACAAATCTGTCTAAAACAATATCTTCAGCTACAGTGTGATTTAGTTCTATACCGGAAACAATTAAAATATCTGTTAATCAATGAAGCTCCTACTATGACAGAAAAGTGCCTGTTTTGCACAAGAAATTACATAACATCTGCATATTTTCATTGTATGATCTGGCGCCGATATATACACAAAAAATATGCAATTTACAGGGAACATATCTGCATATTAAATGGTATGTATGATATATGTAAATTAAATTAAGGTACTGTAAGGACTAATTATAACCCATGGAATATTATATTAAACGAAATAAATAAGAGCCTAATTTATTTGATAAATCTCCAACAGATCTTCTGCATAGTCGTTAAAAATTAAAAGACTAAACTTGACCAATTCGTCGCGGTTATTCTTCGCCGTACTAGTCGAGGACGATATCCCATCCACTGTTCTTTACAACTTCGACCCGCCAGGGTGGCAGAACCATGGTCCGGGAGTCAATTCATGAATTAGGAGTCTTGTCAAACGACGGAGGAGTGTATTTCGCTCCTTCGTTTCGCAGCTCAATTGAGCCGACTCAGTGAGCTGACTCATTAAAGTGAGCCAGAGTCAGTGAAGCGCATCACAAAAATGAGTTACATGTCCCATCTCTAGTTCACACTATGGTCGTTTATAAGCTCTATATATAGGTTAAAACATATAAAAATCAAGCTGACAGTATGCATAGCTTTTTAGTAATTAATACGTAAGCAAAACGACATAATATAATAACATAGGTCTCAATGACGATTTCGCCCAATTGGATGGGTTCCAAGTCGTTCACAATATGAGCGTTTATAAGTTCTATATATAGGTTACAACATATATATCCAACTGATATACGACACTTACTGAACATTATGCACAGTTTTAGAGTAACGAACGAAAAGTATGCACAGTTTTAGAGTAATTAATAAATAAATAAATTGACATATGATATCACATATAAGACTCACTTATGATTTCGTCCAATTCGACGATTTCCAAATAGTTCATACTATATACGTTTATAAGATCTATACAGGGTGTCCGGGAAAATGTGAGAAATCTTCCGGAAATGAAAAGAACACGTAAAAATAATAGTACAAATTCATATAAACTTTTTTCGTATAGGCTTCCTCTTCGGAGATATAGGGCCCCAAAGGGCACCAATGTAATTACGTTTTTTAAAAATAATAATTGAACCACCAGGTACAATTGAATAATTTTTTAATATGATGTATACCAGGTAAGACCCTTCAAATTACTGCCCAAGAAAATGTTGTGGTTTACACAAAGCTACAGGGGCGGACTAGCTTTGACACTCATGGCCTCATTTTTTTACACCTTGTATGATATAAACTTTGGAAAAGGTTTTTTGGATACTACTCACGTTTTACTAAAAATTAAGTACACCTTATCCATGTCCTAGTATAGTATCACCCCGTATAATATGTCATTGCAATATATTGATATTGTTTAATATGTACAAGCGGAATGAGAACGCTGACTAAGCATCATGGCTAAAAGTGTATGCACTAGTTCTAGTCCGTAAGACAGAAACTCACGACAGATATACGAAAGTGGTAGTTAGTCCAAGGGGCGGACCTTGTCGGTCCTGCCCTTGGCTGTATTGTAATGTATACTGGTAACTGTGTAAATAGAAGTGTTTAATAATCAACGAGTTTCCTTATACATCAACCTAGAACTAAGAGTATAAGATTGATCGACCCTAATGCCTCACACTCTACATGGCGACCCTGCACTAAAAGATCCTGTATTAAAAGTTCCTGCCCTAGAAGCTCAGAAGATCCTGCCTAAAAGATCGTGCATTAAAAGACTGAATGGCACTGTATGGAATTAACAAAATAACACGACAAGAATATTATGGCATAACAGTAGAGACCAGTGGAAATTGGAAATAATATATGATGGACAATAAGCTGATAATAAACCAGGCCAGAATATGTAAATTTCAAAACTACAGCGAATTGGATGATGTTAATGACCAGATGGACCAGAAAGATTTTTTTTTTAGGGTTTTATTTTAGGGTCAAGAGAGACAAAAAATTAGATATGGAAATTGGGTATAAATGAAATTTTGATATAAAGGACTTAAATCTGAAGTATAATAAATATGTAAACATACCAAATTCCAGGAACCAAAATTCTTAAAAGGAGTGTAGGCTTAAGGTACTAGAATTATAATCAGGCAATAGGTTAAAATAATTAAAATAAGGGTGTTTTTTTTATCGACATTTTCTATTATCATTAGGTATAAAATTGTAGATAAGTATATATTATTGCGTAAACAGATATTGACGGATATTGGTCAGAATATTGACGGATATTTTATATCAGGTACCAATTTATTAGAAATATTAAAAATTACTTAACAAATTTAATCTTTGACTTAAAAACTAATGCAATTTAATAATAATTTAATTTTATCTTTTATCTCTCTAATAATAAGGATTCAAGTTAAAATAATATTACTATAATATGATAAATAAAAAAATGGACTAACTCGTAGTGGACATCAGATGTTGATTAACGTAGATATTGATTCTAAAGTGCAATAGATATTTATATTAAAGTTCAGCAGCGTTATGCGAAGACGGTTGTGCTGAGGTTGTTGCTGTTTATGAAAGTTTTCTTTTGTCTAAGATAATGTTATTTTACGTATGAATTATAATAATTGATTTTTTTTAATCAAGTATATTGAAAAATAAATCATTAATATTTTTGCAATCTCTCCGCAATTAAAACAATTTATTAAAAATCAGTTTCTAAAATTTTTGAAATGTTTTCCTTAATTGAGGCAAATGTTTACATAAATTTTAAAGTAGGTTTTAAGATTCTATTGCGAATTGATTCCAATACAATCATTTAACGTGATTCTTTCCACCCATATGGACGTAAAATTTGAAAAATAATAATTTATTTTTCTGCAGTATCTTAGTAAATAAATAAGACTTAAGGCAATTATTTCGAAGTTCTACCCTAAAGGGGTTAAAATTGATTTTTTCGATAAAGAACTATATTTGCGAAAATTAGACCATTAAAATCAAGTTGACAAATTTGTGAGTACAAAGTTTAGGAGAATATTGCTTTTATTAACATAACATTTACATTTTATAAATATTTGGTTACATTTAAGTTTGTAATTATATTTTAATGTATATCTAAAAATTAAACTAATGCTCGAACGGCACAAAAACCTTCCACGAATTAAATTAAACACTGTGAATTATATAACAGAGTTGGTAAAATACACTTAGTGCCAAATTTTACCAAAAACGTAAAATAAAATAATTTAGTGAACTAGCGTTTGTTTGACTTATAATGCATGGTTTTGTGTTTGATGAGTGGTTGATAGAAATATGAGGCATAGATTTGTACAGTTTCCTTGAGTCTTGCTTAAAATTTTTAATACGAGTATCTAACCAAAATTATATAAATTACACAGTAAATTTTTGAAACAATGACGCACCTAGAATTACATTTTAGCTGTTATTCTATAACTATACCGCGAAATAGCTGCTAGAGTGTGTTATAACAAAAATGGCAATTATCTTAACAACGTCCAGTCCAGTCATAAATTGTCTTATAACTTCGATAATAAAATTTGTTTTATAAATCAAATAACAACCTGGTTCTATTTTAGTATTTTTGCAGCTAATAAGTAGAGTGGTGATTTTTTTTTATTTTGTTGAGACTAAAATAATTACTGGTTTACTAATGTCTCTTTGAGGTTGCCTTTCTAAAATATCAGATGAAATATGTTTTTAATACTAACATTGCATAATTAAATAAAAATCAAAGTATAAACTATAATGAAATTTCAGGATAGGTAAATAATTTAAATAATTTTCTTCCATGTGTTGCAATAGTGAGTTTATTGACTTTATGTTATTATAAACAAGCGATGGCGCGATCTAGTAAATTACGCTGACAATGAAATTCGTCGCATAGTACGACCAAATTGGAACATCGTAATTGCAACAAAATTAATAAGATATGCTTATTCATTGTTATTTGCGAATATTGATTTATAAAAATACACAAATATTAAATGTAGGTAACCCTAAGACTCTAATAGGCACTTAGAGTTCGATGCATATTATGTAATATGCAGAATCAGATTTGGTCATTTTAAGATTATGATTATTTTGAGCTTCGAACAATAATGCAACAATATCCTTGGTAACGATATCTAGTATAAATTACCGATATTTATAATTATATATAGGGTATTATTTTTTTAAGAGGTTTATAGTAATAGTAAATTTTACAGGTACAACAAAGTTATATATATCATATTTTTAGTTGAATCTTATCATAGTCTCTGATAAACTTAATTTTATGCGTTAAACCAAAAAGAAAAAAAATTATTATCTCTCTCATAACGAAAACTTATTTTACCAAAATTCGCGAAACTTTAGACAGTAGCAGCGCAGCATATATGTCACTTCTACCCTGGTAACGTTAGAAAAAAAGGCCAATAAAACATAAAACTCCGATCATTAATGATGATATTTCCTAGAACAAATATTGCCATAGCTATAATCGATGGCTGATGATCACAAGGGTTTTATTGTTAGGGATGGTTATGCATATGAGAAAGTTTGGAGAAGGTATGAGTACATAAAAATGGAATGTGCGACAGTGAATATTATACTTAATTTGTCAGGAATCTTACAGGAACGGTCTGATCAACCGCAAATGTATGACAGTCCTGAGCGCGTATATTATTAGCTAGTCTGCATAGAGAGTAATATGATAAAAGAAATAAGGGCACTTCTAATTCATTAATGGTAAATTGGGCGTTAGCGCCATTATCTAAGCTATGGCTGATGGAAAGAAGTGTTACCTAAAACGAGAAATAATATTAAAAATAGTGCATAGGGTACCCATAATACATAATGTAAATTCACAAATATATTTCTACCAGAATCACCGATCAGCGTATGACTTAGGTACGTTGCTGAGGTAACTGGAAAAAGGAAATAATATGTAGAAAAAAAAAATTAAATTCCGGAATAATCGTATATTATCAAAAATGTCGACATTGTGATATTGAAAAAAAAAGCATGCAAAATATGAAAAACATAAAGTAGAAAAATGGATAAAGGAAGTATGGTATAACGTATGAAGTGAATTTATTAAAAATCGTTGGAGAAAGAAATTAAAATGCGCTAAATAAGATTTTTAAAAAAAAAAACTACTTATGACGCAATAAAAATGAACATCTGATGGTCCCAATACAATAATACATAACAGTTTGAGTTTGAACAATATATATAGTACTTCAAGCTCCCCAGTTACAACTTTCATACGTAACTTTATGTATTCAAATTCAAATATTTTTATTTATCGTTTAGATATGTATACAAGCAAAACAATTAATATTATATTAAGTTAATGTACATTTAAATGTTCTTATCAATATTAAAAATGTATTAACTGATGAATAAGGACTGCGGGGAACAGAAGGAAGCATATATATTTTCTATAAAAAAAATATATTTGGAAAAAACTGTAAAACTCTTAATATTGGATGCATATTGTTCAATAACACTAAAATAGTGCTACATTGTACTCTTGATTGTTGTAACTCGTTATCAGCAATAAATATATTATTAATCAAAAGGTCCATATTGCTTTGCTTAAGATGTATTCAAAACATTAGTTTAATAATTACAATTTTTGTATATAATTAATATGTCGTTGGCAAGTAAATAGTTTTTGAATTTAAATATATTTCCATGTCAATACCTGTTCAGCTTGTAGAGTTAATCAATTATTATAAATTTAAAAATACCTAATACATTTTTTCTTAATTAGAAAAAAATTATACATACATTTTGTATTATATTGAGCGAGATATTGAGCGTATATATATAAACATATAATGCGTACACCCGATCATACGTACTAAATCTAAATGTGTTATGAATATGTTGATGTACAGGATGTTGATTATTTAATTTAATATTATTTTATTTTATTTGTTCATTTTTATATTTTATTGATTGGTTGAGGGAACTATTCAATGAGCACTTTTAATATATACCTATTTAAAAACAAATATTTCAATTATGCAATTACTTAACTTATTCACACAGCAGTGTCTTTCACAAGTGGCCATAGTGAAAGCCATTAGCTAGGATGCAAATTGAATGAGTTCAGTCAATAGTTAACAATTAGTTAGTTAGTTCTTTATTTAGTATACATCATTATACATGCTACAGATTACATTTTTTTTTTCATTACAGATTACATTTTAAGAATATATATACACATACATACTAACACATACATAAATACATACACATATTTTTCAGACAATCATAACCATGAATAATTTTTTTTATTTGGTTACTTATTACAGATTTTAAATTTTTATAAGGACTTTTGTTTATATACTTATTGTCATTTAATCGGGTTACTTTACAGTAGTATTTACATTGTTGTTGATATAAGAATAATTCAGCAGATGGCTGAATCATTCTTCTAAAAAAGGGGAAGGTGTAGTATCACCCCGTATAATATGTCATTGCAATATATTGATATTGTTTAATATGTACAAGCGGAATGAGAACGCTGACTAAGCATCATGGCTAAAAGTGTATGCACTAGTTCTAGTCCGTAAGACAGAAACTAACGACAGATATACGAAAGTGGTAGTTAGTCCAAGGGGCGGACCTTGTCGGTCCTGCCCTTGGCTGTATTGTAATGTATACTGGTAACTGTGTAAATAGAAGTGTTTAATAATCAACGAGTTTCCTTATACATCAACCTAGAACTAAGAGTATAAGATTGATCGACCCTAATGCCTCACACTCTACAAATCGTTTTCGAGAAAAACGCTATTTTATTTACATCAGGAGTATTTTGATAAAATATTTCATCCCATATCAAATGGGAATACCTTACAGGC
The DNA here is from genome assembly GCA_030620095.1 of Kuschelorhynchus macadamiae. Classification (NCBI taxonomy): domain Eukaryota; kingdom Metazoa; phylum Arthropoda; class Insecta; order Coleoptera; family Curculionidae; genus Kuschelorhynchus; species Kuschelorhynchus macadamiae. The sequence continues at coordinate 1,077,170 of JAUTXW010003745.1, forward strand.
AAGGCGAATTGAGGAATGTTGTACCCGCCACAATAACCCAGCATTGTTTCTTATCCCACCGCAATGAAACGTGATTCTTCGTAGAAAATCCTCCCTAGTTTCGACCTGAGTGAAATACACCAAGTTTTTTAGGTGTCCCCACAGGAAGAAATCCAACGGCGTTAGGTCGGGAGACAGAGGAAGCCAGGCAATAGGTCTTCCTCTACCTATCCAACGGTTTGGATGGACGTTATTTAGGTGTTCCCGAACAGCAACTCTGAAATGAGGCGGTGACCCATCTTGCATGAAGTACGTATTTCGACGGGTTTCAAGTGGTAAATCTCTATTAAATCCTGAGAAGCATTTTAGAGAAACTCCAAATAAAGTTGTCCATTTATTCGTGCAGGCAATACAAATGGTTCTATTAAAAAAATGCCTATGATTCCTGCCCAGATAATAATTGGTTGGAACTGATGTTGACGATGCGAAACAATAGTAGCATGAGAATTTTCATCAGTCCATACATGTAAGTTGTGTGAATTTATGATACCATTTTTGGTAAACCCTGCTTCATCCGTGAAAAGAACAATGCTAATAAAGTTTACATTATTTCGTTGCTGTTCCAATAACCAGTTTGCGAACTCCATTCTACGCAGAAAATCTTCAGGAATCAATTCATGCACTTTTTGCAAATGATATGGATATAGCAGCTGTTCTTGAAGAACCTCATGTACTATTGTTTTCGAAGTATTAAACTGTGCTAATAATTTTCGTGTGCTCGTTGAAGGAGTGTCATATACAGCATTTAAAATATTTTCTTCTAATTGTAGCGTAGTACTATTCTTCCCACACCAGCATCAATACTTTTTTTTCCAAACTTTCCTAAAATAATAAAGAAAGTGCAATAATTGACTTACATAATTAACTGGAATCGTCCACCATTCTCCCTTAGACGTTGGTCAACTCGTTGAAATGTCTTCTGATCTGGAATAGTACGATTAGGAAATCTTTCGTGATAGAACCTTCTGGCTTCCAAGCATTACAAGACGCCAAACCATACATCAAATATATATCTGCACACTCAATAAACGTGTATTCTACATTTCAAGTTAATTCACTGATTATCGAAAAACAATACAAATTAATTTCACTACGAAATACAATAATCAGTAAATCCCGAAATGCAGGGATTAATGCGACAGTGATATGAAAGATGAAGTTCTTAAATGCAGGTTATTTTATATTACCAAATAAAACTGATAACGACGGTACGCCAAATTTACGTCCCTTCCGAGTAGTTCTACAACTATTCATTCATAGCAATAATCATAACACTGTTGTTTATAGTCTAATTACAAAACAGGTGCTGCATTGTTGTCATTTTTGTAACCGCGTTCGATGATTCTTGTTTTTATATTTTTTTAGTTTTTTAATGATTTTGTAAGTTCTGTGTGTTGTAGTACTTAAATAAATGAAAAACTGTGGTGAGGAAGTGTGTTATTTGTGGAAATACAGACTACTTAAGTCCGGAAGTATCATATCACAAGTAAGTCTTGACGTAATTAAGGTTAGATATCAGTGGTGTTCGAATCCTAAGGCCTTAGAATTTACACACATTAATTTGATATTTAAGCCATTCGAGTATGTTAATTTTCATGAAAAGCAAGAAAAAAATGGATACTAATTGAACAAAAACGAATATTTTGCCAAGTTTGCGTTGGATTTTACATAACGCAAACATTAAAATACATGCTAGCTCTCCAAATACTTAAATGCGTTATTTATAATACAAATATACTAATTTGGATGTGAATAAGTTTTATATTTCTATGGCTAAATGCTAAATGCTTTTATTAAAACGTATTTTTTGCAGATTTTTAAAATGCCTCTTGGTTATAAAACGTTTTTTTTTAAATCATATTGTGATTTTAATCTTCAGATACCTACGAGGAAGTAGCTCACGTTATTCTTCCACATACCAAATTCCAAACTACTTAGTTCCTGGGGTTATATCTAATATTTTTAATAAAAACATCAAAGATTTAGTTACCTTTTTAATATTATTTTTGAATTATTTGGATGTTTGATCTATTTCGGGATCACATGTATGACGACGTCCTATGCTATGCGAACATCCAAAATTAATTTTAAAAAGGATTTCAAGGCTAAAATACATCACGAAACCATGAAGCATTTAGACTTAACCAAGACACATGAATCTAGGAGTACCAATACAAAAACCATTTTAGAAAGGAGTAATTATTTCTAAATAGGGAAGTTAGTTTCATTTTAGTTAATAAACATTATGAGTAGTATGGATTTAGGCAGAAATACGAAAAAAAAATATATATATATATATATATATATATATATATATATATATATAATGTGTTTTCATTCCGGGTATACATCCGTTCACTACTGTCGTTCTGAAAAGAACAGTTTCTTTCAATTCTTTTCAGAACGACAGCAGTGAACGGATGTACACTCGGAATGAAAACACATTGTATTTTTCCATCCGTGAAGGAGTAAAAATCAATATATATATATATATATATATATATATATATATATATATATATATATAAATTTTATTGGTCTAATTTTTCTTTGACCAGTTTGAGTATATATTTTTATTTCAATTTTCTTGATTTAAGGTCAATTTAAAAACTTTACACATATACTTTAAATCATATATTTGCCCATAAACATGATGTAGTTAGATAACGTTTCGACCGCACTTCGGTCTTTTTCAAAATGTGTATGTATATATGTGAAAATGTGACATCTTGTGCCGTTTTGAATAATCCTATATTTCTATGGCTAAATGCTAAATGCTTTTATTTAAAAACAAACGTATTTTTTGCAGATTTTTAAAATGCCTCTTGGTTATAAAACGTTTTTTTTAAATCATATTGTGATTTTAATCTTCAGATACCTACGAGGAAGTAGCTCACGTTATTCTTCCACATACCAAATTCCAAACTACTTAGTTCCTGGGGTTATATCTAATATTTTTAATAAAAACATCAAAGATTTAGTTACCTTTTTAATATTATGAAATACTTGCCATCTTCAATTTAATTTTTTGAATTATTTGGATGTTTGATCTATTTCGGGATCACATGTATGACGACGTCCTATGCTATGCGAACATCCAAAATTAATTTTAAAAAGGATTTCAAGGCTAAAATACATCACGAAACCATGAAGCATTTAGACTTAACCAAGACACATGAATCTAGGAGTACCAATACAAAAACCATTTTAGAAAGGAGTAATTATTTCTAAATAGGGAAGTTAGTTTCATTTTAGTTAATAAACATTATGAGTAGTATGGATTTAGGCAGAAATACGAAAAAAAAAAAAAAAAAAAAAAATATATATATATATATATATATATATATATATATATAATGTGTTTTCATTCCGGGTGTACATCCGTTCACTACTGTCGTTCTGAAAAGAACAGTTTCTTTCAATTCTTTTTAGAACGACAGCAGTGAACGGATGTACACTCGGAATGAAAACACATTGTATTTTTCCATCCGTGAAGGAGTAAAAATTAACATTCGGTCTTTTTCAAAATGTGTATGTATATATGTGGAAATGTGACATCTTGTGCCGTTTTGAATAATCCTACGTATTGAGGTAAGAAGGAAAATTTTCACTTTCCATTTTTATAAAATTAAAAATAAATGTACTTTCCTTAATAGTTTACGTTCTAAGGTAATACTAACAAAATAAAATATTAAATGTAAAAATACTAAATTAAAATTCTACGCCCTTCTCCATTTTTAGATTTAAAAAAGACCGAAGTGCGGTCGAAACGTTATCTAACTACATCATGTTTATGGGCAAATATATGATTTAAAGTATATGTGTAAAGTTTTTATATATATATATATATATATATATATATATATATATATATATATATATATATATATATATATAGGAAATTTACCGATCTTTTAAATAATACTGCAAAATGTTAAAAGGTTTTTTCTTTCATGAATTTTTAATTAGTTTAGTAACAAATACTGCAAGCAGTTGCCAATTAATAATAATAGTCTTACTAGGAACTGAACAGGTACGTATACTACGAGTAAGATGAAAGATGACGATTTTCTCCCAATTCGACGGCTTCCGAGTCGTTCACAATATAAGCGTTTATAAGCTCTATATGTGGGTTAAAACATATATAAAAACCAAGCTGACAGTATGCACAGTTTTTGAGTAATTAATACATAATTAAATTGACATAAGATATCACGTATATCCCTCAATGACGATTTCGCCCAATTCGACGGCTTCCAAGTCATTCACGCTATGAACATATATAAAAATTAAGCTGACAGTATGTATAGTTTTTGAGTAATTATTAAATAAGCAAAACGACATAACAACACGTATATATCTCAATGACAATTTCACCCCATTCGACGGTTTCCAGGTCGTTCACACTACAAGCGTTTATAAGCTCTATATATGGGTTAAAATATATATAAACCAAGCTGACAGTATGCACAGTTTTTGAGTAATTAATACATAATTAAATTGACATAAGATATAACGTATTCAATGACGATTTCGCTCGATTCGACAGCTTCCAAATCGTTCACGCTATACACGTTTATACGCTCTATATATGCGCTAAAACATGAATACAAATCAAGCTGATAGTATGATGATGATTTCGCCCAATTCGACAAATTCCAAGTAGTTCACACCATATGCGTCGAAAAGCTCCACGTATGTGTTAAAACACAAAAATCATCCTGACAGTATGCACAGTTTTTGAGTAATTAATAAATAGTTAAGTCGATATAACATATCACGCCTATGTCTCAATGACGATTTCGCCAAATTCGACGGCTTCCAAGTCGTTCACACTGTGGGCGTTTATAAGCTCTATACATAGGTTAAAACATATATAAAAATTAAGCTGACAGTATGCATAGTTTTTGAGTAATTAGTAAATAAGTAAAACGACATAACCACACGTATAGATCTCAATGACGATTTCGCCTAATTGGACGGCTCCAAAGTCGTTCACAATATATGCGTTTATATGCTCTATATATGGGTTGAAACATATTCAAAAACCAAATTGCCAGTATGCCGAGTTTTTGAGTAATTAATAAAGAATTAAATTCACATATGATATCACATATAAGACTCAATGATGATTTCGCCCAACTTGACGGCTTTCAAGTAGTTCATACCAAATTCGTTTATAAGATCTATATATAGTTAAAACATAAAAAAATCAAGCTGACAGTATGCACAGTTTTTGAGTAGTTATTAAATAATTAAATCGACATAACATATCAAGTATATGCCTAAATGACGATTTCGCCCAATTCGACGGCTTCCAGGTCGTGCACACTATGGACGTTTATAAGCTTGGGGTTAACACATACAAAAACCAAGCTGTCAGTATGCATGGTTTTTGAGTAATTAATCAATAATTAAATAGACAAAACATGTTACCCATATGTCTCAATGACGATTTCGAGCAATTCAACTTACATACGTGTCTTGTAATAAGACAGAAGTTAATACGAACCCCCACTTTCATCCTATTTGTAAGCCATTTACGCCAAATTAATTTGAACATATTAATTATGCAGAAAAATTATTTTATGCCTGATGTAATTAATAAAAAAATATATGTATGGTATCCTATTGATCGAGGTATATCCTCTTAACGGCAATATGTAGCCGTCTTAAAATATCTATCATTCGGCTATCTTCGGTATTTTAGCTGCTAACTTTTGGCTGCCAACTTCACACCAATAAAGTCCTGCAAGCCTTCTGACTATCTGAAGTAAAGCTTTCACTTTAAATTTAGACTTATTAAAATTGTAATGTCTGAATTCTCTAGGAGTAAATTCAAAATGGAAATAGAAATGTATGAAAAAGATCTTTTAAACAACGTTGTACGAAAATGAGGCATTTGTATTTATCCTTGAATCTTACATTAACTGAATGCTGTGATTCACGAGTTTGAAATATGTTATTCAAAGAACAACTAGATTTGGGATCATTAATGAGTTTAAAAACAAAATTTCCCAGATGATGTATCCATGGAGTTTCCACACGTAACCAATTTAATTTATTTATTCTTTGAGAAATATGTTCCCTTCTAGACATATAAAAAATTAAACGACAACATGAATTTTGTATGACCTGTAATTTATTTTTGTCCAAAGAATTCAGACATGGAAAATAAATAGAATTACCATAATTAAATGGTGAAAGAATTAGGGATTCTATGAGCAATTTTCTTAGATGAAAGTTAAGAATATGACGATTGCAAAATATTATTTTCAATTTAAAAAACGCGTTCCGTCTAAGTTCCCGCACGTGACTGATAAAACGCAAATTAGAGTCGAAAATTATACCCAAATTCCGAGCCTTTTCAACAAAATTTAATACATTATTATCGATGGAGATATTCAGGTTTGAGAGTTAAAAAGTTGCATTTGTCCCTATTATCAAATATCATCACATAAGATTTTTTTGAATTTAATTTTAGATTATGATCTTTAGATAAAGTATTAATTAAATGTAATTCGTTATTTATTATATTATTAGCCACTTCGAACTCTTCGGGTCTAAAGGAAAAATATATCTGGGTGTCATCAGCGTAAGCTATTATTTTACAATTATTAAGGGACCTTAAAATATCAGAAGTATAAATGTTGAAAAGAAGAGGTCCCAGGACAGACACTTGGGGAGCTCCAGACAGTATAGAAAGATCTTGTGATTCACAGTTATTATAAGAGATTTTCTGCTATCTGCATGATAGATAAGATTTAATTAATTGTACTGAGACGTTATCAAAGCCAAGGTATTTCAATTTGGCTAAGAGCAAGTTATGGTTGATAGTGTCAAAGGCTTTTGAATAGTCAAATTACACGAGCAGAGTGACAAGTCCCGAATACTGATCGTATTTACAAAAATGTTATTGGTAATACTTGCAAGAGCAGTAGAAGTACTAAACCCGGGTCTAAAGCCACACTGCACTTCAGGCACTATGTTATTAAAAATGGCAGAATCAAAAATTTGTTTATATAATATTTTTTCTAAGACTTTAGAAGCCGCAGGCAATATGCTTATGATCCCTAAATCAGAAAAGGTTTAAAAGTCCAGTATGCTGCCTAGCAGTAACTGAATTAAGGTAGTTTTGCTTTTCTCGTCTTATCATAGACACGGTAAGATTTCTTAGTGGTTTATACTTATTTCAATCGACTTGAGAATGAGATGTTTTATATTTTTGAAAAGCTTTATTTTTATCTTTAATTAACATTTTTAAATTAAGAGTTAACTACTCTGCCTTTGGTTTTGCAATTTAACGACTTACTATCGGAACGTGTTTATCAAATAAGAATATAATAAAATTATTAAAAACAGTAATTTTTTCATTTATTTTATTATTGTTAAAAATATATACCAGTCAAGAGCTGCAAAGTCGCAGATAACACCATCATAATTAAAACGATCAAAGTTACCATAAGAAATACACAGTTATTATAAGAGATTTTCTGCTATCTGCATGATAGATAAGATTTAATTAATTGTACTGAGACTTTATCAAAGCCAAGGTATTTCAATTTGGCTAAGAGCAAGTTATGGTTGATAGTGTCAAAGGCTTTTGAATAGTCAAATAACACGAGCAGAGTGACAAGTCCCGAATACTGATCGTATTTACAAAAATGTTATTGGTAATACTTGCAAGAGCAGTAGAAGTACTAAACCCGGGTCTAAAGCCACACTGGACTTCAGGCATTATGTTATTAAAAATGGCAGAATCAAAAATTTGTTTATATAATATTTTTTCTAAGACTTTAGAAGCCGCAGGCAATATGCTTATGATTCCTAAATCAGAAAAGGTTTAAAAGTCCTTATTTTCGGGAAATGGGATACCTATTGCATTTTTCCATTTATCAGGAAAATAGGAGTTTTCTATGCAACAGTTAATAATATGAAGCAATATAATATTAATATGTAGACTACAATATCTAAACATTGTAAGTAAAATGTTATCAGAACCAATGCTATCTTTTTCTAGAGAATGTAGGATTTTATTAACTATTTCAACGTAACCTAATTTTAACGAAAACTGATTACTTCTTGGGGAGTAACTATTACTATAAAATTTGTTTACTGAAAAATAAGAATTAATAGAATTGGGATCTGAAAGGTTAGCTGGCAACTGAGCCCGATTCTTTTATTACATTGTATATTGCGATTACGCAAAGCAGACCAAGCTCCAGTATGCTGCCTAGCAGTAACTGAATTAAGGTAGTTTTGCTTTTCTCGTCTTATCATAGACACGGTAAGATTTCTTAGTGGCTTATAATTTATAATTATTTCAATCGACTTGAGAATGAGATGTTTTATATTTTTGAAAAGCTTTATTTTTATCTTTAATTAACATTTTTAAATTAAGAGTTAACTACTCTGCCTTTGGTTTTGCAATTTAACGACTTACTATCGGAACGTGTTTATCAAATAAGAATATAATAAAATTATTAAAAACAGTAATTTTTTCATTTATTTTAATATTGTTAAAAATATATACCAGTCAAGAGCTGCAAAGTCGGAGATAACACCATCATAATTAAAACGATCAAAGTTACCATAAGAAATAACCTTTGGAATTACTTTATTCTTAATCACAGAGAAATCACAATACGTTACTCTATGATCGGAGGGGTCCAGACCTCGAGGACCCCCCCTGACTACGTGCCTGACAGACGGGTTCACAATGCACTGCACAATTAGGTGCAGGTCTCAAAATGTAAATCATTATATTCAGATATTAACTAATAGATGTTTGCTCTAAACTTTTTTGGATGTCAGACTGCTTGTGCTATTGACAGGAATTATGTATGTAGCGAAATCTCTCAGGCCATCCTGCCTGTTAGTAGCTCTATCAGATATATTGATTTAAGTTCCTAATAAAAATGTATATAAATTATTCAAAAATTACTAGAACATATGAACACAGTAAAATAAATTTTAAACCAAGGTCTCGGCCCCTCCTAAAAAAAAATGGGTATATATTTTACATCCGCAGACCATCTTGATTTAATTTTATTAAATAAGAATATTATTATTTCCCGAGGTATTTCTAAATTAAAATTTTCCATGAGTGTATGTAACAAGTAGACTTAAGAAAACAAGTAGGTACCTTAAATATATATATAATACATTTTCCATTTCAGCTTTCCTGAAAATCTTGAGATGGATAGTTTGTACCAAAATATCCTGAAATCGGTTCAGATCATTTTAGTTTAGTACACTTAGCCTGACGGGCGAAGAGTTGTTAGGTCACATGCAAACCTAACCTTATACCTTCGTATTTCCGTATATTTATATTTATATTTTGTATATAACATACTTGTTAACTATTTGGTCAAATAATTTTTGAAATCTCAAATTGCATTGTTATTGGAATGCCCGGGCCCCCGAAATTCCCTTATAAACAATGTTTGGGTAAGTTTCTGACGATCTAATTTATTTAAGTTTTACAACTTTAAATTTTTTTATTTTGGGCATTGTTTGTGTTTCATTGTATTTTCATTATTTGTGTGCTTTTGATAGTCATGGTTAATAATATAAAAATAGGGCATTTAAACTTACACTTGTTACACTTAATGTTAATCCTTTCCATGCCCCTATACGTGAATTCAAGATTACTAAGCCGAGAGCACCGTGGCTGACAACAAACTTAAAAGTGTTCATGAAACAAAGGAATAGCGCCTTTCAAAAATATAAGAGAACAAAGCGAAATGAACACTGGGTTCATTACAAATACCTAAGAAATTTTACATTAGCTGCTGTTAGAAGGGAGAAAAAAATATATTTCGACTCCTCATATAGTGAAAATAATTCTAAAAAAATGTGGTCTGCACTAAGAAACTTTAATATTTGTTCAAATAAAAATAACTACATTCCAAATAATTTGTTTGATGCTAATGATATCAATAACTTTTTTGCCTCGTTTATATAAAACACAGCCATTTGTACAGAAAGGGCGAGTTTCTATAAAAACAACACTTTTAATAATAATCATCAGTTTTCATTTCACCTAGCAACTGAGTCAGATATAAATAAAGTTTCAAATTCCATAAAAAGTAATGTGACTGGATTTGATGAAATTTCTCCTCTTATGCTAAAATACTGCAGTCCTTTTATTGACAAATTCATATTACATATTATAAATTGTTTCAATGAAATCAGCTACTTTCCGGACCAGTGCAGTGGAAGATATCAGTTGGAAAACCTTTACCTAAAGTTACAAATCCAACTAGTTTTAATGATATACGAGTAATCAGTATTCTCCCTACTCTCTCTAAAATATTTGAAAAAATTTTACATAATCAAATGTATGACTTTTTTAACAAAAATATTATTCCTTCTACGCAGTGTGGGTTTTTGAAAGGTTCTGGTACATCGATAGCTTTGACTAATGTAACTAATGATATTTTTAGGGCTTGTGATAAAAGTATGAATACTATTTTAATACTTTTAAATTTCTTAAAAGCGTTTGACACTATTAATCATAATTTACTAATTTCTCAATTAAAATATTACTGTTTTAGCGGGGAGTCTGTCCTTCTCGTTAAATCATACTTAACGAGCCGGTCTCAAACTATCTTTTCTGAAAACAAACATTCTGATCGAGCGAAAATAACTTCTGGTGTACCTCAAGGGTCCGTCTTGGGACCATTGTTGTTTCTTATATATACATTCGATATTTTAAAATCTGTAACGTGTTGCAAAGTACAACAATTTGCTAATGATACTCAGATTTATTGCTGTTTTGATGTAAATGATCATTAACAGTGATTTAAAAATAATAAATTCTGAGAAACATAATTTAAACTTAAATCCCTCAAAATCTAATCTGTTGGTGTTTGGTAATAAAAATAAAGTATTTTTATAAAAGATAACTTCAGTATAGCAATTAATGGTTCCATAATGAAGTTTGTTGATAATGACAAGAATTAGGGAGGTGTATTAGATACGCAGCTAAGGTTTAAGGAGCGTTTAAAGCAATTGTTTCAAAGAGCTTATAATTCCTTATGGATGTTGTATAGTAAAAGGCATGCCTTAAATAGAAAACTTAGGAGGAACTTATGTGAGTCTCTTATTCTATCTATTTTTAAATTGCGACTTTTTATATGGGTTTTGTCTGGATCAGGAGAGCCGGTCTCGTATAGAAACAATACAAAACAACTGCTTACGATTTGTTCTTGGATGAAGAAAATATGATTACATTTCACATTTGTATAAAGAAGTCAACTGGTTACAAATGGATGCTCGTAGAAACCTTCATTTTTGTAGTTTTTTAATTAAATGTACTAGTGATCCTTCCGTTTCTGTTCGCGAACGATTAATTTTTCGTGGTGAAATATATGTAAGAGGTAGAAATAAATTAACTATGCCTCATCACCAGAGCGATTTTTTAAATTTAAAAGTGCTGGTATTCAAAGTAAAATATAGGAAAGACCTTTTTGATTTGCAAAACACAGGTAATTTTTTTTATTAAAATAATAGTTCACTGTCAGGGACACAATTTTATGATTTATAAAATATCTGTTCTTATTGCACCCAAACTTTATTAAATATATAAAATACCACTGCTTCCCATGACCAATGTTAGATTAGATTTAGAATATTCTTTGTCATTGATTGGTTCAGTAGAGTAGCTATAAAGCTAGACTGAGCCAATCGTCGACATGAAAAGGTTTTTTAACTATTTAAATATTTTGTACATTTTCTGAATAAAAGGCATTTATTATTATTAATATGATGATTATGATGCATTATTATTATTATGTCATAATGGATACCTTGTTTAAAAAAATGATATGATACTGCGATCTAAAAAAAACGACCTCTATTTCAGTCTAAAACAAGTCACTCTAGTGATGTTTAGTTAAATTATTGGTTTTGGCGTAACTAAAATAAACATAAAGTACTTGCTAGGTATTGGTATCAAATACCTAGAAGGTTCATTTGAACGCCGTCTGCCTTGTTGACAAAAATATATAAAATGCTTTTTCTGTAAAATGTTAAACAAGTGTTGATAAATATTGATATTTTTTTTTTGTACGTACCATCGTCGATTTCAGTTTAAACTTTGTTTCCATCGATTCCTAAATTTTCGGATATTGGGTGTCTCATTATTTTAAGCATGTAAATTTTACTTTAAATGATCTAAACCATGTTGGATAGAAAAAAATTTAATTAAAAAAAATGTTTTTTTTGTCCATCTTAAAAATTATAGAGAATCATAAATTAAAAACTTTATAGAAATTATTTATTTTAACATATTCAACATTTAAAATTTAATAACATAAAACAAATTATCTATCTCAGTCAAAGATAGTATTGGTAACAGGTGTTTTGCTCTATAAGAGCATTATCAGATATAACAACTAAAACGAATAAACAATACAAGACAAACATATGTGTTTGTCTTGTTTAAGTATTTATTCATTTTAACTGTTGGTCTGATGATGCTCTTATAGAGCTAAACACCAATCACTTTCTTATCTTTGATTGAGACCGAGACTTTGTATCTGTTTTTTACATTTATATTATAAATTAGGTCTCTTAGAGTAAAAATTGACGATTTCTTTCAAGTTCCACAAATAAACATACTAATTTCCTTCAGATAAACCATAGATAATATTCAGAAGTAAATTTTTTATCGCTAGGCTAATTATTATCTGTTAACGGCTTTACACTGAGATGAATTTATTTTTTTTGTGTGGTTATTGTATTAAATACAGTTTTTGCAAATACAAATAAGAAGCAGCTATTAGGTATTTGCAACCATTATTCTAATTAATATTAATACTAACATTTGTTGCATGAACCAAGCTAAAGACTAAACTTTAAGTACTCTGCACACTCCAAAATTAACACTTTATTTTAGAATCCCATGAAAACCAGCACATACTACATGAAATATTGAAGATTGATCAGCATTCAGAGCTATAACAAGTACTGACAAAAAAGTATTTGAAGTACAAGTACCAAATAATTACGAAATAATTGATACGAACCAAGTAACAAGTATTTTCAAATTTTGAAAGTATTTGAAGTATCAAGTAACTGCTAATTATACTTAATTTTTGTCAAGTAAAGTAATTCGAGTACTTTGTTTAGTATTTCAAATATAGGCATTTGAAGTAAAAACTGTAATTGAAGTATTAAAAGGTATTTCAAGTACCAATATATTCATGAAAAAAACACACTTTTTAAATTGGTGAAATTTATTAAATTTTTTAAATATGTTTTAAGCTAATCAGAACCAACCAGCAAATAAACTTTTTATACGGTTTATTTTTGGTTTGTGACATGGCTCATATTACTCGATGGATCTCAAATCTACTAAGAGACGCCAATGCTGGGATCCCTTTGAAGGTTCTTTTATTTTCCATTTGTTGATTGTCTATTTTGCCTATTTCTAGTCTATTTACCACTATCAATGTATAAGGCAAATATAATCAATAGTCGATCTTCTGTTTGTTTTTCGACAGAGTTAAACAAATCTGTTTGAGTAGAGCAAAATAAAAACAAATATCAACGTTGCGTTGCTAGGTTTAAAATTATATATACACGTTGCGGTAAACAAAATTTGATATTTGCACAGAATAAATCTTATTTACTATTATTAAAATCACAGTTTGTTAGAGTACAAGTAGAAAAAAAATCATGAAGGGGTAAAAAAGAGATTATATAAAGACAACATAAATATTTTGTAACTCGAAATCAGGTACATAGATTAAACTATTTTTAATACTCGTGACAAAAACTTGGGCATAGAACCGAATAAACACAACTACAGAAATTGTAGAAGTAATATTATGCAAACAAAATCTATACAATTTAATTTTAAGGGGTCACTTTTATTAGCGACACTAATACCTAAAGATACTTATAAATATGATGATGTATAGTAACTTACACTTGTTAGCGAGGCAGAGAGAAACCTTTTTGGGTATTTTTTCCACTTATGTCAAAGTCAGTAAAAAAGTTGTTTAAGGGTGAACTGCACGCAGAAGATAAAATGGTATCGCGATTTGTTGAAAATAAATTATGGAAAAATTATGCTATATACAGCATAACTTAAAATACATTTATGTTAAAAAAACGGGTCCAAAAGACACGAGTATGATTCATTTCAAGTTTTGCGGTTATGTAGACAAAGAATCAGTGAAAGACGCTATTCTACCATTTTGTGAATAAAAATTAGACGCGTCGGCATTTGTGTAAGAAAAAAAAGGTCAAAATTGGTCAACTTTACTTTTCCGTCTGTCGGTCTGTCTGTCTGGCTGTCTGTCAGTTCGCAGCATAGCTTAAAGACTACTTATCCGATTGACTTAAAATTTTGGTCAAAAATTAAAGGGAACATGGGGAGGACCTCGTAACATTTTGGTAAAAATTCAATATGGTGAAACAAAATGGCGGCCTAATGAAATGTTAAAAAAATATTATTAAAAAACTACTCATCCAATTTATCTTAAAGTTTGAGAAAACAGCAAGAATTATATTGGAATCAAACTCGTAATATTTTGGTTTAGGTACGAATCCAAAATGGCGGAACAGAATAGCGGCTTAATAAAATATTTACAAATTCAGTCTAAAAAACTTTTTAATGGTTTGATTTCAAATTGTGTGTCATAAATAATTGTGGTATAGAGATCCACTAGTAAAATTGTGGTACTAATTCAAGATGGCTGAACAAAATGGCGGACATATAAAATGTTTGTAATCGTTAAAAAATCACCATCTCAGGTTTTACACATCTTTACGTTTTAGCGCCCCTAGATGCTAAAAAACATGTTTTATCAACTCCGTCGGTTCGTCTGTCGGTCTGTCTGTCAGTTCGCAGCATAGCTTAAAGACTACTTACCCGAATTACTTCAGTCAAAAATTAAGGGTCATGGGGATGACCTGGTAACATTTTAGTAAAAATCCAATATGGCGAAACAAAATGGCGGCCTAGTGAAGTATTAAAAAATTTATTATTAAAAAACTACTCATCCAATTTTTCTCAAATTTTGCAAAAACATCAAGTATTATGTTCAAATCAAGTGGTAAAATTTTGGTACGAATCCAAGATGAATGGAAAATGGCGGTCAAATAAAATGTTTGCATTCGTGAAAAAATCAATCTCTCAGGTTTTACACATATTTACGTTTTTGCGTCGGTAGAAAAATATGTTTTATCAATTCCTTCGGTCCGTCTGTCGGTCTGCCTGTCTGTCTGTTTGCCAGTTCGCGGCATAGCTTAAAGACTACTTACCCAATTTTAGATTAAAGACTACTTACCCGATTTACTTCAAATTTTGGTCGAAAATTAAGGGTCATATGGAGTGACCTGATAACATTTTGGTAAAAATAGAATATGGCGATACAAAATGGCGGCCTAGTAAAGTCTTTAAAAAAATATTACTAAAAAAAGACTCATCCAATTTATCTCGAATTTTACAAAAAAACATCAAGTATTATATTGGAACGAACTGGTAATATTTTGGTACGAATCCAAGATGGCGGAACAAAATGGCGGTTTAATAAAATATTTAAAAATTTAGCCTGAAAAACTGCTTAATGGTTTCATTTCAAATTGTGTGTCATAACTAATCGTGGTGTAGTGATCAACTAGTAAAATTCTGGTACTAATTCAAGGTGGCCGAACAAAATAGCGGCCAAATAAAAAGTATGTAATCGTGAAAAAATCGCCGTTTCAGGTTTTCGACGTCTTTACATTTTAGCGTCCCTAGATGCCAAAAAAATATGTTTTATCAATTCCGTCGGTATGTCTGTCTGTCAGTTCGCGGCATCTACCTTCATCTTTTAAAGACTACTTACCTGATTGACTTCAAAATTTATCGAAAATTAAGGGTCATATGGGTATGACCTGGTAATATAATATAATATAAAATGGCGAAACAAAATTGCCGCGTAGTGAAATGTTAAAAAAATTATAATGAAAAAACTCCTCCAATTTATTTTAATTTTGCATAAATATCAAGTATTATATTGAAATCAACTGGTAAAATTTTTGTTCGAATCCAAGATGGAGGAACAAAATGGAGGTATAGTAAAATATTTAAAAATTTAGCCTGAAAAAAACTACTTAATGGATTGATTTCAAATGTTGTGCCATAACTAATTGTGGTATAGGGCTCAACTAGTAAAACTGTGTTACGAATTCAAGTTGGCGGAACAAAATTGCGGCCAAATAAAATGTTTGTAATCGTGAATAAAATCACCCTATCAGGTTCTACATATCTTCACGTTTTAGCGTCCCTAGATGCAAAAAAAACATGTTTTATCAATTGCGTTGGTCCGTTTGTCGGTCTGTGTGTCAGCTCGCGACATAGCTTAAGTACTACTTACCCGATTCACTTCAAATTTTGACCAAAAATTAAAGGTCATATGGGGATAATATGGTAATATTTTGATAAAAATCTAATATGGCGGAACAATGTCAAAAATGTTTATTAGAGTGGGTATTATTTAGGGTTAAGATCCAGTAAAAAAAAAACAAGTATTTTCTTAAATTATCGACGTTTCGGATTTCAAACGACAGCATTTGGCGCCGTCTACGATTTGACGTCATATCGTACCAATACGGCAACGGCGCTAACGACCGGCAAAAATGCAATATCAGCTGTTATGGTTGATGGGGCAGTATTGGCGGTTTTGTTTTTTTTAATTTTGTGATTTTGTGGTTTAATTTTTATGTTTATTTAAAAGAAAAGGGTGTATTACTGGTAAATAAATATTTAGACGTAAACAACAAACTGAACAAAATAAACTCGAGACTAACAAAACTGAAATCACAAAACGCTGTCAATGTCGTCCATTAACCACAAAAAAGACAAATATCGTCTGGCTGACGGCTTGATATGTTTTAATACCACGTGGCCTTATAATCTCTAGTATTTTTTCATATTTAAAAATGTATGCAAGTTCCCTATTGTTGCATCCTCAGGACACATATATAGATCTAATATCCTGCATGAAATCCGTATTATCAGTACTTTTACTATGTTGTTCCGCATATATACCCAGATATCAAGTTTCTAAATAATTTTCGTTAACAATCCTTTGGTTGTTATGTTAAGAGTGGTGTATTATTTGGTTAGGATCCAGTAAAAAAAACAAAAGACTGTTTATAAATAGTCGTCGTTTCGCAACTTTATTGTTAAACCTTCAGGACACATATGTAGATTCTATATCTAACATTTAACCCATATTATCAGTCTTTACGTATTCCGTTTGTCGGCAGATATTAAGTTTCTAAATGGTTTTCATTAACGATCCTCTTGTTTTTATATTAAAGAGGTGTATTAGCTGGGGTTAGGATCCAGTAAAAAAACAAAACATTTTTTTTTTAAATTGTTGATGTTTCGAAACTTTATTGTTGCATCCTCAGGACACATATATAGATTCTATATCCTGCATTAAAACACAAATATTTTATGGTTTTCGATCCTCTTGTTTTTTTGTTAGAGTGGTGTATATATATATATATATATATATATATATATATATATATATATATGATATTATGTTTTAATTCCACTTACACCAACGTCATAACAAGAAAATGATCCTTGTTTGGAACATGTTCTGCATCACAGCAGACACAATGATCCATTTTATATATATATACATACATATATATATATATATATATATATATATATATATATATATATATATATATATATATATATATATATATATATATATATATATATATATATATATATATATATATATATATATATATATATATATATATATATATATATATATATCCTGCCTGAAACCCATATTATCAGTCTTTACCTACTACGTTGATCCGCAGATATTTCCCAGGTATTAGGTTTCCAATTGGTTTTTGTTAACGATCCTCTTGTTTTTATGTCAGAGTGGTGTATTATTTGGGGTTAGGATCCAGTAATAAAAAACAAAAGTTTTTTTCTTAAATTGTCGGCCTTTCGAAACTTTATGGTTGCGTCCTCAGAACTCATACGTTTTATATCCTGCATGATTTAAATGGTTTTCATTAACGATCTTTCATTAACGATCATATAAAAATGTATTTGTCTTGAAGATGCAACAGTAAATTGGCAATTTACAAAAGAACTTTTGTTTTTCTTACTCGGTCCTATCCCCAAATAATAGACCACTCGAACATAACAATAAGAGGATCGTTTAAAATTTTTAAAAAATCAACCTAAAAAATCTTGTTCAACTGATTTTAAATTTTGTACAAAAATTAAATGTGCCTTTAATAATTATTACATTTATTTTAAATTATGAACAAAAGTCAAGTGTGGCATAGGTAGAAACGAAATGGTAAACATATTGGTAGGAATCCAATATGATGGAACAAAATGGTGCCCAATAAAAACGACGAGACAGTATATGTAACACATATATACTGTGACTGCGTACTCAACTAACTTGATCACACTTCACTCTTCCCAATAAAAGTAACGAGAGAATTTCCGGGTAAAGGAATTTACCGATTTTTTTTTACTGGATCTTAACTCCAAATAATACACCACTCTAACAAAATTCGTTCAGCCATACTGGATTTTTACCAAAATATTACCAGGTCATCCCCATATGACTCTTAATTTTTGATCAAAATTTAAAGTCAATCGGGTAAGTAATACTTAAGGCTATGTCGCAAACGGACAGACAGACGGACCGACGGAATTGATAAAACATGATTTTTGGCAACTAGAGACGCTAAAACGTGAAGTTATGTAAAACCTGAGAAGGTGATTTTTCACCATTACTAAAATTGTATTTGGCTGCAATTTTGTTCCGCCATCTTGTATTAATATTACAGTTTTACTAGTTGTTTTATTAGTTATGGCACAGAATTTGAAATCATTAAGCATTTTTTTTGTTCCGCCATCTTGGAATCGTACCAAAATTTTACTAGTTGATTCCAACATAATACTTGATGTTAATTCAAATTTTGAAATAAATTCGACAAGTAAGTAGCTTTTTCATAATACTTTTTTAACATTTCACTAAGCCGCAATTTTGTGTTTGCCATATTCGATTTTTACCAAAATATTACCAGGTCATCCCCATATGGCTCTTAATTTTTTATCAAAGTTGGAAATCAATCGGGGCGGTTTTTAAGCTATGCCGCCAATTGACAGACAGACCGACAGACGGGCCGGCGGAATCGATGAAACATATTTTTTGGCGTCTAGGAACGCTAAAACGTGAAGATATGTAAAACCTGAGAGGGCGATTTTTCACGATTACAAACATTTTATTTGGCCGCCATTTTGTTTCGGCATCTTGAATTAGTACCACTATTTTACTAGTTGATCCCTATACAGCAATCAGTTTGGCACACAATTTGAAATAAACCGGTTTTTTTTCAGGTTGAATTTTTAAATACTTTATTAAGCCGCCATCTTGGATCCGTACCAAAATGTTACAAGTTGATTCCAATATAATAGTTGATGTTTTCGCAAAATTTGAGATAAATTGGATGAGTAGTTTTGTAATAATAATTTTTTAACATTTCACTAAGCCGCTATTATGTTTCGCCATATTGCATTTTTACCAAAATCTTACCAGGCCATCCCCATACGACCCTTAATTTTTGACCAACAGTTGAAGTCAACTGGATAAGTAGTCTTTAAGCTATGCCGCGAACTGACAGACCGACAAACAGACAGAAAGGCCGACGGAGTTGATAAAACATATTTTTTGGCATCTGGCGACGCTAAAACGTAAAGATATTTTAAAGTGCAACGGTGACTTTTTCACGATTACAAACATTTTATTTGGCCGCCATTTTGTTCGGCCATCTTGAATTAGTACCACTACTTATGGCGCACAATTTGAAATCAAACCATTAAGCAGTTTTTTCAGGCTCAATTTTAAATATTTTGTTAAGCCGCCATTTTGTTCCGATATCTTGGATTCGTACCAAAATGCTACCAGTTGATTCCAACATAATACTTGTTTTTTTTTGCAAATTTTGAAGTAAATTGGATGACTAGTGTTTTAATAATAATTTTTTTAACGTTTCACTAAGCCGCCATTTTTTTTCGCCATATTGAATTTTTACCAAAATGTTACCAGGTCATCCCCATATGACCCTTAATTTTTGACGAAAATTTCAATACAATCGGGTAAGTAGTTTTTTAGCTATGCTGCGAACAGACAGACAGACCGACAGGATTGAGAAAACATGTTTTTCGTCAGTTAGAGACTCTGAAACGTGAAGATCTGAAAAAATCTGGAAGAGTGATTTTTTCACGATTACAATACTTCTCTTTTACGAGGGAAGTAACAATAAAACCAATTTGAAAGACACACAAGAAAAACATTCGGTAATTATCTAGGATGACTCCAAATTACGTAAATTATCCTCACTGTCTAATCTGTGTACTGTGTTGTCCACTTTTACGTATACATTGCCACGAAGGCACCACACACTTTTTAAGGAAAATTTTTGCACAGCACTTTTGAAAATGTTTAGCCGTTCACTAGTTAAATCTTCTTGCACCATGATACCACTTGATTTTAAAAATTTGGGATTTTTAAGTACCTCCGTACGCTTGTTTACGTTAGAATTTTTTGCTTTAACTCGGTATCAGTTTTTTAAGTCAGTTCGACTTATATTATTTACTTTCATTTTGGTTTTAAAAATGTCCAACACTACCTCAATAATATTTTCGTTTTCAATGTATTTAACTCCAAATATACGAATATTTTTACCTCTTGAAAACTGTTCTTGTTGGTCCATCGTTTCTTTAGTTGGATGTTTGCTTGAGTCAAAGCGGTAACTTCTTGGTTAAGCTTTATAGACTAGACTATATCACTGCATACAGATATCCAACACTGTTAGTTATGGCAGAAACGGTAAGAAAAATTAATTATCCCCTTCCTTATGGGAAAACTGTGATTTTTTTGCGGGGAGCAAGGATACGCGTGCACTCTACTCTAGCGACATCAACATGTTTTTCTAAAAACTGAAAATGTATAGCATTATAGAATTTCCCGATGTGAATAAATTTGCTTATCCAGTAATTAGAAATTTTCTATTTATTAAATCATAGATCTAAATGTAAATAATTTGTATAACTTTTATTAAGTGGGCAGTATTTAATTGAATTTATAACGATATGATCTTAAATAAGCTCTATTTTTGTAATAGTTATTAAATTTTGAAGTTATTTCAGAATACAGGTTTTGCCTTTTGTTTAATTGTTTATCATTTCTTTGTTAATTATATATTTTTATTATTTATCATAGTGTTGATTTTTTTTGTGGGTGAGCTTTAGACAATTATCATACACACAGGAAAAACTAGGATACCTATATCTTAGCTAAAGTTAGGTATCAACTTCCTTACAGTTAAGCACGTCAAAAAACTAAAGATAGCTAAGACAAATTATGCTACTTATATCGAAACTAAGTAGATGTTAGCTTACAGGTTCCCTTTACACTAAAAACAATAATTCGGAAATCATCCCCCTCGTTCTGGTACAGCAAGGGTTTATAAATCTGAAAGGGACTAAAGTGAATACTGAATTTTGTTAATTAGGAGTTGTAAATTAAGGCATTCTTCCATTAGAAATTATAATTAATTATCACTTTTTAAGACTAAGGGACTAAACATATCATTATTCTTATACAACTATGCAAATAAGTTCTAAAGGTTTTATATATTAATATTAATTTAACAAAATAATAAATTGTGGGTCTAGATGTCTCTATTACTTAATAAGGCAAAATTTCTCGAATGCTAAGAGCCGTAATTCGGCATAATTATTACACAACACTTGAATTTTAGAAAAATAAGGAATACTACTGTTAACCTTCACTTTTGTAGTAAATAGTCAGAGAAGTAAATTTATCTTTATTTATTCGCTATTGTCAGTGGCGTAACCACGGGGGATATATCCCCCCAAAGTATAGCCAAATTTTTAAAAGTCGATTTAATTTTAATTTTTTCTTTCGCTAAAAATTGTACTATGAAAATAGTTTTGCAATATCTGTTGACTTTTTGTATTTCTTCCTATTCTCTGACCAAGGTCCGTCATCAATTTGCAACCGGGTTGAAAAATAGTTATATCCCCCAAGTGCTAAGTCTGGCTATGCTATTGCTTATCATATACGTTATATATAGCTAGCAAAGCACTGAGCCAATAAAAAATTTTCCTTTGAAAGATTTTCATGGGGTCTTAATTTTCCCTTTTGTTTACCACAAAGATATCACGACATATCGAAATAAACTTTAATTTTTACAAAAAAAAACTTCTATTTTTAAAATTTGGGTTGGATGTTTAGACATTTTGTATACTTTATAATAACAATAATAATAATAATGTATAGTACTTTTTGTACCGGTAAATTCCATGTCACAATTTAATATCAAATATATTTATTTTACATTAGACTCCCAAAATCATACTGACGGCAATTTATTTAAACCAGGAAACCGACTGATTTTTATTGCGACAAGTGCTGATAACGCTATGAAATGAAAAAATAGCTTCAATTGGGATTTCTAACTGGTTACATCAAAAGGATTGCGCACACGGATAGGATTTATAAAATAAAATAAATAAAATTAAGTCTAAGTCCCAAAATCGCATCGGTGTTGTCATAGTTAAAATTTTGTTATTATTGAAATACACTATAAGACTATATGCAAGACTTATTTTTAATAACACGATTCTTGTACACAGAAAATCTACTTATCTCTAGGACAGTTTTATTTGCAAGCTCCCTCGGGTTGTGATATTGATATTTTTGTATGTACTTAAGATTTAATGAATGTATATTACTTGTGTATATAAATTTCTTCAGCATATAGTATCCCATCCGATAAGTAATACATTATATTGTTTGAATTCTTTTTTAAATTTGATTTAATTCCTGGAATAATAGAAATATACTTTAATATTTACACTTTTTTACAAAATCAATGCATTCCCAGTGTTCCATTTTAATCATATTTTATGAGCCTAAAAAGGGTAGTTAATCCTTAATTGTTTTTCTGTTAACCGTATACAATTTTCTCAAAACTCACCGTTAAGAAAAAATCGGTAAATTTCCTTTACCCGAATTATGAATATTTCCTTTTATTAGGAATAGTGAAGTGTGAACCAGTTTAGTTTAGTAAATAGTTATTTATGAACACATATATACTGTCTTTTCAAACGTTTTTATCGGACACCATTTGTTCCAATATATTGGATCCCTACCAATATTTTACCAGTTTCTACCTATGACTCACTTGATTTTGGGCACAATTTAAAATGAACTCTATAAGTAGTTTTTACATTGACACACACCGCGATTTTGTTACGTCGTTAAATTCACACCAGTTTATCCCTATATCATATTTAATTTTTCTCCAAAATTTACAGTCAATTGAATAAGAAGATTTTTTAAGTTAATTTTTTTAACATCTTATTTGGCCGCCATTTTGTTCCGCTATCTTTAACTCGTAACACAACTTTACCAGCTTATCTCTATATCACAATTATTGCTTGCACAAAACTTGAAATTAATCTAATAAGTAGTTCTTTTAGACTGATTTTTTAAATATTTTATTAGGCCGCCATTTTGTTTTCATATTTTATATTATTACCAATATGTTACCCGTTCATTCTTATGTAACACTTGATTTTTTTGCAAAATCTGAGGTAAGTTGGATAATTAGTTTTTTTAGTAGTCATTTTGTAACGTTTCACTAGGCCGCCATCTTGTTCCGGCATATTGGATTTTTACCAAAATATTACCAAGTCATCCCCATATGAGCTTTTATTTTTGACCAAAATTTGAAGTCAATCTGATGAGTAAATTTTAAGCTATGTCGCGAACAGACAAACCGACGGAATTGATAAAACACATTTTTTGGCATCTAGGGGCGCTAAAACGCGAAACAAGATATGTTAAACCTGCTAGGGTGAATTTTTTAAGATTACAAAAATTTTATTTGGCGCCATTATGTTCCGCCTTCTTGAATTAGTACCACAGTTTTACTAGTTCATCTCTATACTACAATTAGTTATGGCACACAATTTGAAATCAGTTCATTAAGTAGTTTTTTCAGGCTGAATGTTTAAATATTGTATTGAACCACCATTTTGTTCCGCCATATTGGATTCATACCAACATTTTACCAGTTGATTCCTACATACTTGACTTTGTACAAAATTTGAGATAATCCGGATAATTAATTTTTTAAGAAAGAATTTCATTACCGTTTCACTAGGCCGCCATCTTGTTCCAACATATTGGATTTTAACCAAAATATTACCAGGTCATCCCCATATGAGCCTTAATTGTTGACTAAAATTTGAAGTCAATCTGATGAGTAGTTTTTAAGCTATGCCGTGAACTGACAGAAAGACAGACAAACCCACAGACGGACCAAAGGACTTGATAAAACATATCTTTGGCATCTAGGGACGCCAAAATGCGAATATATGTAAGACCTGAGAGGGTGATTTTTTTCAGATTCCAAAAATTTTATTTGGCCGCCATTTTGTTCCACCATCTTGAATTAACACCACACTTTTACTAGTTCTTCTCTATACTACAATTAGTTATGGCACACAATTTGAAATCAGTTCAATAAGTAGTTTTCTCAGGCTGAATTTTTAAATACTTTATTAAGCCACCATTTTGTTCCGCCGCCTTGGATTCGTACCAAAATTGATAATACCAGTTGATTCCTACATGATACTTGATTTGTGTGCAAAATTTGAGATAAATTGGAGAAGCACTTCCTTAGTAATAATTTTTTTAACATTTCACTAGGCCGCCATTTTGTTTTGCCATATTGGATTTTTACCAAAATGTTACCAGATCATCCTCATTACCCTTAATTTTCGACGGACAGATAGACAGACAGACAGACCGACGGAATCAAGAAAACATGTCGGGACCCTGAAACGTAAAGATCTGAAAAAATCTCGGAGGGTGATTTTTTCACGATTACAATACTTCCCTTTTATGAAGGAAGTAAAAATTAAAGTTGTTTTAAAACTGACGTACCTTATTCTCCCAAAGCGACATGAATGCCAGCGTTTAGACTGTGAAAAATAACGTGAGAACTTTCAGTTATTGACTTCATGATACAACGGAAAATAAAATTTGATTTAAAACTACCGCCTAAAACTCTGATGATAAAACAGGAAACTTCTTAAAACTGAAATTGCTGTAAAAAATAAAAAAAAAACTACGCCATCGGTGGATCAGGTCGTGATGCTCGGACCCTTGTTGCCATTTGCTCTATACTTTGTTTATGAGATCAGTCCATCTTTTTTCCTCTCATGCAAAATCTGTCAAGCAATGACTGATCTACTGTTTGAAACAGTTTGCTATGGGAATTCTGACTCTATCCATTTTATATGTCATTGGCTTTTTTGTACAAATTTGATTTTTTTTACTTACTAACATGTAGCTTTTTTCCCATGATCAAATTATTTGACTAAATGTGATTTAACATCTTTTTTTTCATAGTTTGTAGTAACAACACTTTGCATAGAACATTGCAGACTAGAAATTAATTTAAAATTAGTTGAAAACATTAAAGATTTATTTTTAGATTTAGATTAGTTTTTAGTAGCAAAATAGTCCCATTTTGCCACCATTGTTTTCAGGTTTATACTCTAGGTTTAGTAGTAAATTCAATTGAAAACATTAAAAATTTATTTTTAGATTTAGATTAGTTTTTAGTAGCAAAATAGTCCCATTTTGCCACCATTGTTTTCAGATTTATACTCTAGGTTTAGTAGTAAATTTAGGTCTCTTTACAGAAGCCAAGAACGCCGTATAACAATTCTTTAGCATCACACTGCAAACTTTGAGAATTGCATGTTTTTCCTTTGGCACATTTTTATGCGTAAATGTATATACCGTCTATACCAACAAATTCGTATATACAAGGTAATTACTTACACACATTTTTACTTCCCTCGTAAAAAGAAAGTATTGTAATCGTAAAAAATCACCCTCCTAGATTTTTTCAGATTATTACGTTTGAGGGTCCCCAGATGCCGAAAAACATGTTTTCTCAACTCCGTCGGTCTGTCTGTCGGTCTATCTGTTCGAGGAATAGCTAAAAAACTACTTACCAATTGACTTAAATTTCGGTCAAAAATTAAGGGTCTTATGTTAAACAATTATTACTAAAGAACTACTTATCCAATTTACCTCAAATTTTGCACAAAATTCAAGTACATGTGGTAAATTTTTGGTACGAATTCAAGATGTCGAAACAAAATATTTATATATTTAAAAATTCTGTGGTCTACAAATGAATTGGTGTAATTGTGGTAGGAATTCAAGATGGCGGAATAAAATGGCGCCAACATAACCAAGTAAAATGTTTGTAATCCTGACAAATATCACCCTCTTCTGTCTGAATGTTAGTTCGCAGCATAGCTTACAAACTACTGATCCGATCGACTTCAAACTTTGATAAAAAAATGAATGGTCATATGATAATGACTGGATAATATTTTGATAAAAATCCAATATGGCGCAACAAGATGGCGGCCTAGTGTAACGTTAAAAAAATGATTACTAAAAAACTAATTATCCGGTTTACCTCAAAAAAAATTGCGCAAAAATAAGTGTTAGATAGGAATGAACTGGCAAAAGTTTCGTTTGAATCCACGATAGGAAAACAAAATGGCAGCTTAATAAAATATTTAAAAAATCAGCCTAAAAAACAATTATTAGATTAATTTCAAATTTTGTGCAAGCATTAAGTGTGATATATAGATAAACTGTAAATTTGTGGAACGAATTCAAGATGTCGAAAGAAAATGACGGCCAAATAAAATGTTTAAAAATTCGACGAAAAGAAATTTTCTCAATTAATCGACTTTAAGTTTTGCAGAAATATTAAAAGTGATGTAGGGATAAACAACAATAAAATACAATACAAATTAAACACTACGAAACAAAATGGCGATGTGTGTCACTTTAAAAACTACGTATTCATTTTATTTTAAATTATGCCCAAAATCATGTGTGGTATAGGTGGAAACTCATGAAATTTTGATAGGAATCCAAAATGGTGGAACAAAATGGCGCCCAATAAAAATATTTCATAGGACAGTATATATTGTGTTACTAAATGCCTACATCCCAAACTAAATTGAGCCATACTTCTCTATTCCTAATAAAAGGAAACATTCACAACGAGGGAAGTTCCGGGTAAAGGAAATTCGCGGAGTTTTTATTGTTAGACAATAATTAGCAAGTAAGCCGTTTTAAAGACGGTTTTCCAAGGTGCAAAAAGCCTGTCATTGCTTTAAAATTACGAGTTGTTGCAAAAAGTATTATTCTTTAAATTGAATAACCTACAGGTCTTAGATCTCCATTGTTCGTAGAAATAAGTAAAAAACTTTAAATACAAAACTTATGGAGATTTCTTATGTAATAACATTTTTTATAAAAAAACAACTGACTATCGGATTTAAAAAAAAATGAAATATTGAATAAAAAATTAATAATTTAAATACAGCACCCCGTGTTTTATTAAATTTTTGAACTACATGCAAAATTCTAGGGCAAGTTTGTATGACATATATTATGCATATATTTAGCTCTTTTCGAGATATTCGCATATAAAAATTGGCAATTTCTGAGTATATAAGGCTAAAAAATCTAAACGGTTCGGCCTAGTTTGGCCTAGCCTAGGGCAAAACGTATTACCCATTTTTATCTCAGTTTATTATTGTGTTTCTTACGGTATTCCCTTTTGGTCTAAGCAAAAGTAAGTTTTTCAAAAAAAAAATCCAAAAGTTAAATTTAAAACTGTCGCCATAAGAAAGACCATAAAAAACTATGACAGTGTGTGCAATTTGTTTTGTCCTAGTTGGAATCGTTTAGAAATCACAGCCTCTCAAAGTCCGAAATGATCAATTTTTAAATAAGAATGTCTCGAAAACAATTGAATATACCAAAAGGTATACCTCAGGTGACCAGCTATATCTCTGGTCTATAGAATTTGAAGAAAGGCACATTGTTACATAGTCTTTCTTTATAGCGGATATGTATCTCGTCAAAAAAGTGATCCATATATTCATATATAATACATAGTTTATCTTCAAAAACTATGAAATACAGATATAGCGAGCTCTTTACTTAATCTGTCCCAGCTATAGAGGTATTATCTGATCCTGCTACATTTATGATATATATAATAAAATAAAATAATTTTAAACTACAGCTTTCAGTTTTATAACTCACATTATTAAACCTTTAAAGTAGAGTAGACTAACGTAGTAATCCAAACGTTGAATAAATAGTTTTTACACGGATTTTTTTAAGACCGCCATTTTGTTCCGTCATATTGAATTCGTACTAGTTTCAAAATTTGAAGTCAGTCGAATAAGATCTTTTTACGTTGATAAACATTTTGTTGGGCCGCTATTTTGTTCCGCCATCTTGAATTCGTACTACAATTTTACTAGTTGATCTCTCTATCACACCTAATGGTAACACAAAATTTGAAATTAATCTAATAAGTAGTTTTTCAGGCTGATTTTTTAATATTTTATTAGGCCACCATCTTGGATTTGTACCAAAATATTACCAGTTCATTTCTATGTAACACTTGATTTTTGTACAAAATTTGAAATAAATTGGATTGTTAGTTTTTTAATAATAGTTTTTTAACATTTAACTAGGCCACCATTTTGTTTTGCCATATTAGATATTTACCAAAATGTTGCCAGGACATATGAACCTAATTTTTCCCCAAAATTTGAGGTATGTTGAAAATATAAGCGTTGTATTCTTCAACCAATTGCGCACTTTTTTGCTTGAGACCATTTTTGTCTATTTTCACTAAAGGGGGATGAGGGAAGGTCAAACTTTTTTACTTTCAAATGTAGATATCTCTGTTTTGGATGAACCAATTTTATTCAACTTTGGGTCGAAAAAAAGTGCTTTTTTTTGCTCTACTCGTGTGGCCACACACTGTACTATAATGACTTTGTTAATGGTCACTAGATAGCGTTGTTTCGGAATTCTCCAAATAATGCCGATTTTCTCGAAAAATTCAAATGTGCGCTATAACCTTTATATCACAATTTATTTGGTAGTTATGAAAAGCATTGACTAGTGAAATAAAAATCCAGGTCAGCAGTTAAATTAAGGATTGGAAAATTAAGCTGGCAGTTTTGTAAATAAGAAAAAATGAAAAAGTGGAAATTATTTTTATCTCTTATTTCAATTAATCCTAAAATTTTTGACAAACCAAGAAACTGGAGAAAAACAAGGCTCCAATAGAAACTTTAGTAAAATTACTGAAAACTACTTTCGCAAATGCTCAAAATGCCTGCCCATTGTCAATACAAAGTTTTGACTGTGTCGTTTGGACTGCAGCCTCCACTTCTACTATAGAGATACATTGGAGGGCATTCCCAATACGGTACGGTAGTTTTGAGAAATTTTAAATATATTTATTGTTAGTTGTTAGTTCATTTCGTCGTTTTTTTGTAGTTGTTTCGTTGAAGCAACATAAAACTTGGTATAATCTTTTTGCCCAAACCTGCCCTGCTTCGCCCTAACTTTAGCTATTTTATTGCGAAGCTTATGTGATTATGTGACTGAGTTTTAGTATTTTTTGTTTTGTTCAGTTTTGTTCTTTACAATTATGCAAGATCACTAAAGTTTCTATTATAACCTTGTTTTTTTCCAGTTTTTTGATTTTCCTAAAATTTTAGGATTAATTGAAATGAGAAATGAAAATAATTTCCACATTGCCATTGTGACCTTTTGACCTCTATAAAAAGGCAAGCTTAATTTTCCAATCCGACGTTTCAGATTCGAGAGACCATAATCAATTTTCTTAATCTAAATACGAACCCGGATTTTTTATTTCACTATTCAATGTCCTTCATAACTAACAAACAAATTGTGATATAGAAATTATAACGTACCATTTGATTTTTTTGAGAAATACAGCATTATTTATAGATTTCCGAAACAACGCCGTCTAGTGACCACTAACAAAGTCATTACGGTACAGTTTATGGCTCCACGAGTAGAGCAAAAAAGCACTTTCTTTCAACACCAAGTTGAGTAAAATTTATCCAAAACACAGATGTCTACATTTGAAAGTAAAAATGTTTGACCTTCCCCTACCACTTTATTTTTGAAAATAGGCAAAAATGGTCTAAAACAAAGAAGTGCGTAATTGGTTGAAGAATCCAATGCTTATATTTTCAACATACCTCAAAATTAGCATTTACACTTTTGTGTTGCTGTTTCGCCACCCTAGCGGCCATATTTGAACATGAAATTTACAACGATTTCTCTTGGCCGATTTACCTATAAATATTTTTTTCCTTATGTTTTGTCCTTTTATTATTGGACCGTCCTGTACAATACATTTTTTAATATAAGCAAAATGTTTGCGTAAAGCGATTTGTACACAATAAGATTTGCAACAGATCTGTGGAAACAGTATCTTATTTTCTCGTTATGAGAACACTCACTTTAAAAAATCCGCTAAAAACTTTCATTGCCGTTTTCATTTGTCTATTAGTTTATTTTAAAAACAGCCACTGGAAGGAGAAACTAAGGAAAACAGAGAAAAGGGCGAAAGATGAAATAGTAAAGACGATGCATTGCAAGTCATATTTTATCCTGTATCAGAATAAAGGATAGACTTATATATCTAACTGAAGTGCTGATGAAATCTTAGATGCTGAAATTGGAGCTTAAGCACGAGTGTTGGTCAATAATCATTATGTTTAGCAAATCCATATATGTCTCCAAGTACCTTTAAATTAAATAGTTATACTACATAACGACTTGGAATCAAATAATATCACTGAAGCAAACAAAAAATCTTTTTTGGCTTTTTTCGCAACTGAATAAAAATATCTAACTTTAAATTGATTGAAGCAAATATTTAAATTTTGTTTGTCAATCTAAACGCAACAAATAATCTGAACACATTTAAAAAATCACTGAAGCAGTCAGTCGAAGTTATGTCAAATAGTACAGAATCAGAAGATTTTTTTAGGGTGGTCCAGCAGATGTCCACTCTCTGCTTTTTACCAAATGTAAATAATAGTAAATATCGAAACCACTCTTCCTGAAAAAGTAAAGCGGAAGAAAATGAAAGAAAATGTCCGGAAAACTTGCAGTTTTCAACGTTTGATTTAATAAAAATATTAAGAGTGAAAATGTTTCCTTCATTACTTGATACATTACATGCCTTGACAGATATAAAGAAAAATATTTTAGCTTGGATAATAACAATGTCGCCGGTTTCAGGGAAATATCTAAAGTTGGTAATTCTATTGATTTATTTATTTATTACAAGCTAATAGAAATACATTTTAGGAATAAAGCAATTTTATTTTGCTGGATTTTAGAGGATGTGTAGAAAAGAAAGTATCCATTGCAAGAAGTGCTTGCCCTGGGTTTTATTTAAGTACAGTTTGCATAGAGCCGATTATACTAATTTGAAAATTGATCAAGCTAATCTGTGGGCCAACCGTCTAGATAGAATATTTTATTTTTTAATATCTTTAAAGTGACACTAAAATTATTTACTAAATAAAAAATCGGTAAGTTGCCTTTACCCGGAACTTGTGACTTTTTTCCATTTGTTAGGAATAGTGAGATGTGGCCCAATTTAGTTCAGTATATAGTGACAGTATATAAGTGTTATATATAATGTCTTTTCAAACATTTTTATTGCGCGCCATTTTGTTCCATCATTTTTGGATTTCTACCAATATGGTACCAGTTTCTTTCTACATGTGCCAGACATAAAATCAATAAGTAGTGTTTACATTGAAACATACCACCATTTTGTTATGTCATGTTGAATTCGTACCAGTTTGAACCAGATTTTTTAAAGTTAATTTTTGAAAATTATATTTGTCCGCCATTTTGTTGCGCCATCTTAAATGCGTACGACAACTTTACCAGTTATTCTCTATATATCACATTTAATTATTGCATGAAAGTAGTATTTTCAGCCTAATTTTTTAAATGTTTTATGTGGCCACTATTTTGTTTTGCTATCTTGGATTCATATCAAAGTGTTACCAGTTTATTCCTATGTAATACTTGATTTCTGGGCAAAATATGAAGTAAATTGCATAATTACTTTTTTAGTAATAATTTTTTTAAGATTGATCCGTCATATTGGATTTTTACCAAAATATTACTAGGTCATCCCTACGTGACACTTAATTTTTGACTAAAATTTGGAGTCAATCTGGTTAGTAGTTTTTAAGCTATGCCGTGAATTGACAGACAGACAGATCAACAGACGGACCGAAATAATTGATAAAACATATTTTTTGTTATCTAGTGACGGTAAAACGTGAAAATATGTAAAACCAGAGAGGGTGATTTTTCACGGTTACAAACATTTCATTTGGTCGCCATTTTGTTGGGCCATCTTGAATTAGTATTACAATTTTACTAGTTGCCGTCTAAACCACAATTAGTTATGGCACACAATTTGAAATCAATCCATTAAGTAGTTTTTTCAGGCTGAATATATAAATATTTTACAAAACTGCCATTCTGTTTCTTCACCTTGGATTCTTACCAAAATTTTACCTGTTTATTCCAACATAATACTTTGATATTTGTCCAAAATTTGAGATAAATTAGATAAGTAGTTTTTTAATAATAATTTTCCAACAGGCGACCATTTTGTCTCACGATATTCGATTTTTATCAAAATATTGCCAGGTGATCCCCATACGACCCTTAATTTTTGACCAAAATTGGAAGTCAATCGGATAAGTAGCCTTTAAGATATGCCGCGAACTGATAGACAGACCGACAGACGCACCGACGGAATTGACAAAACGTATTTTTTGGCATCTGGAGACGCTAAAACGTGAAGATATGTAAAACCTGATAGGGTGACTTTTTTATGATTTCAAACATTTTATTTAGTCGCCATTTTCTTCGGCCATCTTGAATTAGTACCACCATTTTACTAGTTGATCCGTATACCACAATTAGTTATAGCACACAATTTGAAATCAATCCATTAAACAGTCTTTTCAGACCGACTTTTTAATATTTTATTAAGCCGCCATCTTGGATTCGTACCAAAATGTTACCACTTGATTCCAACATAATACTTGATGTTTGTGCAAAATTTGAGATACATTGGATAAGTAGTTTTTTGTTAATAATTTTTTAACATTTCACTAGGCTGCAATTTTGTTTCGGCATATTGAATTTTTACCAAAATGTTACCAGGTTATCCCCATGTGACCCATAATTTTTGACCAAAATTTGAAGTGAACCGGGTAAGTAGTTTTTTTAGCTATGCCGCGAACAGACTGACTGACGGAATTGAGAAAACATGTTTTTCGATATCTAGTGACCCTGAAACGTGATTGATGATTTTTTCACGATTACAATACTTCTTTTTTATTCCCTTAAATTTCTTAATTTACAAAAAACAGAATTTAAAAAAAACTTGTTTTTTTTTTGTTTTAAATATTTATTTTTATAGTTTAATGTAGAGAAAAAAGCGATTGTACTCAAAAGGAAAACCAAATAATTTAAGAAAATAATTATAATTAATAATATTTTATTTTTAAATCAAATACATTTTATGACAACTTTAAATATTGTTTTATTTCAGTAATATTGGTTGCTTAAAGAAGAAATAAAATTTATTTTGTTTACAACTAAAATATTATTAACTATTTTTTCTGTTTAAAAATGTGTAATTATAAGGTTTTTCTTGTTCTATTATTAGAAGATATTTCTTATCGATACTGTATATAAATGATAAACTGTCAACTAACTAAGAAAACTTCAGTTAAAATATATTTAATTTAACTTTTCCCTTTGTGTAAACTAAAAAGTACAGTTCATTATTGTTGGAATTTTTAAGTTATTGAAATAAGATATTTTAAAAATTAAAAATTTTCAAACTTGGCTTTTCAATTAAATTGATATCGTTTTGTAGGCAATCTTTTAAAAGAAAAAAAATATATTGTCTTGAAAGACATCAGATTGCTTTTTATATACATAAGACATTTTATGAAGGGTCACATAAGCTATAAAACACTTTCAATTAACTCTGATAGGGGTTTCTTAAATGTAATATAATCAACTAAGCTAATGTGTACCTAAGGCCATGAAATCCTCACCAGGTTTCAACAACTTAACAAATATAATTTTATGAAGAAATTGTATTGAAAAAGGTAAACTTTATTTCCTAACAGAAAGAAAATTAAATATATGTAAGGTAAGCTACAAGTGTAGTTTTGACCCAGCTCACTGTAAAATGTGGCCGGTATTTTACTAACAGTTTGTTGTATGTAAGTCGAATTTGAATGTAGTGTAATGTAAGTGTCCCAGTGTTTTATGTTTCAATTTTTTTTTGGTTTCGACATTTACGTTCTGTATTGTCTGATAGTTTGAAAAAAGCATGAGTCTCTGCCGAAACGTCACATTGACAAGCAGTTTTCTTAAATTAAAAATAACATACTTACTACAATTTTTGTTTTGATTTTGATAAACCAAAAATCCAAGAAAAAAAGCTACGTCTATATATATATATATATATATATATATATATATATTTATATACATATATATATAAAAATCCAAGAAAAAAAGCTACGTCTATATATATATATATATATATATATATATATATATATATATATATATATATATATATATATATATATATATATATATATATATATATATATATATATATCTCCGCTTATAGCCACGTGAACGCAATGACCTTCGGTCACACGGTATTGGATATAGCAATTTCAACATTTCAAGAAAGGCATTGTAAGCAGTACCTTCGAGTTACAATTCCCACAGCTGGAAGGTGCCCCTCTGAAATGTAAATATTAGTTAGTTCATATTATATACCGTTTTTATGCCAGTTTAAGTTTCGCTATTGTATAAAGTAATTTTAAAGTTAAATATAAACAATAACATTTTTTAAAAAATTAATTTCTGAATTAATAGTGTAACAAACTGGCGCAGTCGGTAGGATTCGTCTAACGTCGGCAGAACAAGAAAGACCTAACTGTTGCGGTGGATTCAATCCCTTAACGAAGAAAAAGAACCACATTTAAGGCGTCCTCACTCGAAGATACCTGCGGAAGGAACACCTGGTGAAACCCCTGGCAGCCCTGAGAGACTAAGACGACTAACGCTCCTGCTAACGTAAGTGACATTGAATTATCCCGATTAAGTGTTGTATCTTATTTTTATTCTGCTTCTGTTCGATTTTCTATATGTGATTTTTCTACATACTCCCTGATTTTAGTTTTAGGTATTTAAAGGAAAGGTGAATTTTATATGCTGATTTTCTTTCTCCAAAACTTGCCTAGTATTTTGTGATTTCCCCCAATTTATATTTTTGAAAATTAAAAACAAATAGTGTTTAGCAAAACGCCTGAGACCCTGAGGTTCCCAACGATCTCAACAATCTCAACAAGCTCAGCCACCTACTCAGCAACCAATACAAGGTGATGACGTAGAAATTGAGCCCTACAGGCTTTCCGAAATATTTTCTATAGTGCCTGATTTTCAAGGCGATCAAATCTTTTTGGGTACCTTTTAAAACGCGTGCGATTGTGCAATCAAATGGCAACAACTGACCAAAAACTGTTATTAACGATTTACATTAAAAACAAAGTTAAAGGTAGATCCGCGCAATAAGTAAATTCAAGAAACCCTGCGACATATAGCGAGATTAACCAACTCTTAAACTTTCGTTTTGGCGACTCGAGGTACCTATCGTCTCTTATAAAAGACCTTCAAAGACTCCGTCAAGTACCTGGCGTGTCCGCCATTACATTTTACAGTCGCTTACAAGTTTTGAATGCAAAAAAATGCTTTGAAGTATTCAAAAAGCTTCCAACCTAAGTAATGATGAAAAAGCTGCCCAAAGCAAACTAATTGAGACAATGAGCCAAATACTCTTTTAACTGGACTAGAACCCCGTCTAGGCCAAATTATTAGTGCAGGTAATCCAAGAGATCTTTTAGAAGCTCACTCCCGCATTAGGCGTGAACTACAGCTCTCATATTTCGAAACACAAAAAATAAATAAACAAATTTCTCCGAAACCTCCTCAACCAATTAGGAAACAGTTACCACAAGTTCAAAAATGTCTGAAATGTGGACGCAACGGCCACATAGCGGCAGAATGCCGTTCTCAATCAATTTCTCATCCTAGCTATTCTCTAAATAATGGTAACATAAATTACCAAAGGCAGTTTCTTTCTTCTAGCCAAGCGCCTCATTTTTCACAGCAAAATAGACCCAATACATTTTCGTCTCAATATAGACCACCTGCAGCTACCCAACAAAGACATACTGCATCTCGTCCACCTTTAATGCAAAGAAATTCGAATTTCTATCCAAATCAATAAAGAGCTCACCATGTAAATTATGATTACTAATCTTATGAAGAACCACAATATTACGACCAATACTCTCAAGATGATAGCAACTTGGAATACCAAAAATATTATACTGAAAACGACCAAAAACAATTTAAACAATTTGACAACGGAGATTTCAAAAATTTCAACCTCAATTCAAACCTCCCCTTTACAAAAACCATCGTCCTGAGAGCATTACCCAATCGATCAACTCAGTGTGGAGCTGCAGAGTCAGATTCAGACAATGAATTTAGACGATTTGGACCCCAAAGTGAATTTTCCGGAACAGACGTTCCTTTAAACCCGTTTCTTACTGTCAACCCCAAGAATCTGTACTATATTAACGATGCCTCAAATACATTCAAACTTTTAATTGACACTGGAGCAGGGTTTTCTATTTTTAAAGAAAATACCGTGAAAGAATTTTCCTTCACGTCACCAGAAAACGTAACTATTCAGGAAATAAAAAATCAGATATTCTCCATATCGACCCTTGCCGCTTTCGAAATAGGTAACCTACACAAGGTATATATTTATAACTTAGATATTGATAATTGATCTTAAATCAAAAAATGTAATAACGAACTTTAAGACGATTCCATTGCCTAAAGTCGGGGCTATTACAACACCAAAAAATGTCAATAAAAACGAGATAAACAACTAATATCTATTTACGCTCGCATAGAATTTTTTTTTAAATTAACCTGTAATTTAAAAAATACGTATATATTAATGTCTCAAGAAAAAGAAAAAGTTCGTTTGCGATGCTATTGTACATGTAAACGAAAGCGGTGAATTTATGACTTCTATTTTAAATGCTAACGCCTTGCCAAAAACCATCGATTTTTCCGATCTTTCTATCGAAGCATTTACCCATAATGATGTTGCCCTAAACCTAAATACCCAAGATAATTATGAAGCCGATCAAATCGATAGAATACATGGTTGTTTTCAATTAAAGATCCCGGAAGCAGACTTGCGCGATGGCGTCTAAAACTAGACGAATGCGACTATAAAATAGAACATAAACCGGGTAAAATAAACAAAAATGGGTGCGCGTGCAATATGCCAAAAGGTACAAATATGCTGAAAAAACCTATGTACACCCTTCGTCATAACGGAAACTCCGAAAACCCCATTTGAAAGGATAAACATTGATATCTTTGCATATCCAACCAGATATTACACACTCACGATTCGAGACGAACTTACAAAATTGACACAGGCTTACGCATTCGAAGACAAAAAAGCGTCGACAATTGTAAACATCTTATTAATATTTTTCCCCAGTCTAACGGGTCCATTGAAAGGTTCCATGCAACCTTATCAGAAATGATTAGAGCAAATATAGCCGAAAACCCTTAAGAACATTCCTTTAATTTTTTCCCTTCGCGGTGATCTGCTACAACAATACGAAAAATAAAACACACGGGTTTACGCCGTTTGAACTTATTTTTGGTCACACGTCAAGTAGACCACCCGAAACCTTATACAACCAGGCGAAATTAATATAAAAATATGTAAGATACCTTAATAACCGTATGGAATACTTTTACAAAATCGCTAGGGCAAAAACAGAACGACAAAAAGAAAGAGCAAAAGTCAGGTTTGTCGAACACGTAACTAACCTGCTGTACACTCGAACTGCATAACGTAATTTTTTGGGGTATTTTTAACGTTCGATATTTCAAAAACGGTAAGCTAAATTGAAATGCGGTTTTCGACGTCAGCTTACTCAAGGTGTGTAGATTACAAACTCGACTGGTGGATCGCCAGATATGATGGGAAAAGGTTTGTACAGGGTGTAAACTAAAACTCTGCATTTTTTACAAAATTTCATTTAACGATATTTTTTACAAAACAATATTTTATTTATTGTCATATACACCAAAATAATCTATGATTAGATACAAAAAAACAATTTCTCCCGTTTTTTGAAATTGCCATTTTTTCGGAATATACAGGGGATTTTCAAAAATTTGTACATGGGTTCACAAACAAAATCCCAACTCACTAGTGATAACTCAAATCAAGCTCACTGTGGTATTGTTTTCATTATTTATGACACTGCTATTAGGAAAAAATACAATAATATTATACAGGGGTCTAAAAAAGCTTACAGTTGATTTAATTATTAAAATTTCATGATTTTGCACATTTTTATGCATTGAACATTGAAAACTAAAGAAAGTATAATAAAACGTAAAAATTTTCAATCCCGTTAGTTGATTTACATAAATTAGAGTATTTTACCGAAACGGTTTTTTAAATTCCATCCTGACCTCACTTCCAAAGAAATTAGCGGTGCAAATGTATAGCGCTACTTTTCAACAATATTGTAAAGTGTTTTTTGAATATATTCGATTTTTTAGAACTGAATGATTATTATAACGAAATTGTAGCATTATTATACCTGGAAAGCAAGTACCAGTAGCGTTTTATAATAATTTCATAATTATACCGGGTGGCCAAATAAGCGTGCAATGTACTGTATCTCGGAAACTACTGATTTTAGAAACTTGCTGTAAAATTTTTTTTAACTATAGTGGCCAAATAAATGCTGGAAAAAATTTTTGAGTTTCTAAGATGACCGCTAGGGGGCGTAACAGCAAATGAAAAATACATAGAAATGCCGATTTTCGCTGGATTTTTTATTATTTCCGCTAAATTGTAAGATGGAAGGTTTATGGCCTGTGCACCGTCTAATCTTAGTTGGCGTTGCGATAAAAATGTCATGGATTCCATGGATACGACAAAATGCTTAATTGGATATTCTTCCTTGTTTGTCATTTTGACGTACTGTTTCTTAAACTCATATTTTTACATTTTACTTCGTGATTTTACCTTTTATTGATTTTTATTTTGTTTGTTTTTTGTGTATTTAATTCATATCTTCTCGATGCGGAGACTAACTGCTGCCGAAAGGCAAAATGCCCTTAGGCTCTTGGACCAAGGCATGTCTCAGCAAGAAGTCGCAAATTTATATAATGTGAACCAAAGTCAAATTTCGCGGCTAAAAACAAGATTTGAAAATACGGGAAACGACGCATATCGGCACGGTGGTGGTTGGGTGAGGAAAATTAGAGGAAGGGCAGAAATAAATTTAGTACGTAATACGCGCCAACAAAGAACGAAGTGTTCCAGGAAATTGAACGATGAGCTGCGTCGTACAGCTGAAGTGCATGTTTCTGATCGTACTGTAAGAAGGACATTAAACAGAAACAATTTGAGGTAAAACTTTATCATAGCAAGCATTAAATTTGCAAGGTCCAATTTTTATCTACATTTAAAAAAATCTTATTCAAGAAATTCCCAAACCATGAGTAATATGGAAATATCTGTAACATCGAAAGCAATTTATTATTACAAGTAGAGGTCAACAAGTACGAACTAAAAAATAAAATCAAACAAATTTTTTAGAGCACGACGTAGAGCGAAGTGTCCTCGTTTGCTACCACCTCATCGTGCAGCACGGTTAGCATGGGCCCAAGAACATCGAGATTGGACCATCAATGAGTGGAGAAACTGTTTTTTTTGCGACGAAACAAGGTTCAACCTCATTCATTCGGATGGTAGAATTCTTGTTTGGAGAGAGCCGAATGAAAGGTATGACGAGGAAAACATGGCACCTCAAGAAGCCTTTGGAGGCGGAGGCATTACAGTTTGGGCGGGGGTAATATACAATGGGAAGTCTGATATTTTCACTACCAGACAAACAGTTAATGCTGTAGTCTATAGGGACGATATCATACTTCCCATTGTCGTGCCATTTGCCGCAAATTATGGACACGATTTTCTTTTGGTCGACGATAACGCACGGCCTCATCGAGCGCAAATTGTAACGGAGGCTTTGCAGGTCAATAATATAAATCGTATGAATTGGCCTGCAAAGTCTCCGGATTTGAATATTATAGAGAATGTGTGGTCGCATTTAAAATTATTAGTGAGATCAAGAGATGTTGCCCCAGAAACCTTGAACGAGCTGTCCGAAGCCATACAAGAGGAATGGAACAACGTCCCCCTAGATTTCATTAATAATTTAGTGCACAGCATGTCTCGGAGATGCCGTGAAGTTATTCGTCTGCGAGGAGGGCCAACCAAATATTAACATGGTTACGTTTCTTTTCTTTCTTCTTCTTTCTCTTATCCCAATCCTACAAGGGTTATTTTTTGTTTTTTTAAGGTGTCTAAAAATGTGCCATCGTAGTTAGGTACACTCAAACTATCCAGGGTTTTTCACATCTGATAGTACTGTACAAGGAGGTACCAAGAATGTTATCACGAGTATCAAATACCTCCATTGGTACCGACTTTCATGACCATCAGATTTTGTTTCCTATTCTAAACTTTTTCTTCGCTGTAGTTGAATTAGGTTAACAAATAATTGTTTATTATATTTTAGAATTTTAGAGTTGAATACAGGTATACTATACTATACCGGTGGGTATTATAATATTGAGTGGAATCCAATATGTTACAATATACAGGGTATTGAAAGATGCTTAGTTGGGTTATGGATCAAGTTATAAATGCAAGCTATAGTCCTGTCGATGTTTCGTTTTATTTTCAAGACACTATAAGATCTTCAAAATTGTTGTAACATTTTAAAAACCTTATATAATTAATTTAAAAGTAATCCAGGTGCGATTACTACCTTGGTTACTACACTAATTATTATTAACGTCTTTGAATGTCCTGAAGATCCCTTAAAATAAAGCGAAACGTAGACAGGTATCTAACAGCTTTCATTTATAACTCGGTCCTACATACCTCAAGTAAGCACCTTTCATAAATTCTCTTCGATCGTTGAAGGAATAAAAATATTATTTAATATACAGGGTGCTTCATAAAAAATCTAGAATTTACCGCTAGTTTTTAATTGAAGTGGACCTGATAGAACATGTCTCCTTATGTGAGTAACCAAATTCTTACTAAGACTAAGATCTGCTGTTTAGTTCGCCAGAAACCATCACCATGAGACACTCTGTAAAACTACGAAATTCCTATAAAACGCTACTGGTACCTGTTTTATAGGTATAATAATGCTAGAATTTCGTTATAATAATTATTCAGTTCTAAAAAGTCAAATGGATTTAAAAAACACTCTACAATATTGTCAAAAAGCAACACTGTCCATTTGTGCCGCTACTTTCTCCCAAAGTGAGGTTAGGATGGAATATAAAAAACCGTTTCGGTGAAAGACTCTAATTTATGTAAATCAAGTAACGAGATTGAAAATTTTTACGTTTTATTATACTTTCTGTAGTTTTCAATGTTCAAAGCATAAAAATATGCAAAAACATGATATTTTAGGAATGAAATCAACTGTAAGCTTTTTTAGACTCCTGTATATTATAATTGTATTTTTTCCTGATGGCAGTATTGTAAATAATGAGAATAATACAACAATCAGTTTGATGTGAGCTATCACTGGTGAGTTAGGATTTTTTTTGTAAAACCATGTACAAATTTTTGAAAATCCCCTGTATATTCCGAAAAAATGGCAATTTCAAAAAACGGGAGAAATTGTTTTTTTGTATCTAATCATAGATTATTTTGGTGTATATGACAATAAATAAAATATTGTTTTGTAAAAAATATCGTTAAATAAAATTTGGAAAAAAATGCAGAGTTTTAGTTTACACCCTGTACAAACCTTTTCCCATCATATCTGGCGATCCACCAGTCGAGTTTGTAATCTACACACCTTGAGTAAGCTGACGTCGAAAACCGCATTTCAATTTAGCTTACCGTTTTTGAAATATCGAACGTTAAAAATACCCCAAAAAATTACGTTATGCAGTTCGAGTGTCCAGCAGGTTAGTATCCCTGAATACAAAGTTGGCAATAAAGTGTATGTTAAAGTGTCACAAATAAAATCTAAAGCCGAAAACAAATTTAATGGCCCTTTTGAAATTACAGAAGTTTTTTAAAATTCCGCCATCCTCTTAATCGTCTAACAAATCAATCAACTAAAGTAAACTTCGATAGGCTAAAACCCTATTTTAAATAAGTATTCTTCTTCTTTACAGGTTCCGCGGGCTCCTCTCGGTAGGACTGGCCCAATTTTCGATTACACCTATCAACAACACACTCAGAATATTCTTCCACGAAGAAGAAGGTTCTGTCAAAGTGTCAAACGACAAATGGACACTCCTCGTGTATAAAGATCTATCTTACATAAAGGAAGCTATCGCGAATAATGATAACATCCTAGAATGATTATTATATGGCTTTGTAGACGTTTACTCGCCCAGCATGTTATCTTTCAAATCCGAAATACAAACTCATGTCAGCCTGCTTAATCAAATATCCGAGACTGTCAATTTAAAATACAAAGAAATAATCGCGAATACGAAAAAATATAGTTACAGGGAGAAGTGCGGAATATTCAACGGTATAGGCACTATCTGGAAATTGATAACTGGAAACCTCGATACTTCCGACAGTGAGTACTTCATTGATAAAGTCACTCAAGTCAAAGACATATCGAAAATCTCATCAAAAATCAGATATCGGTTACTACCTCAGTAATAAAAACCCTTAACGCGTCAATACAAAAACTTCAAATAGCTTAAGAAACATTTAACCGGGACATAAACGAAATCCACAAATCGATAATGGATATTTCCGACGACTTCGCATTTTACCATGCCCAGATAAGAACTCTATGCTCTGAACGCGATATCATTCGCTAGGCTAAATATCTTACACAGTTCAATAATAACCCCGGGAGATCTGATTAGCTCCCTTGAAGAAATTTCACAATTTCTCAGAAAAAATAATCTTCCTCTACCTTTATACTCTTCAACACTTGCCCAGTGCGTTGAGATTATCGAACTTGAAGCATATCAATCAGATACTAAAGTAGTGTTTATTCTAAAAATTCCCTTAGTAAAACCTGAAAGCAATACTCTGTATCATCTCTATCCAATACCCGTATTAGATGATCGAACAGAATTTCATCATATATCCCTACAACACAAAAATATATTGCGCGAGACGATGA
Organism: Kuschelorhynchus macadamiae; assembly: GCA_030620095.1. Classification (NCBI taxonomy): domain Eukaryota; kingdom Metazoa; phylum Arthropoda; class Insecta; order Coleoptera; family Curculionidae; genus Kuschelorhynchus; species Kuschelorhynchus macadamiae. Next base: position 1,120,656 of record JAUTXW010003745.1, read on the forward strand.
TTCAATGTTATACATTTCATTCCAAAACCTGGAAAGCTGTAAATCACTAGGACAAGGCCAAAAGATCTGCTCAGATGTTCTACCCTACCCGATAGACAGTGAAACGGTTTGCGAAGCTCAGCTACTTAGAGGACCAAACCGTTTACCAAAGACGTGCAAGGGATACAACGTTAAGGACATCGACCAAAACTTCTGGTTGATTACAGTGTCAGATCCACTACCAGTTACATTAAAGTGTGAAGTAAAAGAGGTCAGGACAAGTATAATCAATGTCAATTCCCTTCTTAGACCTCACCCATTTTGTAATGCCTTTATAGGAAGCACAAGAGTTCACGCCAAAGCACTCATTGATAAGTATTAAAATTTTACTTATAAAAGCCACACAGTGATAATCCCATACAAGTGCTGCCAACATATTTCATCGAAGCTTCACATTCCAGAACTTAAACCTCTAAAACTGAACAAGATAGACGTAGAAGATCTCAATATTTCTCAGCACAAACTGGACCAATACTCCGAAGAACTAGACAAGTTAATCAATCAACCTTTTGTCAATAAACATCTGTCCTAGTTCACGATTGTCACGATAGTTCTTCTAGTCAGTCTGTTCGTCCTGTACGTAATATGTAAGTGTCGCCGTAAAAGACTACCAGCATCACCATGGCTCCATTGGATGATGGTTCACCACCTCCGCCTAGACCACAACAGCAAAAGACAAGCAAACTCAGACTAAGCAGCATCCTTGCGAGAAGACGGTACGGCCAGCCATGCACCCTCAAGCTGAAGAAGAAGACGAAGACGAAACATAATATGATCTTACAAAAGTTTACACAGGGTGTTAACTTTTGACCAAAAGAGGGAGTTGTTATATGCGGATATAGCAATTTCAAGGAATGCATTGTAAGCGGTACCTTCGAGTTACATTTTCCACAGCTGGAAGGTGCCGCATCAGCGTTTTAAAACATATAAAACGCTCTGAATTGTAAATATTAGTTATTTCACATTATATACCGCTTTTATGCCAGTTTACGTTTCGATATTGTATAAAGTAACTTTAAAGTTAAATAATAACATTTTTTTACAAAGTGAATTTCTGAATTAATAGTGTAACATATATATATATATATATATATATATATATATATATATATATATATATATATATATGTATATACATATATATACATATATATATATATATATATATATATATATATATATATATATATATATATATATATATATATATATATATATATATATATATTTATATATATATATATATATTCATTATTCCTCTCCCGTTTAACCCAGAAACTGTCACACAACTTCTCTTTTACATTCTCTATACCGGTCAAGACGAACTTGACATCTCTTGTACCTATTTCGTGGAAAACACACTCGAACTTCCTATCCTTGAAATATTTTCGTATATTTTTGCAGACAAAAATATAAAATTAAGTATCTGCCAAAACCTCACAAAAACCCCTAATGAAGACGAAATACCTCAGATCTTAGATCATTACCATCGCGGAAAAACCAACTTACATCGCGGAATTAACGAGACGTTAAGACGCATAAAAGAAAAATACAATTGGCCAGGCATAATAAAAGCCGTAGAAAACTTTATTAAAAGTTGCGAAACTTGCCAAAAAGTAAAAATCTGTCGTAAAAATCTAAGCAGTCCCCTAGTCGTAACAGAAACGCCCAAAACACCTTTTGAAAGAATAAACATAGACATATTTGAATACCCAACTCGAAATTACGCCCTAACAGTACGTGACGAACTAACAAAATTTACACAAGCTTACCCTATAGAGGATAAGACAGCAAAATCTGTTGTTAATACACTTCTTGTATTTTTTCAACATTATGGAACTCCGTTACGTATACATTGTGATTATGGCCGAGAATTCAAAAACACCTTAATGAATGACCTCTGTGAGCTTTACGATATCAAACTAACTTTCTCTAGCGTAGGACACCCTCAATCAAACGGCTCTGTTGAGAGATTTCACGCGACACTTAGTGAAATGATACGAGCTAATCAAACTGAAAACCCTGACGAACACCCGTTTAATGTTCTTCCTTATGCAACTATATGTTATAACAATACCAAAAACAAAACGCACGGTTTCACGCCTTACGAACTTATTTTTGGACACACCTCATCTAGACCACCCGAAATCCTATATAATGAAAAACGTCTTATTTCCAAATATATGCAAGATCTAAACAATCGCATGCAATACCTTTATAAAACAGCCCGAGCCAGAACATGTCAACAAAAAGAAAAAGCCAAAGAGCGCTTCGACCAAAATGTTTCTGCTCACCCCTATGAATATAATTTAGGAGATAAGGTATACATTAAAGAATCGCAAATCAAGGACAAAAGCCAAAATAAATTTAACGGTCCATTCGAAATAATCGAAATTTTACAAAATTCAGCAATTCTGATAAACCCCGAATCTAAACAAAAATCTAAAATAAATTTTGACAGACTGAAACCATACTATGAGTAATTTTTCTCTTCTAGGTTCTTGGCACTTTCAACAGCCACTCAGTCCCAATACACTCTAACACCAATAAACAACACCTTAGGAATTTTCTTTCATGAAGAAGCGACCGTAAAAATCTCAAATGATAAATGGACCCTCCTTGTTTACAAAGACCTCGGACCAATCAAAGAAACAATTAGTAATAATGACAAAATATTAGAAAGCTTATTAAACACTATAGACGAAGACGTACCGTGAATGAAAGCCTTTAAGCCGCAAGTTCAAACTCATGTTAGTCTCCTTAAACAAATATCAAACGCCGTTAACCAAAAGTACACTGAAATAATAGCCGACACTAAAAAGTACATTTTTAGAGAAAAACGTGGTATTCTTAATGGTATTGGAACAATTTGGAAATCAATAACTGGTAATCTTGACGCCTCCGATGGTGAATATTTCAACGAGTGCATCGAAAAGTTAACCCACGATGAATACCAAATAGAAAATCTTTTGAAAAATCAAATATCTGTAACTACCTCTATTATCAAAAGCTTTAACGAAACCATTCAAAAACTTCAAATTGACGAGGAAACCTTTAATAATGATATTAAAGAAATTCGCGAATCAATTATGGATATTTCCGATCATCTCAAATTTTATCAATCACAACTCGATATCCTAGACTTGTGCGAATCACTAACAGAAAGCTATTCATTTATCGAAAATACTTTGAACGATGCTATAAACGCTGTTACATTTGCACGTTTAAAAATTTTGCACAGTTCAATCATCACTCCATACGATTTAGTAGACTCATTAAAGCATATATCGCAGTCATTACAGAAGAATAATCTTCCCTTGCCGATATATTATTCAAGCGTAGCTCAATACCTCGACATAATAGAATTAAAGGCATATCAATTAGATACTAGAATAATTTTTGTACTAGAAATACCTTTAGTCGAACCTGAAAAATACACTCTCTATCACTTATATCCTATACCGATTCTGGATAATCGAACAGGCCTTCATCACATTTTGTCAATAACTAATAAACTAATTGCGCGAAATGATGATTCTTTACTTTATACAACCATCCGCAATATGAAGTCCTGCAAACCACTAGGCAACCGTATGTTCATCTGTTCCAACATCCTGCCATACCCAATTGATACTGATGCAGTCTGCGAGGCTCAGCTTCTGAAGAGACTTGATCATCTACCCAGAACATGCCAAGTTTTAGTCATTCTTGCCAAAGACTATAACATTCAAGAAATCAGTCAGAATTTATGGTTGATAGCTGTTGCAGACCCTCTGCCCGTCACAATAAAATGTGGATCCAGAGATATAGAGACTCAGATCATCAACACAAATACTTTGATGAAACTTCAACCCGAGTGTAGTGCCTTCGTTGGGAGTACAAGAGTTCGTGCCCAGAAATCAGTTGATGTTTACGACAACGTAACCTACAATTACCACCCAGTCAACATCCCTTTCGACTGCTGTAACCATATGCCAGAGAATATTCACTTACCAGATTTGAAGCCTCTGAAGCTAAACAAAATAGATGTAGAGGACCTGAACATAGCCCAACACAAGCTAAATCAGTATGCCGATCAGCTGGATCAATTGGTAAATCAGCCGTTCGTGAAAAAACACATAAGTTGGTTCACGATTCTTACAATAACACTCATTATCGCACTGATTGCCTTATACATCTTTTGCAAATGTCGAAGACGAACACGTAACATCAAGATTGGAGTAGCCACTAGCAACGATGACAATCCACCCTCTCCACCTAAAAGAGGATCTAACGTTATACAATGGAGAAGAATAATTCCCAGAAGGAGACCGAGCATCCGCCTTGGCGACCCGATTGAAGAAAGTGAAGAGATTGAACTCAACCTCAATAAGCAGAGGACCTGAAAGTTGTCACCACGCGTCAACTTTCATCTTAATGGGGGAGTTGTTATATCCTTTCTCACGAGCAATGTCACCTTCAAGTATGATGCCCTTGGTTCCCACCGTATCGGATGTCGGTTATCTCAAGGAGACGGCGAGTACCGAGACGCCTCGTCAGCAGAATCTGCCTAGCAAGCAAGTTCCCACTGACGCAGCATTCGTCTTTCATATAAATAGTGTAAATTGTAAATAAAATGATGATTCGTTTTTAAGCTTCTATACTGTTAGTTTAATTTTGATTTTGTAAATAAAAATATTTTTTAAAAAAGTGAATTTTAAGTCGAGTGATATAACATATATATACAGATGGCGCCACTGGTTGCCTATTTCCCTCGTTGACTTTCAAAAGTCGAATGACATGACTCCTTGTTTGTTTCATATATATATATATATATAAAAGTATATAGTTAGTCGTGACTGACTAGCTAGAAAAAAGCACTTTAGATCAGAAAAAAAAGAAGAAAAAAGTAAAAAACAATTTCTTGGTTCTAGATTTTGTGAGGATGCAGTCATATAAAAAAGGAGGCCTGGTGCACGAAACTCTTTATTGTATGATCAAGCTTTCGAGAATGCTTATTCCCTTCTTCAGGACTCTTCTGAATTAAGAACAAAGAAATTCATAAGTTAGGAAATTGCTTATAAATTTAAGTATAATTCTTACCAAAGTGGGTTACTATTAAACAAATCCATCACACAATACAGATGCGGTAATCTAGAACTTAAATTACTTGATCTAAGGGACGACACACTTAAACACTAAAGCACATGATATGATTTATTCTTAAGTTTTCGATAACATAGTTTAAAACTGCACAAATCAATGCAGACAAGTAACTCAGTGCTGGTACGTCGCCATTGCTGTAAGAAAAAATGGTGCATCGTAGTAGATAAAATCCAAAAAACAGGAAAAAAACTTTGTAATATGCGCCTGTTTATTTCTATCGATCGGTTTCTACGGCTTAAGGCCCAAAGTGGGGACGACTATCTTATCAGCTATGACGTCAATGGTGCGCATGTGCGGTAACCGAACTGAAAGTTGACTGAAGAAATCTATTAGACAAAAACCAAACGGGAATAGAAACAATAGGGATACTAAACTGTAACGTAATTTATTATGTGCATTTTATATAATATTAACAGTTGACCTATGTATATGTATACATAATCTGGATTCACAATAATCTGGACTAGGTCAAAAACAGCATGAGAGGTCCGTATTTAATTAATAAGAGTAAAGTTTGATTGTTGAGCTATAGATGGCGCCAGTTTACAATTACATCATTGATTATTAATTTTATTTTGGTAGATATTAAAATTTAGTTTTTTTGTTTGTTGGTAACGATTGAAGCCAAATTAGGATGTTATATAAGGCTGTTACACGCTAAAGTTCTTAAACCCAATCCAAAAAAACGTTCAATGAAACTAAACTAAAAAAATTAACCAGTAAATGTTTGCTATTTTGGCGAATAAGTGGTAGTAAATGAAAAGAAAGAATTATTTTATATCTTGGCTAAACAATTAAAGAAAAAAATTTGATTAATTGTCGTTTTATATTGTGCATTATGAAACAGGATGAGTGCAGCAACATCTGCTTGAGAAGCAAATCGTTGAATTTCCAGACTTTTATATGTGTTTTTTTCAAGATGTAATGTAAATAAAGCTGAGATTTTGTATATCGCTACGTTTGTTCATAGCATTTGGCTCGTTGTTTATATGGACTATTTCTAAAAAGATTCTTTTATGATAATTTTTTTATTTCTCCAAAATAGATTTTAGTACGTGTTCAGACAGAGCACAAGACAGTTTTTTAATATTGCTCTTACGTGAAGTGATGCGGCCAATGAGATGTCTAGAAATTCGGCCTACATAGACTTCATTACAATTTATGGGATTTTATTAACAATATTCCAATTTTCTTTTGTAGTTAAAGGAGATTTAGTTCTAGTATAAAGTGTGGAAACAGTTTTTGTTCGTTTAAATGCAAATTTAATATCTGCCTGACTAGTGAATATGCCCTTGATTTTGTACGATCTTTAATAAAAGTTAATGAGAAAAAATGCGAATGTAAGGTATTCATCTGTTTTGGAATATTAGTCAGTTCTAAGAAGGTAATATTTGTAATGGCCTAGGTTGACTAGGTTATTGGAAACTGTTCTCAGGTATATTGTTTCTAGTGTTATATAAAAATGTATTAATCGTATTTACAGGATAAGAATTTTCTACCAAAATACCCTTTAAAAGTTTAAGGCTCCTCTCTTTAAAATCAGGGTGAGTTAGCTTGACTTCTCTTCTTTTCATACCCAAAAGTAGATTTATTTTCATATTCATTGGATGATAGGAATAAAAATTAATAAACCTATTGGAGCAGATAGGCTTTCTGTACCACAGTGTAACATATATATATATATATATATATATATATATATATATATATATATATATATATATATATATATATATATATATATATATATATATATATATATATATATATATATATATATATATATATATATATATATATATATATATATATATATATATATATTATATATATATATATATATATATATATATATATATATATATATATATATATATATATATAAATATATATGTATATATATATATATTTATTTATATATAGTATATATATATATATATATATATATATATATATATATATATATATATATATATATTATTATTATTATTCAATTTGTTTCTTAAACCCGGTATATATTAATTGGACTTCTTTCTTGGGTATAGGTTTATTTGCAAAATCAAACAATGGGATTAACTTGACGTTTTTTTTTGGTATATATGGCTTTCCTTACCTATCTACAATTAATTTAAAAACATTTAGTGGTCTAATTATAAAATGACATTTACAATTTTTCTAAAACTGATTTAAAATTTTATACTATTGACAATAATTATTACAAAATTAGTAAAATAAGGTTACCTCGAAAAATACATGTTGATTATTTATTTATATTTGAATGATAGGTAGCAAGTTAGTGGTTTGCCAAGCAACTCATGGCACAGTTTTAGGTAAAAGTGTTCCTATCGTAGTACGTTTTTTTGAGGAATTTAAAGATAATTTTTTGCTATTTTTTAATTTAAACCTTAGAGTAGAATCAGACATTCACAATGATATACTACATTTTAAAAATAATGGCTTAGACGAAGTTAAAACTATACCAAAATATCAAATTGTGATATATTTGATTTAAATTTGTATCTCAAAAACAGTTGACTTTAGGGATAAGGTATGCTTAATAAAATATGATCAGAATTTCATGTAGATTCTTAAAATGAAATAATATACAGGGTGTTCCATTAGAGATTCTGAAGTTTTGTCGTGTAACTTGATTTTAAAACTCCCTGTATATTTCAAGAGATTTTTGAATCATAAATCGTAAGGAACTATACAACTTTCATATGAAACTTTTTTACCCAACTTGTATAGTTTTTGACATATCTCAAGGTTTCCAGACTTTATGCCCTCGTTGTATATATATATATATATATATATATATATATATATATATATATATATATACATATATATATATTTATTTATATATATATATACCAGTGGCGTCCGTACGGGATTTGCATCGCATATTTTTGAAGAAAAAATGGCATGCCACTGACATTTTTTTCATTTGGATATTTTCTGGATAGCCTAGACATTTTTACATAAAAATTGCGTTTTTCACGTCAAATGTACATACCGTTTAATAGTTATTTAGGAAACTGTCGGAATTTTTGGAGTTTTGTTAAGAAAAATTGGCTATGCACGAATGATCATTTTGCCAAATAACTTTTAAACCGTAGAAAGACTAAAAAGTTAGTTGTTCAAAAATAAAGGGCAGTTTGTTTTAAACGTTGTGTCAAACGTCAACAATTAGGGAGATATTGCGGTACAAAATTGGCGGAAAGATAAGGTTTTTATTTTTTATCTTAAAAACGAAAAGCGATACAATAATGAAATTTCATGGGAGTATTACTAATATAGAAACACACTACCTGTATATTTTTCCTTTTTTTTTAAACTGAGTCGAACGAGTTGAAATTATTTGACATTGCTCAGTTAGTTTAAATACAATATTTTACGACTTAATGAAACATTTGTTATCTGATATGTTTAATTGTGCTGTAATAAAACTTTTAATTAAATCAATAGAACAATAATGGTTAATTTTACGAATGCAGAAATTGCACATATGCATTTTATGTACGGGCCTGCAAATGGAAATTCCTTGGAAGCTTGTCGTGTTTATACACAAGCGTATTTTAATCGTAGACCTCCTCATCACAGCACGTGTACCAGACTTCATCAAAAGCTACATGAATACACCTGAAATAGAAGTTGCTGCCCTAGATATTTTTGAAGCGCAACCTGAGACAAGTACTTGGAAAATTGCAGCGGAATTAATTACTGATGCATCAACTGTATGGGGGATATTAAAAGAACGACAGTTTTATCCTTACCATATACAGAGGCTTCAAGCTCTCTTACCGATACCGATAATCCATTTTTCTCTTCAAAATTCTCTTTTTGGACGAAGCTAGTTTCTCAAGAGATGCAATTCAAAACCTTCATAAGTGGAATGTATAGACTGAAGATAATTCACATTCAGTAACAGAATCTAGACATCAATATTAGATTTTCTTTAACGTTTGGATAGGAATTGTCGATGAACATTTAATTGGGCCACATTTTCTACCTCTAAGATTAACTGGTGAGTCACATTTTCATTTTCTACAAGAAGAATTGCCTCCTCTACTAGAACAATTACCTCTGAAAACTAGAATAGACATGTTTTACATGCATGATGGTGCCCCAGCACACTTCAGCTTAAATGTGTGAAGGTATTTAAATCTCACTTATATAAAAACCGCTGGATAGGAAGAGGCCGCCTCGATCACCAGATTTAAATCCTTTGAATGATTGTATCTGGGGATATTTGAAAGAATTAGTTTACACTGCCCCAGCACAGGATATCAAAGACCTGAGAAATCGCATAATTGCATCATGTGATGTTATAAGAAATAATCCTGGCAGATTTCAGGGTATTAAATACTCAATGATGCGTAGAATCAATGCATGCATTATATCGCAAGGCATTTTCAACACTTAGTTAGTTTGAAACATGTTTGGTAAAAAATTATTTTTAAAATGTGATTGTTCAAAAGAAAATTTAATATTAGTACAAAATTAAACTGTGTTTGAAACTAGCCAACTAGATTATTTTTCTAAATTAAATTTCTTTGTCCCGTAATGCTTTACATTTTATTTTTTAATTTCAAATCGGTAAGTTTTTGAAAAAAATACAAGAGGAAAAAAGTGTCTAAATAAACCAAGCTATCCAAATTTATTTTTTTTCAAGTCGTTGCGTAACCTTTTCTTTAAATTGAGTTGACAAGAATAATCGGGTCGTCTATTTAAACCCCTTCAAATGACAAAATGTCAGTGGCGTATCATTTTTTTTCTTCAAAAATATGCAATGCAAATCCCGTACAGACGCCAACGGTAGAAATTCAAAAAAAATGTGTCTTGATGCGTAGAAAATGTGTACCAAATTTCACGAAGATGTCTAGAATGGTATCCCAAACATTATAAAAAAAAGTTTTCTGAAAAGTTTAACACTCTCTCAAAAGTTATGAGGTTTAGGGCATATGTTTATACGAAGTTTTTGCTCAAAATAGCCCCAAGAATTATTTGTTTAAAAAACCCTATGTATATATATATATATATATATATATATATATATATATATATATATATATATATATATATATATATATATATATATATATATAGAATAGTAAAAATATATAATTTCTGCAGAATTAGAGGCCCAGAAATCATGAGCGCAGGAGGGTACCCTGTGACATAATCGAAAGCAATTCTTCTTGTAGGCCGTTTTGCACCTGCAGAAATTATATATTTTTCCTATTCTACATATAACTTTTGATAAAGATGGGTGAAAGCGCATTACATAATATATATATATATATATATATATAATAAAGATGGGTGAAAGCGCACATATATATATATATATATATATATATATATATATATATATATATATATATGTATATGTGTGTATATCTATATATATATATATATATATATATATAAATATGTATATCTATATATATATATATATATATATATATATATATATATATATATATATATATATATATATATATATATATAGATAGATATATACAGGGTGTTGAAATATAAACTTTATTTTGTTTTTTATTAAATATCTGTTGCAAATAATAAAATTTTCTCACGAAATTGGACATTCAGGGTATTTTTTGAGTGAGAAAGCAAAATTTGGTATTACATTTCATGTGACACTTAGAGGGCGCTACGTACGCTACTATTATTTATGTATTTATGATTAAATATTATTCTTGTATCTTTTCTAAGCAAATAAGCTATACTTACTAAACAACGCTAGGGGTAACCGTTCTCGAGAAATTTGCAAGTTTATGCGTCGATGCAAGGAAAACAAATTTTTTAATAATAATAAACTAAGGCGAATTTTTTTCAAGACAATAGAAAATTAAAGGTAAGTATGAATTATTCTAAACTATAATAAATGCTCCATATGATGGGGGATTTAAGGAACGTCTGATACGTCAATAAATATTCTGCATTTGCCTGAACTCATTGCAGGCATTTTGAATTCGCAACCAGAGCTGCTCACGCGTTTGTATTGGAGTACACATGGCATTTGAGAAAGCCCCATGTACAAAAATCACAAGAATTTAAGTCTGGCGACCTAGCTGACCATTGAACTGGTCCGCCTCTACCAATCCACTGATTTTCGTAAGTCTGAACCAGATATTGACGCACATTTCGACTAAAATGAGCCGGACACCCATAGTCCATAAACCACATGGCTTGCCGAATATTTAAAGGAACTTCTTCTAGTAATGTGGGTAATATATTCTGAAGAAAATTTAAATATTCTTCCCCTGTTAGTCGACCTGGCAACTCAACAAGTCCAATTAGGTTGTTGTTAAGAATACCAATCCATATATTAATACTAAACCTATGTTGATGTTTCGTTTCTTTCACAACGTAAGAATTATCCCCAACATATACATAATGATGTGAATTGTGTAAATTATTAATTGCGTCTCTCGTGAAACTAGATTCATCGGAGATTAAAAAATGAGAATAAAAAATTGAATCTTGAATTTTCTTATTTCTCATCCATATTGCACGCGCAGTGAAATCACCCTCCATCATGCATGCACCTAAAATGAAACAGGTTCTCCTTGTTTATAATATTACCTACAGATCATTTACAAATTCCTGCATGAATCGCTGACAATCTTCGACAACTTAATTTTGGATTATCTTCTATATCCATCAGAATAGCTTCTTCGAATTCCTCAACTACGATTGGATGCCTACCTGTTTCATTTCTTTTTTGGAGACACCGATCCCGTTTCCCTCAACCTCTGGTGAAGTGCCGTAAAGGTTGTATGCGTGGGATGGGTTCTATTCGGAAACTTTTCAACATATCTACGTTCGAGCGTTACACTGAACTTCACCGTATATTAAATGCATATCTGCATATTCTTCATTACTAAACGAAACCATTTTTTAAAAAAATTAAAATCTTACTTTCAATTAAATCAAATTATTAATACGACAATAACAATTTTGTCAAAAATGACACTTGCGTTTATTATTGTTAAGAACGGTTACGGTCATTGTTGAGTAAGTATACCTTTTTTTATGAATAAATACTTACACTTTCCTAAGCAAAAGAAGTATACTACGTTCTCTACATTATGCCTTCAAACTAACGGTCATCACGAGGAGCATTTTTTATAGATTAGAATAATTCATACTTACCTTTAATTTTGTATTTTCTTGAAATAAATACACCTTAGTTTATTATTATTAAAAATTTTGTTTTCCTTGCATCGACGCATAAACTTGCAAATTGCTCGAAAACTGTTACCTCTAGCATTGTTGAGTAAGTATAGCTTTTTTGCGTAGAAAAGCTACAAGAATAATATTTGTTCGTAAAAAAACCAAGAAATGCATCGACAAAAGAGTTAGGGCAAATTTACATAAATAATAATTGCGTACATAGCGCCCTCTAAGTGTCACATGAAATCTAATACCAAATTATGATTCCTTACTCAAAAAACACCCCGATGCCCAATTTTGTGAGAAAACTTTATGATTTAAGTAACGAAGTATTTCCGGACCAAGGTTAATCTGAACATTTTTTAATGTAGTATCACCCTTTCATTTTGTAGCGGTTGTTCGTGGACACCCCGTATATACCCTAAAATTGCAAACTTTTATCTTGATCCGTTAAATGTTAAATTTATTAAATGTTTTTAAAAATACATCGACAAATTAGGAATTAAAAAACTAAAACTAAAATAATTAAATGATTAATAGGATGTTGAAAATGTTCTTCTACAGCTTGACACTATCCTAAACGGTCAATAATTTCCCGAATAGTGTTTTCGAGCCCTTCCGTGGGTATTCCCCCCTCCTCTAGTGACCTTGGAGGCCGCTTAACAATTCCTCTTCGCCCAATCCAGCGTCTCGAAAACATCGTGTTTAAATAATTTCACACAGCAAGAGCAAAATGCGGCTCAGCCCCATCATGTTGGAAGCATACGTGGCCAAAACCATTAGGAAATATATCCTTTAATGCTGGAATAATTTGGTTTTCCAACAGCTGTAGATAATTCATATTATATATTCATATATTCATATTTCCTGAATAAAAAGGGTCCAATAAGGCGACTACCTATTATGCCAGCCCACACATCATCTAATGTGGATTGTTTGCAGACTAACAACGACAATTATGCCAATTTACAAAACCGTTTAAGCAAAATGTGGTTTCATCTGAAAACAGAATTCTGCTGGGAAAATTTTGGTACACATTGCTTATTTTCATAATTCTATACGAAAATTCCATTGTCCTATCTGGATCGTCTTCAGATAACTCTTGAAGAAATATTTTGTAGGGCCTGTACTTGTTTCGTTTCAAAATTCTCATTACAGTAGACGTTTTCTATGGCCCGGTTTTTCGCAAATTTGTAACATGCCCTGTTGCTAATGAGATTTTTTGACACTTTGGCAGGTTTTCAGTAGAATATATGTTATACAGGGGAAGTTTCTTTTCTTTAAAAATTCTGGTTTAAGAGCTGTCATTTTTTTCCTAGTGAAACATTCCGGTATAAGACATCGATTTAGGAGGTTAAATAAATAGCCGAATTTATGTTTCCGCAACCGTGAATTTTTCTTTTTTTTTACTGAAACTCTTATAGGATTCAAAGTATCGATTTGGGGTTTTCGATAATAGGATATTTCATTTAAGTTTTAGGGGCGTAATTTATTAAAAAAAAAAATGGCAGCTGCAAAAAAATGTTTCTTCCCCGTCACTTTTGAACTGTTTAAAATTTTTAAATACTGTTTTCACAGTTCCTTGTACCTTATAGTGGCGTAATTTATTTGAAAAAAAAAATATTTTGACAGCTTTCAAAAACATTGTTTTGACCCCGTAACGTGAACTGCTTGACATTTTTAATACGGTTTTCACAGTTTCATTTAATTTTAGTGGTATAATATAATAAAAAAAATAATTTGAGAGCTGTCAAAAAATTGTTTTCACTATAACTTTTTAATTGTGTCAAATTTTTAAATACGGTTTTCATAGTTCTGTGTAACTTTTAGAGGCGTAATTTATTTGAAAAGAACATCTGTGTCAACAGAAACTGTTTTTCCGCGTAACTTTCGAACTGCTTAAAATTTTTAAATACCATTTTCACAGTTCCCTGTAACTTTTAGTGGCGTAATTTATTAAAAGAACATTTTCGACATCTGTCAAAAAACAGTTTTTTTTCGTAACTTCTAAACTATATAAAAAATTTAAATACGGGTTTCACAGTTCCATGCAGCTTTTTGTGGCGTAAGTTATTGAAAAAAAAAATTTTTGAAATTATCAAAAAAACTGTTTTTGCCCATTACTGTTGAACTGCTTAAGAGTTTTAAATACGGTTTTCACATTCCCATGTAAATTTTAATAGCGTAATTTATGTAAGAAAAATATCTCGACAGCTGTCAAAAAAAACTGTTTTATTCCCGGAACTTCTAAGCTACTTAAAGTTGTTAAATACAGTTTTTACAGTTCTATGTAACTTTTTGTGACGTAATTATTTATAAAAAAATATTTGAACATCTGTCAAAAAAAAATTGTTTCTTCTGTTTAACTTTTAAACTCCTTTAAATGTTTAAATACTGATTACAGCATTCCATCTAACTTTTAGTGATTACCTATTTAAAAAAAAAATTGACGACTGTCAAAAATATAAATTTCAGAAAATATCGAGAGTTTATAATCAAATCATAGCCGTACCGTTATTGGTCTAAACAAAATAACATAAAAAGTTAGACAATATCGAGAGTTTACAATCACATCATAGCCGTACGGCTATGTCTACAAAAAACATAAAAAGGTAGACAAAACGTCACAACCTGACATATGGCTTGTTACAATAGCCACACCGTACGTCGGGGAAATTCGCTTCTAAAGGATCGATCGAAGAGGATAAATGGGAGCTTCTTTTGGTAGTACGATTTCGATAGGACTTATAATGAGCCGATAGGGGCATTTTTTCGAATCCCCGATAATTCAAAATGCCGGCCGCTATGATTAGTTTTCTGATAACTTGAAAACAATCACTCCAAATCGTTTCAAATTTGCACCAAAAATAATCTGGGTAAAAGTCTCACGGGAATAAGATTCTGGGAGGCATGGGCATACATCCTCGATATTTTTAAGAGGTATAATAACGTAAAAAAGATCATATTTTTAGAACGCACAAACCGGTGCTAGTTAAATTGAAAACAGACATAGCTGGGGTAATTGTTTTGACATGGAAAAATTTTGGATGTTCATTGACTTACTTACTGATTTTTTTTCACTTACATATGTTTTAAAAATAAACAGTTTTTCGAAAAACGGCGAAATACCTCGGATTTATTCTATTTTTTGTATCTACATAATTTTTTTTACTATACAATGTATCTCTATGGGCTATCTGAAAATTAAAAGAATTTTGTTCCAGAAACATTACAATTTCCTAAAAAAAGTGAAACACATCAAATTTATTTTGTCATTTTGTATTTGTAAATTTTACCAGCAGGGTAGCTTAGAAGGATTAAGCATCCCCCTGAAAATGAAATAAAACGTATTTCAAAAGCGTTTAGCACTTTTAGCAAACGGGGAATTACATCTAATTTCTTTTATTTTTTGTCTTTATTATTTTTTTCTACGATACACTAGTCACCCTAGAGATATGAGGCAGCCCTCTTTGTTTTGCACAAAAATTAAATTTTACAGATATAAACTGGTATGAATTAACTACGGAGGAAAAGGCGATGTGTCACTATAAAAATTACGTATTCAATTTATTTTAAATTATGCCCAAAAATCAAATATGACATAGGTAGAAACTTGTAACATTTTGATAGAAATCCAAAATGGTGGAACAAAACGGCGTCCAATAAAAAGAAAGATTCATAAAGAGAGAAGTTCCGGGTAAGGAAATTTACCAATTTTTTTTTAACTACTTGTGTTGTGCGTTTAGTTTGCTCCACGCAAACGTAGCGTGGTTTGCGTCTGGGCATTGTGGGAGAAACACAATAGTGTGACAGCTCTCCTTTAAAACTATTAACTGTGTCCCTCGAAAACGTAGCATAACATGCTCTATTTACAATAGAAAAAACACAAAACCACTGGAGAGCAAGAAATAAATGTCAGTGCAACCTTAGGCAACGGCGAGTGTTGACAAACAATTTCAAGCAAGTTTGCTATTTCCTGCATCACATCTAATTTGAATAAGTAATTTTTTACAATGATTTAATTAAATTTAATTAGAGCGCTATTTTGTTCTACCATGGTGAATTCGTACCAAAATTTTACCAGTGCATCCCTATATCACATCTAATTTTTGTCAAAATTTAAAAATCAATTGAATAAAAAGGTTTTTTACATTAATTTTTTAAACATTTCACATTAAACAGGTATTCCCCATATGACACTTAACATTTGACAAATATTTAAAATCAATCGGGTAAGTAATTTTTAGCTATTCCGCGAACTTACAGACCGACAGACAGACCGACGTAATTGAGAAAATAAGTTTTTTGGCGTTAAGGGGCTCTGAATCGTGAAGATCTGTAAAAACCTCGGACGGTGATTTTCGCACGATTACAAATATTTTATATATATGTTTGGCCACATATTATATAATTATTAATATGTGTCACTTTTCTTGATAATGTGAAAATTTCATTATGCGAAAGTTCTGTTAATAGGCCTTTATATATTTTTGTACCCGAGTACCCATAAATTAGCTTATAATAAAACTCACGTATTACATCCAATTTATGCAATATCTATAAAGTTATTGCCAAATAAATATATACACTGTGTTATCTGTGTGTGGTGAAATTCATTACTAGGGACGTTCTGGGTAAAGCCCAGTTTACCGAGTTTTTAAAATTTACCACATATTTATTTTGTCTATATAAATTTTCTGCCATTTTTGCTACATTTTTATATTGTTTTTATCAAACTGAAAGTCTTCGTTCGCTTGCATCGTTATACTGCGCTTGCGCAAATAAAAATTTATGACAATACATCTGTTTTATTTACACATCTAACAATTATTCAGGTGGAGGTGGAAACAAATATACGTTTTTTTTTCTCCAGAACTCTTATTGTCCAGATTTCACATACATACATGCAAACATTCATTCACTTACCATACCTATTTAAATAAAGCCACTGCTTCTATACACGAGGATACTATTTTTTAAATTTGTTTTTATTTGCCGCCATTTTGTCTCAACATAATGGCTCTCCACCAAATTTTACGAGTTTATCCGTATGCCACATTTGAGTTATGATCAAAATTTGAGATAAGAAACATTTGATTAAGCCGCCATCTTGTTTTGCCATATATGATGGACAAGATTTTGCTAGTTCATCCTGTTTCACACTTGATTTTTGTGCAAAATTTCAACTCAACTGAAAACTTAACACATTCCATGAATTGACTCCTCATCAAGGTTTTGTTATATTATCTGGTCACGTATTAATAATAATGATTTATACATTAAATAACAAATCTTGACCTTTAGCACTATAGCTTGGAGAATGTTAATAACATTCTACAAATTAGAATCAATGTCTTGGTGCGGCACCCACTACACCAGTTTAACTTTATATCACACTTGATTTTTGTGTATAATTTAAAATTAATTGAATAAGCAACTTCTTCAGATCTATTTTATAAACATTTAATTAGACCGCCATTTTGTTACGCCATCTTGGACTCGCACCCAAACTTTTTTCAGTTTATATCTTTATAACACTTGATTTTTATGGAAAATTTGAAAACAATCTATGAACTAATTTATTTACATTGATTTTTTAACGTTTTGTTAGGCTGCCATTTTCTTTAGCCATCTTGTATTGATACCAAAATTGTATTAATTCATCCCCACACCACAACTAATTTTTCCATTAATTTTTGGGTAAATTGGATCAGTAGTTTTTTATTAATAATTTTTTAACATTTTGTTAGGTCGCCATTTTGTTCCGCCAATTTGAATTTTTACCAAAATCTTACCATCTCATCAACATATGAACCTTAGTTTTTCGCCAAAATTTGGAGTTAATCGGATAAGCTATGCCGCGAACAGACCGACTGACATACAGACTGACTGAAACGTGAAGAACTGAAAAAATCTGGGAGAGTAATTTTTTCACTTATTACAATACTAAATCCCTAAAATTGTTTATAAGTCGTTTAACAATAAATAAATATACTAAAATGTGTTAGACATTTTATTTTATGTTGATAGTTAAGTATTAAGTTGTCAATTATAGTAAAGATTTGCATTTAAACCGTAAACTTGGACTTGACCACTGTTGAGCAACCACAAGCCTACGATGCACCACTAAAAGAAATACTGAAAAAATCTATTTTTTATTTTTTCCTATAAAACCCGTTTGTATAACCCTTTGGACATAGTGTGAAAAATTCTTAAAAGTTTATATAGATTTTTAAAATAAAAATGAATATACAAAATTTGATCATTCTTAGAGAAAATTACGGTAACAAAAAATATTATATTGTTAAATTATTAAAAATAAGCTTGGCCACCCACGTATTAAATCCAGTTCTAAAAAATATATATTAAGGATGTTACTCGCGGCCAAGTCGAGGAAAAAAGGAACCGTTGTGAACACTTAATTGTCTTGAAGACCATAAACAACAATTATTTCTTAATAGACATTCAGATTCCCTTGCGTTGATCCCGATGTGTTTTAAATTCAACGTGTGTCTGTTTCACCGCATTTGTAGCCCTTATTCTTTTTCAAACACGAGTCTAACGAAACTGCAGTTGTATAATTTAGCTAAGGAATTTAAATTTTAGAAATTTCAGTACAATTCAAATTAGTTAATATTAATGTTCATTAATTTGTTTATTTTTTACTTCCCTCGTAAGAGAGAAGTATTGTAATCGTAAAAAAATCGTCCTCCGAGACGTTTTCAGATCTTTACATTTCAAGGTCCCTAAGGTGCCGAAAAACTCTTTTGTTCTCAATTCGATCGATCTATCTGTTGGCGACATAGCTAAAAAACTTCTTATCTGATTAGCTTCAAGTTTTGGTCAACATTTTAAGCTAATATGAGGATAACATGGTAATATGTTGGTAACAATTAAATATGGAGGAACAAAATGGCCGCCTAATAAAATGTTAAAAAAAATATTACTAAAAAACTACTAATCCAATTTAGCTCCAATTTTGCACAAAAATCAAGGGGTCATAGTACTGGTAAAATTTTGGTGAGCAACAATTATGGTGAAACAAAATGGCGCCCTAATTCTAATATTTTCTCTCTGCAGAAAACTTTAATTTTCTGTAGCAAAAGTGTATCAAAAGTTGTGAAGTTTGGGGGTGGGATGCATATTGTAATAGTCTACCCAGTGATTTTGTTCTTGTGAATATGTATCTACTGTAAACCAAAATAAATTAGAAATACCAGAGAACAATATAATACAATACTGTTTTCAGTGCCAAAGCAACCCCCCCAAATATATATATATATATATATATATATATATATGCTGAGTTTATGCTCTTCCACTCTTGCTGATATTCGCCTGTTAGTTTGCCCCACGTACAACTTTTCGCAGTCCTGGCACAGAATACTGTATACTCCGTGGTTTTCCAGTTTGATTTTATCTTTTGGGTTTCCAAGTAGTTTACCTATAGTTGTTTGTGGCTTGTGTATTGTTTGTATGTTGTGTTTCCTAAGAATTCTTCCGATTCTGTCTGTTGTGCCTTTTACATATGGTAAGACTACTTGTTGCTTTCCCGGTTCATAATTTTTGTTGTTCGTTGTTCGGGAAACCCGTGCATTAATAGCATAAGACGCGAGAAACAAAGCTTCGAAAATGCCAAATGTAATTTTGGCGAAATGTCAGCAAAACTTTTCTTTTCAGAACGACAGTAGTGAACGGATGTACACCCGGAATGAAAACACATATATATATATATATATATATATATATATATATATATATATATATATATATATATATATATATATATATATAGGTTCATTGATTGATGTGTATAAAGTTATTACCAAATAACTATATGCATATTATATAAACTGTTCTATATGTGTGTGGTGATATCTGTTACGAGGAAAGTTCCGGGTAAAAGCCAATTACCGATTTTTTACTTTAAGCTTGAAAACATTTTTACCATGGCAGGGGTGCTATCAAAATTGACTCGTTGAATAATATACTATTACTTGAGTGTCTCTAAATACTTCAGTGGACCAAAATAGTTCGAAATACTTATTCTGTTGCATCGGATTTTTTTTATTTTATTTAGTTTTATAAATTACTAAACATAAATATCATAAATACTTTCGATCTAATATACAGACAAATGAAGCAGTCAGGTTCTTATACAATACAACTTTTAAAAATAAAATGCATTTTGGGCGTACTCTAGGAATAAATAGAGCTATTAAGAAATATATGCCGCAATAAACCTGCGATTTCTATCAGATATTTAAATTTGTCATAAACTTCATATCTCGTAAGTTAATATTCAGTCACCTGAAATACAGGACATACAGCACATTGCTTTCCAACAAAGGAAAGAGGCGCTTTGTTTCCAGCCTTCCAGACATACAATGATGCAAATAATCCGATTTCAAATTGTCTCTAATGAGTATATGCTTTATGACAAACGCGCTACTGGAAATCCGGTACGAATTTTCCTTTTTTTTATTATTTAATACACTGCCCAAATCATATTGGATAGACATTTATATTTTTCCTTCTGAACTTGATCCTTAATATATGTATATGTATATGTATATATATATATATATATATATATATATATATATATATATATATAGATTTTTAGTCCTTCACGGATGGAAAAATACAATGTGTTTTCATTCCGGGTGTACATCCGTTCACTACTGTCGTTCCGAAAAGAACAGTTTTGCTGACGTTTCGCCAAAATCACATTTGGCATTTTCGAAGCTTTCCTTCTCGCGTCAGAATAGAGACTGAAGTGTTGGTGACTGCGATGCTTCTTTTTATACCCCCACTCGGGGCCGAAGGTTATATCTGCGCAGGCGTTGGTCGTTATTTATGTTTTCCGGATGGTGCTGTTGTTGTTGCGCTAATTGCGTTTGAGTTTTTGCGATTTTAGATTTGTCGATTATTGTCTTCCATACTGTTGGTAGTTTTAATGATTCGTCTCTTTTATTCAAATCACCCTGTTTTTCAATTTCTATGGCTTCTCGGATTATTCTGGTCTTATAATGTTCTATATTGGCAATCTCCCTACACCCATCGAAATTTATTGTATGGCCGGTTTCCTGATGATGTAGAAATAAAGCTGAGGTTGTTTGTTTATTTCTGATGCTGAGTTTATGCTCTTCCACTCTTGCTGATATTCGCCTGTTAGTTTACCCCATGTACAACTTTTCACAGTCCTGGCACGGAATACTGTATACTCCGTGGTTTTCCAGTTTGATTTTATTTTTTGGGTTTCCAAGTAGTTTACCTATAGTTGTTTGTGGCTTGTGTATTGTTTGTATGTTGTGTTTCCTAAGAATTCTTCGGATTCTGTCTGTTGTGCCTTTTACATATGGTAAGACTACTTGTTGCTTTCCTGGATCATAAGATTTGTTATTCGTTGTTCGGGAAACCTGTGCATTAATAGCTTTCTCTATGGTGTGATTTGTGTAGCCATTTTTCTTTAAAGCACTAGATATTACCTTAAGTTCGTTTTGTCTCGTCTGTGTTTCAGTTAATCGCACGTATCTGAATATTAGAGTATTTGCCACAGCTTGAATTTGTGCTGGGTGATGGTGTGATTTTGCATTTAAATATCTGTCTGCATGTGTTGGTTTTCTATAAACGGTGTATTCGAAATGTCCGTTATGCAGTTTTGTGACCAAAACATCTAAAAACGGTTGTTTGTTGTTTTCCTCTAACTCTAGAGTAAATTGTATTCTGGGTGGATTGAATTTACGTGTGTCAGAAATTTTTCGAGCTCCACATGACCATGTTGCCATATAATAAATATGTCATCCACATAACGAATCCATAATTTGGTCTTTAAACTTGCTTTCTCAAGAGCTTCTTTCTCGAAGTATATCATAAATAAATTCGCGACTACTGGTGATAACGAGGACACCCACCATCCATTTGTTTATACATTTGCCCGTTGAATGAAAAATAAGTGTTTTTAAGGCAATGCTCCGAGAGTTGTATTATATGTGCCTGGAAATCGTCGTTCATAGCAATCTTGTCCAATGCTTCGCCGATGGGAATACTGGGATATAATGATTTGACATCTAGGCTTGCTATGATATCGTTTTTTTCAAGGACGATATCTTGTATAATTCGAGTGAAATGCTCCGAGTTTTTTACAAATGAATCAGCTTTTTCTACAGCTGGTTGCAACAACTGGAGAAATACCTTTCTGAAGTTATGCAACCAGCTGTAGAAAAAGCTGATTCATTTGTAAAAAACTCGGAGCATTTCACTCGAATTATACGAGATATTGTCCTTGAAAAAAACGATATCATAGCAAGCCTAGATGTCAAATCATTATATCCCAGTATTCCCATCGACGAAGCATTGGACAATATTGCTATGAACGAGGATTTCCAGGCACATATAACACAACTCTCGGAGCATTGCCTTAAAAACCCTTATTTTTCATTCAACGGGCAATGTATAAACAAATGGATGGTGCTCCAATGGGGTCCTCGCTATCACCAGTAGTCGCGAATTTATTTATGTTATACTTCGAGAAAGAAGCTCTTGAGAAAACAAGTTTAAAGCCCAAATTATGGATTCGTTATGTGGATGACATATTTATTATATGGCAACATGGTCAAGCGGAGCTCGAAAAATTTCTGACACACGTAAATTCAATCCACCCCAGAATACAATTTACTCTAGAATTAGAGGAAAACAACAAATTACCGTTTTTAGATGCTTTGGTCACAAAACTGCATAACGGACATTTCGAATACACCATTTATAGAAAACCAACACATACAGACAGATATTTAAATGCAAAATGACACCATCACCCAGCACAAATTCAAGCTGTGGCAAATACTCTAATATCCAGATCCGTGCGATTAACTGAAACACACACGAGACAAAACGAACTTAAGGTAATATCTAGTGCTTTAAAGAACAATGGCTACACAAATCACACCATAGAGAAAGCTATTAATGCACAGGTTTCCCGAACAACGAACAACAAAACTTATGAACCGGGAAAGCAACAAGTAGTCTTACCATATGTAAAAGGCACAACAGACAGAATCGGAAGAATTCTTAGGAAACACAACATACAAACAATACACAAGCCACAAACAACTATAGGTAAATTACTTGGAAACCCAAAAGATAAAATCAAACTGGAAAACCACGGAGTATACAGTATTCCGTGCCAGGACTGTGAAAAGTTGTACGTGGGGCAAACTAACAGGAGAATATTAGCGAGAGTGGAAGAGCATAAACTCAGCATCAGAAATAAACAAACAACCTTAGCGTTATTCCTACATCATCAGGAAGCCGGCCATACAATAAATTTCGATGGGTGTAGGGAGATTGCCAATATAGAACATTATAAGACCAGAATAATCCGAGAAGCCATAGAAATTGAAAAACAAGGTGATTTGAATAAAAGGGACGAATCATTAAAACTACCAACAGTATGGAAGACAATAATCGACAAATCTAAAATCGCAAAAACTCAAACGCAATTAGCGCAACAACAACAGCACCATCCGGAAAACATAAATAACGACCAACGCCGGCGCAGATATAACCTTCGGCCCCGAGTGGGGGTATAAAAGGAAGCGTCGAGGTCACCAACACTTCAGTCTCTATTCGGACGCGAGAAAGAAAGCTTCGAAAATGCCAAATGTGATTTTGGCGAAACATCAGCAAAACTGTTCTTTTCAGAACGACAGTAGTGAACGGATGTACACCCGGAATAAAAACACATATATATATATATATATATATATATATATATATATATATATATATAAACGCCGATGATACTCAGATAAACTGCAGTTTTTTACCCAATGAATATTGCGTAGGTAAATTTGCGCTCAGCGAGGAGTTAAGAAACAGAAAAAGAGTTTCAGAAAAGCATAATTTACTTTTGAACCCTAATAAATCTGTAGGTACTTATGTTTTCGGTGAGAATAAAATACCAAAGATTGATAAAATCGTGCATTGGGTGTTTTAATCGACACAAAATTAAAAAATGTTAATCGGATTAATATTTCTGTACAAAAAGCTTTTCACTTTCTGCTGTATGCGAATAGGTATTTTTTGTCAAAAAAACTTTATTTTAGATTATGTTGTCGAAGTCATTGGTATTATCAAATTTCTATTATTTTCCCTTTGTGTTGAAAAACAGAAATTTTAGAGAGTACAGAACTCTCTTGGTGTCGCTTTGTTTGTTCTCTTCGTAAATACATCATATATCTTATTCACTTCTTGAGCTAAAATAGCTCAATATGAGTAACAGACGGAACCTGTTTTTTTTTCGATATTTGTTCATAATCTTTTCTGCGACTCTCTCTTTTATGAATGGCACTGATTCCTGGGTTTCGTACTCAACAAAGTAATACTTATAAATGCCTTTTTAGAATCCCCCTTAACGTCCTTGTTTAGAAAATTACGAGAATCCTCTTTAGCGTCTTCTGCAAAAAGCTAAAATTTAGCTTTTCGACTGCAACTTTAATTCGGATATTACAGCACGAATTGAAATTTGAGGACGTCAGAAGCAAAAAGTTGTTATATGAACAAAGCTTTAGACGGAGTCATTAGAATGTACATTCAAGACGATAATTAAATTTTTTTCGATCCTTCCCTCGTAAGAGGGAAGTATTGTAATCGTGAAAAAATCATCCTTCCAGATTGTTTGCATATCTTTGCGTTTTAGGCTTCTTGGACCCCAAAAAATGTTTGTGCCATTTTGCCATTCTGTCTCTCTGCCTGTACGCAACATAGCTCAAAAACTACATAACCGATTGGCTTCAAATTTTGGTCAAAAGCAAGGGTCATATGGGAATGGAATGGTAACTTTTTGGTAAAAATACAATATGGTGCAACAAAATGTGGGCCTACCAAAATGTTAAGAAAATTATTAACAAGAAGCTACTTATCGAATGGAAATGAAAAATGTTCACAAGAGTAAATAGTGATATAGGGATTAACTGGCAAAATTTTTAAGTAAAGCCCTTGTGACAAAATAAAATGGCTGTTTAATAAAATGTTTAAAAATTGTTAGTACCAAAGAATTTATTGTCCAATTGATTTGAAATTTTGCACAAAAAGCAACAGAGAAAGACTGGTGAAATTTTAGTACGAATAATATCCCAATAAACGCACAACACATCTGAAACATTCCCAAAAAGCACTTTAAGTGCTTATTTGACTCGTCCTGTTTGGATTGCGTCAGAATTGTTCCTTTTTTACTTTACTCGTAAAATGGAAGTATTATAATCGTTTAAATTTTGGTCAAAAATTAAATGTTTTATAGGGATAATTTGGTAACAGTTTGGTAAATATCAAATATGGCAGAATAAAACGATGGCCTGGTGATATGTTATAAAAATCATCAATAAAATACTAATTATCCAAATTTGGCACAAAAATCCAGTGTTACATGAAAATTAACTGGTAACATTTTGGCATGAATCTAAGATGGAGGCCTAATAAAGTAGTTAAAAAATCATCCTGTAAACTAATAGATTAATTTCAAATTTTGTGTAAGCCTTAAATGTGATATAGAGATAAACTAGTAGAATTGTAGTACGAATTCAAAATGGCGACCAAATAAAATGTTTAAAGAATCAACGTTAAACATTTCTTATTCAATTGACATTAAATTTTTCATAGAAACTAAACATGATATAGAAATTATTTTAAATTATGTCCATATCAAATGTGGCGTAGATAGAAACTGGTAAAATATTGGTTCGAATCCAATATAGTGGAATAAAATTGCGCCCAATAAAAATATTTGGTAATCTAGTATATGTATTTGTGTTACTAAATGACTATGTGCGGAACTAAATTGGATCACACTTCACTATTCCTAAGAAAAGAAAAGATTCATAACGAGGGAAGTTCCAGGTAAAAGGAATTTACCGATTTTTTGGTTTGAGTTTAGTTTGGAATAATTCCATTTATTCTAAATTAATTTTTGAGTTGAAACATGCGCGAAATGTTCCTTCGGAAATATACACAATTATGTCATGTTTTATAAGAATATTTTTTAACAACAGAAATATTGTATTTGATATATTTTCGAAATA
Organism: Kuschelorhynchus macadamiae; assembly: GCA_030620095.1. NCBI lineage: Eukaryota > Metazoa > Arthropoda > Insecta > Coleoptera > Curculionidae > Kuschelorhynchus > Kuschelorhynchus macadamiae. Next base: position 1,147,121 of record JAUTXW010003745.1, read on the forward strand.
TGCTCCAATGCACAATGTAGTTAAACGTTTTATATAAGTCCCATTTATTCAGAACTGCGAAGATGTAATTTTTGACATAACTAAAATAGAGCATATTTAATAAACAAAATGTATCATTCCAGCTACACAAGAATCAGAATATCTCATAGCTTATGTAAAACAGAGTACATTGATTGACTGTTTTTTTTATTGGGGTATATGACCAGTAACTACCTAGAAAATTAAGATGTTAAGTTATTGGCTTTTAGGTTCTTTGCAGTAAATTGAATTAATCAATATCAACCACAAAATCTTAAAACGGAACGCGGCTAATCTATGAGTACTGACATAGATATATTACATTTTTAAACGTAGCATTTTCCGGGAATAGGGCATAGGGAAAGATTTTACTTTCATTTTCATCTACTGCTTCGTTCGTGATATTGTATAAGATAAGTGATGAAAATAAAGAGGTAAGTCTATTATTGGTTTGAAAATGTTCAATGTCTCTTATATACTCTTGACTTCATTTACGCCCTGTTAAATTTAAACAAGGCTTAAAAATATAAAAAAATAATGACAAATGAGAAATTAAGTATGTGATGATCAATTTTCAACCTTTATTATAATGCTTATGTGAAATCACCTTAAGAAGATTTGAGTTTCTCTTCTACTATCTATCCACAGTTTCTGAAAAAAACTCACCAAAACGGGATATCACGAGGTTCTTATTATAAACCTGTTGTTAACCCGGTTTGCAGTATAGCAGGATTGATAGTTTCCTTGAAGTAAGTGATACTGAGGGGTATATCATGAATAATTTAATAATAGTACGTTAGTGAAATGGCAAATTATTTGTAGATTATATTTAATTATGTTATTTATTTTTTATCTTTAGTAGGCTGGCATAGCTGATGTCCCAATTTACGTGTCGAAGAATTATTGTTTGGGAGAATAAAATGAATTTATTCCATGCGTTGTGTGCACACTATATAAGCGTTCATCGGTCAAACATAACTTATACACTTTTATATGTCTGCTGTATGTGCTATATATGCGTTTTTATTTTAGCTACATTAATTAGAAGATTTTCTGATCTAAACGATCAGGTATCTAAGTAGCTGATAGCTGCCTGGTTCAGTCAGTTTGAGCTGCGGTTCCAGAGAGAGAATGAAGAACTGTTTTGACGTAAGTAAAAGTAATTTTAATATATATTTATCTTAATTTGTTGTTACAAAGCTGTTTAGTTAATACAAAGTAACTTTAATTAAGAATAATTTATTCGTTATATTTTGTTTTTTAAATTGTGATAAGTGGTAAAGAAACAATGCTTCATTTACTTTGTAATTATTACAAATCTGAAGGAACATATTACCATATTTGTTATATTTGTTGATAATGAAGCACTGACTCTGCAATATTTCAGAAATAATATTGATATCTAGTACCAATAGCAAAATAAAAACTATTGAAACGTAAGCTAATTGAAATATTTATTATCTATAAATGTTTAATTTTATCATAAAACAGAAAAGATGCAGATTTTTGTCAGACTTAAAAATGTTTTATGAACGTAACTAAACATAAATATACTTACTTGGAAACGAAGGTAATATATTTCATATATCTTTTAATCTTAATTTAGTGAACTATATGGTATGGTATTTATTTTGTGTTTCTGAAATGTTTCGTTAAGACACATACCTGAGGTAGGAAGTATAACGTTCTATATAAACAGGAACGTTTTATATATCAAGCAGAGCTCAAACTAAAAATATTTCAACCGATCAAGTATTTGTTTCTGAAACTGTACTGTGCTTACTGGGTATAAGGCAAAACAAAATGGTGGCCTAATAAAATTTTTATTCTGTAAAATTCCATTTCCTGGATGGAGGAAAATAAAGTTACTTAAAATAAATAATAATAATATTATACATAGATACCGCCTACACTGACTACCAAAAGACTTTCGACAGTATACCACACTCATGGTGGTCATAAGTACTGGAGCTCTATTGTATGGAACCACACATACGTGATTTTCTGAAGCACGCCATGTCCCATTGACGAGACTTATGATCAGGTCGCTTGAAGGCACACTTGATGCAGGAGAGGTAGACATTAAGAGAGATATATTTCAGGGAGACTCCCTTAGCCCCCTCTGATTCTGTCTTGCGCTCCGCCTTCTCACACGTATGCTAAAGAAACTGGAAAAAGGCTACACCTCTTCATTATGCAGCAAGCAGATCAGTCACCTTTGGTGTATGGACCATCTGAAGCTTTATGCCCAAACGAAAATTCATTTAAACGACCTTTAAGAATGCGTCAGGCATTTTAGCTTAAATATCTGCATGAAATTTCGACTCTACAAGTGGAAAATCAGCAGTATGAATAGAGGGCAATGGGTGCAGTGACTGGAATGGAGGAAGATGAAAAATGGTAAAGCAAGCGGCAAGAGGCACCTACCTTCGCAGATTGCACTTAATTCTCAGAACAAAACTGTTGGCGAGAAGCATGGCAAAAGCTATTAACACATACGCAACATCTAGAATCTCATATCGTTTTAGCATAATCAAATGGATCAACACCGAGTTAAATAAACTTCCCATCACCCAAGATCGTCGATGGAAAGGCTCCATTTATCGCGTAAGCTCATTGGACGCGGAATCTCAGATGTAATAACTAGACACAACAGTCAGTTAGCCAACCTCAGAAAATATTTCTATGGAAAATCAGACACCAGCGAGTTACATATGGCAGTGACCCTAACAGGCAATATAAATAGACCATAAACTTCGACAAATTTATATGGAGTGTCAAACACTGACTGATACTGAAAACGTCTGAGTGTACTGGAACAGAAAAATTTAAACTGACAGACCGATCTCAAACAATATTCCAGACCTTGTGTACACTCAAAAATGAGAAAAAAACCTTTATGGTGAACTTCGCTGTACCTCTCCTAACATGAACCAAAAACACACATAGAAAAAAATCAGTAAATGCATATTTACCATTAATCCAACAAATGTGGCAAAAGGGCGCGGTAATAATAATTCCTGTTTTTGCCTGCCTACTGCGAAATAAATACATAGTCTGAAAACAAGTTTAACTCAGTTGGGTTTAAAACCATATATATAGTCATACTTACCTCTCCACAAATCGATCCTGCTAGATACCTGTAGCATAGTACGAAGGGTAACAGATTAGTGTTCTTAAGTTAAAAGGCACCACTGACCAGGACATCACATAAGATATACGTGGAAGTTAAGTAAACTAAGCCTTTCTATGAAAGCATTCCTGTCTTTCTTTTAAACATTTGGCCCCCATTTTAAAAACCCTTGAGGAACTCTCATATGTCTACTTCGACTCAAAGATGTCTAGTTGTACTTCTAGTAAAGCTATATTTTATTCCTTATTTTTGAAAGAAAGCATTTTTTCATTTCTATGTAAGCCCTAGCCTACTATTTATCCCTTACGTTAAACTAAGTTAAAGTAAAATTATGCAAAGTCCAGAGCAAGACATCTCAAGTGCTTTATCGCATATTAATCAAGTTAGTTAGTTTACATCAGTAATTCAAGACTTATTCCACAATGTGTTCGTTTTAATAAATATAGCGGTGTCAATATTACTAAAGCTGCTGCAATTTATAAGCAAGATATGCCTGATTTAGTTTAAGAATTCTCTTGTGAACTAATATTTTGAAAAGATAAATTGTGTGAGGTGATTACAGATACTATTCCAAAGCCAGCTATGAAAGTTTTACTAGAATGTAAGGACATATTTTTTGACTTCCCTCGTGAAAAAATCACCCTCCGAGATTTTTTCAGATTTTTACGTTTCAGGGTCCCTAGATGCCTAAAAACATGTTTCCACAATTCTCTCGGTCTGTCTCTTCACAGCATAGTTAAAAAAAATTACTTACCAGATTGACTTCAAATTTTGGTCAAAAATTAAGGGTCATATGTCCAGGCATTAAGTGTGATATAGCGATAAACTTGTAAAGTTGTGGTACGAATCATTCAATCAAAACTACTTATTAGGTCGATTTCAAATTTGGTGTAAGCACTGAGTGCGATATAAAATGGTACAATCAACGTAAAAATATCTTCAAACTTTGCACAAAAGTTAAATGTGATATAGGGATAAACTGGCACGAATTCAACATGATAGAACAAAATGGCGGTCGTAAAAAAGTCAGTGTAAAAACAAGTTCAATTTATGTTAAATTATGCCCAAAAATCAAGTGTATAGGTAGAAACTGTTTAGTACCAGTCAAATATGGTGGAACAAAAAAGCTCTCGATAAACGTGTTTGACAAGACAATATATAAGTGTTAATAAATGACAACGTGCGGAACTAAATGGGGTCACATTTCACTATTCCTAATGAAAGGAAAGATAATTAGGGAAGTTCTGGGTAAAGGAAATTTACCGATTTTTATTTTAAAGGCTGTTGATTCTGAGGCTCCTATTATTTTGAGACCACAAGCTGTTCCTGTGCGGTAAAACTCCACTATTACAATAAATAAATAAAAATGGCCAAAGGGGACCACTTTGTTCTTTTGTCTGCAAGAGAAGTGAAAATTTGATGGATGAAGTATAATTAACAAAAAAAGGAATTTAGGAGTACCTTAAGGTAAATTCCCTGATCTATTTCGGTTATTATAAATCTTAATGGATGTTGAAAATATTTTTCGTAGTTTTTTAGGGGCACGAAGTTCAATTTTACTAACCCTTTTAATTTATGACAATTTTATTGCTGATTTCAATGCATATGTACAGTTGTACATGTTGCTTATATTTAATATTAATTACCGGCGAGTTTCTACGTGGAATACTCCGGGAAGATTTGACTAACTTGAGTAAATTTATTAAGCCGTATTTAGGCTTAGATTAAGAGTACTTTGGGTAGTACTCAGATCATCTAACAAACATTTCTGCAAGACCATTTCCGCAGTAACTTAAAAAAATTTTAATATATTGAAATTTGGTGGTGCATGTTTTACTATATATATATATATATATATATATATATATATATATATATATATATATATATATATATATATATATATATATATATATATATATATATATATATATATATATATATATATATATATATATATATATATATATATATATATATATATATATATATATATATATATATATATATATATATATATATATATATATATATATATATATATATATATATATAAATATATATATGTATATATATATATATATATATTTATAGATATACAATTTATGTATTACATTATGTAGTAAATCGAGAAAGTTGTTTTTTAGTTATTCCGCAAACAGGCACACAGACAGATTGATAGACAGACAGAGTGATGGAATTGAGAAAAGCTGTTTTTGGCATCTGAGACCCTGAAACGAGAAGATATTAAAAAATCCTGGAAAGTGAAATTCACAACTGTTCCTCATTACTTGGTAGTTAAATTAATTTGGCATATTTTGAATTTCGTCGTTGTCTGGTTCATTCTGGGGCGGATGGTGACTTTGTTTTAAAACAAAAATAGAAATCCCCTATAGTACTATCGTCAGATAATTTGTTTATACTTAACTTACTGTGAATGAATAAAAATGACATTAACTGTCTTTTAGGCAACCTTAATGAACTTTTTAAATGTATGGCATATATCACACATAGTGATCAAAACCATGATCACTGATATCATAAATTGTAAATAAATATACCTATTTTAGCACAGAGTTATGAAATGATCTTTTAGGGTAGACTAAAATCACCATTTACCTTATTTATTGGGAAATTATTTTGTCTTATAGGCAAAATGACCAGTCCAGAAAAAAAATCTTTTTTAGCGTGAAAGATGGGTAACTACAGGCAACTAATATTGTTAGTTTTCGTAAAGTTTTATTGAAATGTTTATCTAATGAAGATACACATTGCCATCAAGTAATCTGCACTTATCTTCCAGATTTATTTAAAATGTAAGTGCCAATATGGTTGATGTTGATATAAGTTTTATTTGTTATGATTTTGAAACCAACATTTATATGCATAGTCAATAACACCATAGCGCGTAAGTCTTTTCAAAAGCAGGCAATTCTTTAGAGTATTAGTCATCTCTGTTCTATGGGGAACATGAAGTTGGCATAATACAAATACTAACAAAACATATTCACCCGTATTCATTAAAGAGGTTTAAATTTAGACCAGGTCTAACTTGACAGTTATACGTTTAAGATGACATTTTTAACAATTGAACAAAAACTAAATTTGACAGTTACAATTACAAACTTAACTTAACCATAACTGGCGAACTAAGAGTTTTAATTACCATGTCAACTAGACTTGGTCTAACTCTTAAACCTTTTTAGTGAATACGGGGGATAATGTCAAAATACTATAAAGGCAGAAGTGACTCTCATCTACAAATGCGATAGTGTTCTATACAACGCGCCAATTAACCCATTTTTAAAACCAAAAGTTGCACCGGGACCCTGCCGTTTTTTGTAAGGAGGGGTGTTTTTGTTTTATTGGCCTAAAATAGCTAAAACTTGCTTAGTTTAAGATATTAATGTTATTCAGTATTAGTGATGATACTACTGTTAGTAGCAAAAAATCGGTAAATGTCCTTTACCCGGAATTTCCCTCATTATGAATATTTCCTTTTCTTAAACCTGTTCTTCACTGTTCGTTGATTCGTCCATTCGTTCATTCGCCCGCATAGTTTGGAGGGTCCCGTTCATCCGGTCGATACGATTCCGTTTTTTGGGTGGATATTCAAATAGGCTTTGATCTCGGCGAAGCATTCGTCCGAATCAAATCTTTTCTTTTAGGTGTATTTTCAAACATTGAAATGCATGAAATTGTTTTACAGTGATTTTTTTACGACCGTTATTTTATTCCGTCATGTTGAATTCGCACCAGTCTATTCCTATATCACATACATTTTATGCCCAAAAATTAAGTGTGGCATAGGTAGAAACTGGTAAAATATTGGTAGGAATTCAATATGGTGGAACAAAATGTCGCCTAATAAAATGTTTGTAAAGACTGTATATATATATATATATATGTATTACTATAAATATCTATGTACTGAACTAAATTGGGTCACACTTTACTATTCTTAATAAAAAGAAAGATTCATAACGAGGGAAGTTGCGGGTAAAGAAATTTACCGATTTTTTAGACCTTACATGGCCATATGTGGGGTTGAGTGACTTACATCTTTAAATTATCAAGCGAAAGCTCTTTCTCGAAAATTGTTGAAGATGGTTAATGCAACTCCATCAAAATTTGTTAATTAAAGTCAAGGTTGGTTAGGTTTAGACAAAATTATAAGTGTATGAAATGTTTCAGAATCCTTACCTTGTTTCGCTTATTTTATATTAAGTTTACAGAAGAAATGTCCACAATTTACATATAAAATTGTGTAAAAATTATAGGTCCACTCTATTTAGATGATTAATACTATTTTATCAAAATGTTTAGGGGGGATTTTTTGCTTCGTGAGGGAGGAATCCTCTCGTGCACCCCCCTGAATTCATCGCTGCTACACAAAACATGCAAGTTTCCATCCAGCGTCCCACGTAATCTAAATTTTCTCAATTATACCAACAATGTTTCAATAGATCCGAAAATCGTGACGTTTTTCGTTAAGTTGATACATCGGACTTGTTTCCAAACAAAGTTTTTGATTTTAATACCTTACCATTCGCAAACGGATCGAGATAGAGACGTCCGGTTTGAGCAGAAATGTGTATACTTTTATAGACGTCTCTAATATAAATTAAAATTCGATATAGGGTTGCTTGCAAAATTCGAAAGTTTAACCCCCTCTCTGCACAAGGTATATAATTCCATATATTTTTGAAATCATCAGATATAGCTGTATCGATTTCTAGTTAAAGGCTTTATGCTAGTGAATTTTTTCTCCTTTCCGGTTAACCGAAAGTGAAATTTAATAACAAAATACTAAAAATACTTCGTATAATCTTAACTGTCAAATTTTTTCATAATATACAGGGTGATTTTTTTCAGAAATCAGTTTCTCCGCTAAATTTGTTATTGGCTATCAATTATTCTTTCGATGTCATAACCCGAGAGCCCGGGAAACACTATATAAGTTTTTTTTTGGTCCGCTTACGTGAGATACCCTGTATAATGTAACATTTTCATTAGAAATGTGACAAGTATCCTTTCACTTTTACCGTTCGATAAACGTCGTTCTTGTAGTTTTCAACTTGAATTTGTGGTTTGCTTTTTTTTCAATTCATGAGTACGTGACGTCAAGTCTAAGCACAAACCATTAGTCTTGCTGCTTTCGTTACATTTTTTTGCATTCGAGCAACGTAGGCAATGTTGATCTTTCTCCTTTGATTTAGTATTGTAACCTTATGGCATTCGCTTGTCGCAGTCGTCACTGACGTCACTTAAAGTTTATTGACATTACGCACAATAAAATTAAAATTAATACCTTTGAAAAAACTGCTTTTCTAGAGCTTTGTAGTATTTTTTATAATTTTCTCAAAAATTCGTTTTTACTAATTAATAATTATTTTATAGAATTTCTAGCTAGTATCAATGCTAGAAGCTTTCGGTCTTTTTTTCTTTGGTGAAGCAGTGTATGTACATATTGTCGATGAATTCAAAGCAACAATATCCATCTGTATAACATGCATTCAGTGGCTTATTTAAGGGAGGTGAGCATCCACCTTTCTAAAAATGTAAATGAGTTGTTAAAAATTGGGTTAGGTAGCAACATCACTTGGTATAATAATTGCAATATACAACATATTCTAACATCGTTTGGAAATTGAAGATAAAGGAATGAGATTTAATTTGTAAATGAATATCGAACCCTTGTTCTAACCTTTTAAAAAAAATTTAATTGCATGAGTATTTGCACATTTTCGGTAAATGTTATTAATGATTATGCTCAGATTCTGTATTCTCTTTAGTTCGCGGGCGACTCATATTCCGTGACTATATTTATGAACAAGAACATCAGGGATGCTAAATGCTTACGCTTAAGAAAATATCGCAGTAAATCTAAAACGAGCAGACTTTTCAATGTCCCGAGAAAAAGTTGTTTTTTTGTTGAAAAGATCGAAAAGACAGTATTTTTTATATATAATTTTTTTTCTTTCAAAAATTTGTCTTTCTGTTTATGGACCGTCCGATATTCTGTTATAAAATTTAAATAGAATTTTAAAAACGCACAGTTTAGTAAAAAACGAAGCGAGTAGTTAAAATAGGGGAGCGCCTCCTCCTCCTCCTCTTCCTCTCTCTGATGTCCCTCATTCTTATCTTCCTCCCCTTTTATTCTCATTCGCATCATATTTTTAATTTTTTCTCTTTGTCCTCCCACATTTGATTTTGCATTCTTAAGTCTTATAAATAGGTGCATCATGATCATTTTAGTATGCTGAGGCACATTTACTAAGCTGTGCTCGAGTTGCGTAAAAAGTTATTTTTGAATTTTTCCACCAATTGTGTATAAAACAAAAAGAAAAAAATGTGTCAAGTACTAAGTGAATTCTGTGTAATCGCGAAAAATTAGCTACATCTATCAGACAGTTAAAAGTTAAATATCTCAATTTCTTTAAAGTGATTTCGAAAGATGAATACACCAAGCTGTTTTATCCACTGAAACGAGATTATTTGAAATCAATTGACTGTTGTGATGATTATTTAGAAGGAATTATAAGCCTTACTACGTTTTTCAATACATTTGGGAAATCATACTTTGTAGGAGAATTAAGTCACCTATTACAATTTATAGGAGAAAATTGCCAATTTATACCTGCTATTATTGCAACCCAAAAGAGGTTTCAATTATACGAAGATAAAAAACAGGTATCATCAAGAAAAGTTAATCCTATTCGCAAGAGACGTCCCCCCACATATTTAAGATATTATGTTAAATAAATTAAATAGCTGAGTTGCTGATTGCAGTTAAATTATTAGAGGACAAATTTAGCAATCTTTCAAAAACCTATTTCTCATATTCTATGGCAAGTGGTCCGGAGTGGATAGACTTTTATTATAATCAAGCTGCGGAATTCGTAAAGGCTACCCTCTGTTGCAACAAATACTTTGAAACATTAAATGTTTTTCAACTTATTCGAGATTCATTGTTCGACTGCGGTACCGTTCGGTTGTGCTTTGTTTTGCGTTCCTCGCGGTCGAGCTGCTTCGCAGTACGTGTGTTTGTTCTGTTTTGTTTTCGCTGTGTATTTTTGTTTCGAATTTTTCATTTTCTAAATATGGCTGAATACAAGTGTGACAATTGCCGTAAAGAGTTTTCAGAGAAAGACAAATACAATAAACTTCGTTGTAGTGGCGAGTGTAAACGATCTTTTTGCATGAATTGCACGGGCCTTGATAAGGCTACCACAAAAATCTTGATATTACAAAAATCAACCCACCTCCAATTTTTCTGCGCCCTGTGCGACTCCCCTAGTTTGAAATATCTCAACGATAAAATCACAAAGGTATCTCAAAATCTGATTCCACATGAACTTTTTGATTCAGTCGCAAACCGTGTATCCCAATTGTCAAGTAGTGTACCGACAATTTCTGAAATGTATGACATTTTAGTGAAGAGTGAATCCAGGTGGGATCTCATGGAGAAAAAGATTGACGATATCCACAATCTCTCGAGGGAGTTTTCCGCTTACAAGCCAGATATGTTATTAAAGTCTCTAAGGGATATGGAACAGAATATTTTCAATATTTCCCAAATCCTCTTCAACAATGCCGAAGAAGCGATAAAAATCCAAGTACAGGACTCCTCTTCAATTGAATTAAAAGCAGGTATTGCTAACATTAAGAGCAACCTAACTTGTGTAACTGACTTGGTAAAGGAGTTATACTCCAAATATGAAAACCAACATAAGTGTAAGCATATCAAAAATACATACCCTACCACCATAACCTTGCCTACACCAACTATGGAAACTACCTGCTCCACCGCCTCTACACAAACACCTACGGATATTCCCAGTACCCCTGAAGGCTCCAGCAAGCTGGCTTGTAATAATACACAACGGTGGCACTATGTAGTCGTAAGAAATCTTCCTGCAGGGTTTACGCCTAACAACATAGTTCACTACGTTAAGGAGAAGCTTGGGACTACAGAGTTTATTCGCTGCTACCACCTAATCAATCATATCTCAAATATTGATTTTAAAATTGGAACTCAGTCAAAAAAGTCAGCTGAAAAGCTTTTAGACAGCAATCTATGGCCCCATGGCGTAGTAATAAAACGGTCAGCTGTATCCGAACTTTCAGAAAAATCTACACCGAACCTCCCACCTCCCTCCACACCGAAAAAACTGCCCACCAACTCGAGCTCCGTCAGTTCACTGGTTGTCTCCTCTCCAATTTCTCAAAAGGGCACTATAATATCTTCTGACAAAGAGGCCATTGCTGCCTGCAAAGCAAATGTCTTGTTGAGCGACAACTGCTACAGTCTTTCCAAGAAAGCTCCTATTGACCAAGAACCTATTTTTGATCCAATGTCTCCCCCAACAGTGAAACTTACGCGAACCGAAAAAAGTTCTGACAATCGTTTCCTCATGTCTAGACTAAGAGAACCAGCCATTTTAAAGGCCTTCAAGTTATATCTCGCCTTCCTGCACGACCAACCTGCGCAGATTCACTTTCAAGGGTTTACAAATACAAGGCATTCCTATAGATTATAGAACCCTACATAAGATATATTTTGATTTTCATGATGCTTACGGATTTAACGCAGCAGAAGTGGAAGCGGATCTTGCAGCCTATGGATCCTATATATCTTCGGAGAGAACGATCCATCTTCAGAGGACCAGAGAATGCCATAAAAACTATTTTACCAGAATTCTCCCAAAAAAAAACACAGAAACAAGAAAACACGACGTGTCCTGAGGAACTAGATTCCTCAAAACTTCCTGTTGTTACTAGTCTTAATATGGTTCTAATTAATATTGCTTCTCTAAGAAATAAAACTGACGAGTTGTACCTATTTCTGGAAGAATTGGAGTTCCCCTAACTTGTTGCAATTACTGAGCACTGGCTGATTCTAAACGAACCCTTTTATATTGAGAGGTATACCACAATAGCTAGATATGACAGAAAAAACTCAGCTCATGAGGGAACACTGATTCTATCCCTAAATGGAGATTTCATGTCGGTATCTAAATATGATCATTTGTTAGCGTATAGCTCTTTTGAATTCTCTATGGTATATAATCAAAACCATGATCTTTATGTAATTTGTATTTATAGATCACCAAACTCTGATGTACAATCATTTTTAAATAGCCTGGTAAGTTTGCTAGACAGTCTACCGATTAAAGGTAAAAAAATTCTATGCGGGGACTTTAATATTGACTATGCTACTATTTGTGCCATCCAAAAATATCTAATTTCTATATTCGACTCTTTCGGTCTTTCAATGCATGTATCCTCGCCAACTAGAATTTCAAAAAACTCTTCTTCTATCATCGATTACATAGCGTCTGATTTTTCTCCATCAGAGGTGCATTCACAGGTCTATAACTCAGGTCTTTCCGATCACGAGGCGGTAATTTCCAGGTTTAGTTTACCTATTAGGCCCTTACCAAGATCTCGCCATCGGGGCAGAATTTTCTCGGCCGCAAATTTCTCAGTATTTCATAATATTTGCTTTAACACCGATTGGAATTTTGAATCTGATAATGTCAACACAAACTTCAGAACTTTTTTAAATAAAACTTTAAGTGCTTTTAACAAGGCCTTCCCGCTTAAGAATATCAAACCTAAGAGGCATAAACCGTGGACCACGAAAGGAATACGAATTTCTGCTAAAAATATGCGCTCGCTCTCATATATAAAAAAATTCACCGACTCCTTTCTTATTCTCGACTATATCTCTAACTATAGGAGGATCTACACTACTCTTATTAAGTCAGCAAAAAAATTACACTATCGAAAACGTCTAACAAACTCAAATAACGTTTCAAAAGAAATCTGGTCCATCATCAATAACCTCAGAAACAAATCAAACCCTGTGACTCAGATCTTGCCAGGGGCTAATGATCTAAATGATTATTTTATTAATGTAAGCAAAAATGTTACCTCTAGTATCTCGCCAAGTTTGGACCCTCTTTCGTTTCTCCCTTTTTCAAAAAATTTAGCTGATAGCTTTTTCTTAAGTCCCGTTAGCAACACTGAACTATTAAAGGTAATAAATAATATCAAAAGTAAATCTTCGTGTAGCACTGATGGCCTATCAATTAGAATATTCCTGAACTTGCCACTCCCAGTCATAGAGGCCCTTACAACATTAATAAATGAGTCCTTTATAAAAGGTGTATTCCCTGATTGCCTTAAAACAGCTATAATTATTCCACTTCATAAAGGCGGCGAAAAAACTAACTCTTGCAATTATCGCTCAATTGCACTACTACCAGTGCTATCAAAAATCATCGAAAGGCTACTGAAGAATCGTCTTATGCCATTTCTCTTGAAACATCAGATAATATCCCCGGAGCAGTTCGGATTTCTACCCAATCTACTTATCTCTCAATAACAACCACCCAACTGCCTCAGTTTTTTGTGACTATGCGAAAGCCTTTGATTGTGTTAGTCATGAAATTCTGATAAACAAACTAAATTTTTATGGAATTCGTGGTACTTCTTTAAATTGGTTCAAATATTATCTTGGGAAAAGGCAACAACTTGTAAGGGCTAATGGTTCCGATTCTGATTGTAAGTTGATTACAAGTGGAGTCCCTCAAGGTTCAGTCTTGGGACCTATTCTTTTTTTGTTATACATTAATGATATCACGAACCTTAAAATTAATGGAAGAATTTCCCTTTTTGCTGACGACACAAGCATAACTTGGAGTGATTTTGATACAACGTCTTTACACTCTAGTATCTCCAAAGACTTGGTTATAATTAAGGCTTGGTCCGATTCCAATATGCTTTGTTTTAATGTCGATAAAACGGTGGCGTTATCTTATAAGGGAACTTTACAACCACTTCAGGTACATAACAGCAATATTGAATACGTAGAGTCGGTTAAATTCCTGGGTTTAAATATAAATAACAACCTAGAATGGTCTAATCATATTGACACCTTAACTAAAAAACTTTCTATAACTAAAAAACTTTCTACCGCCTGCTTCGCCATTCGATCAGTTTCAAAAGAACTAGACGTTCCTTCTGCCAGACTTACTTATTTCTCTTTATTTGAATCCCACCTCCGCTATGGCCTTCCCTTTTGGGTCTGCTGTACCACCGAGCAATTTCGTAGTATTTTTATGCTTCAAAAGAGAGCCATCCGTTATTTGTTTGGTCTAAATAATAGAGCTCACTGCCAACACTATTTCAAAAAACATGAAATATTAACACTTCCTGCATTATTTATTTTGGAAACGGTATGTTTGCTGAGAAAACATATAAACACCCTCCCAGAAAGGCCACAACATGTATACCCTACCAGAAACTCTAGGCATGATATATATCTTCCCATTCCTTCCTCAGAATTAATAAAAAAATCAATTATTTATAACGCCATAAAACTTTACAACAATCTGCCAGTACGTTTAAAATGCTTGCACAATTTCGAAAAAACACTTTTATAAGGTTATTAGGATTCATTAACTGTTTTGCGGCAATGTTATGTTATATTCTAACGTGTGTTTTACGATATGGTAAATTGATAATTTACATTTTTAAAAAGCATTGACCTATCGAAATTCTTTTCGATTAATGTTTTGATATGTCTTATTTTAGGTATATTTTGCTTTGTCCATAAAATTGTAAAATTTTTCTGCGGCAATAAAGCATACTTTTGTTTGTTTGTTTGTTTGAGATCTAAAAGATATTGGCTTTGGTTACTATTTAAAAGACTTGAAGCAATTTATTGACGAGGATACTATTCTTCAAGAAATTGAGAAGGAAGAATAAATTTAATAATATTCACAATGGAGCAAGTGGTTACTGAAATGTATGAAGAGTTTATTATATCTGCTGCATACTTCCAATATTTATCAATTGTAGGCGAAGAAGACGCAGAGGCACAAGATTTGTCAGCATACGTTAAGAATATAGATCGAATGGAACAATGTAAATTAGCTGCTAAATTTTGTAATGATTATTTAAAATATAAAAATGAGTATGAACTTTTAAATGAATTTAGAAAATTAGATTTAAGGTATCATATTAACTGTATTAAATCATGGTTAGTTAATGCAAAATAAAAATGTAATTAAGTTTTTTTATATTTTTATTCATTCATAAAACAATTGTCATATAAAAATAACACATTTGTCAAAGCACACATACAAGGTGATTTTGAATGATAGAAACATTTTGGTTCCATTAGCTTTAGCGCTGGTTGTTCATCTATTTCAATCACAGGCTTTTTAGAATATTTCTCTATAAAATCCTTTTTTTTCGGTTCCTTTTACAAAAACAAAATCTGCTTTCTTCGTAAGCGTTTCAATTATTTTTGGGAAATGATGTATTGGAGTAAATCCATTATTCCAATGTATACAATGATGATTTTTCATTAGCCATACCGCCTGCTTGTGACAATCAGGTGAAAGAAACTCCATTGGAAAAGGCTTTTTAAAAATGTAATAAATCATTTCATAACCATCAAAAGCTGCAAGCTCTTTTGGTATAAATTTATTTTTTTCATCCTTGAATCCTTGAATATCCATAACCAATCTCATATTTTCAAAGCAGCAAATTTTTTAATGAGAATTTTTTTACTTGAATAATTTGCAATTTCTTCTTTCAATTGATTAATTTTAAAAATAAATTTTTCAATTTGTAGTTGTAGTTTTGATGTCATGACTAAAACTAAAAGCTTTTGAAAATGCCTTTAAATTAAATCGAAGTATGAAAAGAGTGGGGATAAAGTTTATAATTGTTTCACAATTTTAGTAAGAGGGTTGTAGCTAAATAATTTGTCATGTAAAATAAGACAATAAGCAGAAGTATCTTTTTTAATTGCATTGTGTGTCTCAAATTCAATTCTCATTACTACGGATCCCGTTTGAATTGTTTCTTTTTGATGGGAGCAATCAATATGTGTAATAGGACTAATGTTTTTGAATTGTTCAGGATTAAAAATGGGTTCATTTGGAACACCATAGTAAGACTGTCTAAAGTTGGCAAACATTTCGTATAAAGCAGAAAATTTGTTTTCTTCGAAATTTAAGTACAAATCGTGATAAGGATATCTTTCAGAATTTAAAAATACTCTAATATTTGACAAGGTAATATTGTCAAATTTACTCATATCTTTAGCAATTTTCCCTTTTCTGTTTTCTTGAAAGCCAATCACAACATGCCGAGGAGCTTCTAGTTTACTAGTTGTTTTTACCGGCCATGTGTGACGGGTTGTTTCGGTTAGAGAAGAATATTCAACAAGTTCCCAACTCCTAAATCCTATCAATATATCTTTATTTGATTCTAATATTTTTGATAGAGCAAGTTGTTGTGGCATATCAACTAGAATGTGAGGAACTTTCCAATAAATTTTATCGAAAGTAACCAATGGAGTGGCAGGAGCACTAACGGGGTGTGCCGGATCTTCTTTGAAGATAACCCCATCTAAATTATCAGTTGATCTAATAAGAACTAATTCCTGTTTCGTATTCATAATAATTTTTCTGTAATCCTCAAAAAATCCTAAAAGCATTTTTAGTGGTATGGATACGGAGAATTTTCCATCATTATCAACTAAAATTTTATCACCTTCTTTTCGATGTGGAAACCAACCTGCATTTTCCAGTTTTAAACTTTCGTTGGTATTGTGGGAAAGGTAGCTTTTTAAGGTTGATGCTAATCCAACATTTCTTATTGAATCTATAGTAATTCCGTTTAGTTCATAGCGGATTTCTCTGAACAAAAAGGCTATACCATTGTTAATAAATAGCAATTCTTTCTTATATTTATCTTCTGTATTAGTTAATTTTCCTTCGATATAAAGTAAACTATCTGATGGTAGAGTGTAAGCATCGAGTTCTTGAATTGGGATCCTTATTTCATCATTTTAATTGAATTTTGAAGAAATATATGGTTGATATGTGTGAAGCTCTGAACTAACGATGGAATTGTCTACATAAAGCTTTTCGTTTACGTTTAATATGTTCATTATTTTAAAACAGTGAAACCC
Source organism: Kuschelorhynchus macadamiae (assembly GCA_030620095.1). Lineage (NCBI taxonomy): Eukaryota > Metazoa > Arthropoda > Insecta > Coleoptera > Curculionidae > Kuschelorhynchus > Kuschelorhynchus macadamiae. The sequence goes on from JAUTXW010003745.1 coordinate 1,164,271, forward strand.
AAAGATGTGAGAAATTTACGATTATCTCGTCTTAACTTGTTGGTGTTGGATTTGATACTGAACTGTTGTTTAGTCTTTTTCTTTTTATAAGTTTTTACTTTGTTGATAGTGGTAGGTGCAAGTCTCATTCCAAGGGCTCTATTATATCTAACAACCATTTTATATGTCACTAGCTTGTAAATGTAACCTTACTGTTATAGTTTCTCCTCTAAAACTGATAAGTTCTCCGTCTTGATCAACTATTTTAACGGTTATATTGTTAATTGCTTTGACGCTAACTGGAAAATACAAAATAGGCAAAGGAGATTCCACTATTTTATAGCCTGGAGCTACAGTTGGATACAACTGGTGAATAATATGAACAGGTTTACCATTACTGTAAGAACCGACACAAATATTACAATCAATACAAATAGCATTCACCTTAGTTATTTTTGCAACATTATCTGATTCTTCCTCTTTCATAGCATTTAGTATCCTGCTATTAAAACCCAACATTTTTCCTATCGAATCTTCCTTGGTAAAATCAATTTTTCTACTACACATTAAAAAAGTTTTTAGAGTGTTAACATTTGCTTTTAAAAGAAAAAAAAATTTTTCATTCGGAAATAAATCTTCTATACTTTCTCTTATGTATGTTTCTATATCTGTAATGTCATAAGTTCCGTCGGGAATAACAATTACTTTATTATCTATATAAAATTTATTATATCCTTCTTTTATATTGGGAATAGTCATAAACGTTCCAAATCAGCTAAAGCTAGGTAATATTGTTTTCCATCCTCTAAATATATGGGCGGATTAAAATCAGCAGACAAAACAGAACTGTTTCCTGATATGGCAATTGTGGTGGACATTGCAGTTTATTTATGAATGAGATATTACAACAAATAATGAGTTTATATATTTTTTTGCAAAAATTTTAGGGATAGTTGACCACAGTTATATGAATTAAATTTTTGTTTTTTTTCATAAGTATAAAATTCATCCACTTTGCCATTCGAATTAAAATATTTGAGAAGTTCAAAAGGTGGTTTTAAATTTCCATAACTATCAAAATATATTACATTTTTGTTATTTTTAATATAAGCAGTCCAATGAGATCCTTTATTTTGTTTTTTATCCAAATTTACAATACCACACTCTTTCAGATTAATTTTTTTTGGAAGTTCATCGAGCATAAAAACACCTCTAATGCCAGTTATTTTTAACAGCTTTACATATTTAATAATATCATTGTTAGTAAGTGCTCTTTTTGGAAAACTTATTTTGAGTTTTTTTTTGTCTGATTGCTTTAATTTTGACTGATCCTCCTTTATAAGGTCTAATAAATAGTCCTTTTCCTTTATATGGTCTAATATATAATCATTTGCCTTCTTTAGAAGCATTTTCCATTGCAATATTATGCCTATGTATTTCTTCTAGTTGCTGTTTAGCTGCTTTAGCATCATTTACTGCCTTAGCAATTCCTGCCGCGCCTCCACCTAGTGCACCCAGGGCGCCAAGAATGGGAAACAAAAGAGGTAGAAATCCTCCAACTTTTTTGGGTGTTCGAATGATACATTTTTTCTCGATTTAAGTTTACCCACTTTTTTATCTTTAAATCCCAAACCGAACTTTCTTTTAACCTTCATTATTCCTGCAACACTTAGAGCTGCAATTTTTTCACCAATAGAAGAATCCTTAGCTTTTACCCTATCCCAGGCTTTTTTTTCTAATATTTGGTCAGATATGTGTCTTCTTGATAAATCTTCAGTCTGAGAGTATGATATATCGTGTTTTTTACAAGCGGAATCCAATGGATTTATACCAACGTCACCTCTAGTTAATCTTTTCTCCAAGTTGGTGCCTGGACCACAATAATTATATGAACTTGGAAGGGTAGTTTATTAATTAATTTATTTACTAAACCAGAGCCTTTTCTATTACGTCTTTTGATAGTTTTTTTCAACTTATGCCGACCCACAGTCATTGAAGTTCTTTTTATACTAAAAACACATTAACATTTTTCTGGTATAAATACTTTTACAGCTAAAAATATTTACTAGTCTGATTAAGAATGAGGATTGAAAAACAAAAATTCTCTTTACCAGTAAATAATCATGACGAAAAAATTTTAAGTAAACAGTTGAGAAAGCATGGTGACTTATTTTGCGGTGGTTCAAAAAGAGGACTCATAGTTGGTTGCAGTGGTAGCGGTAAAACCAACGTTATGCTTACACTGCTCGGGCATCCTAATGGAATTAGGTTTGAAAATGTCTATGTTTATTCAAAGTCATTAGATCAACCAAAATATGAATATTTAAGAAAGTTGTTAAAGCCTATGAAAGAAATTGGATACTTTGAATACGATAGCGATGAGAACATTATTTCACCTCATGAGATAATTCCGTTATCATTTTTGACGATATTCCTTGTCATAATCAATCTATTATTAGGGACTATTTCACGCATGGAAGGCATAGAAACACTGATTGTTTTTTATTTTTCAAGGATATTCCTCAATCCTTAAACGTCTAATTCGAGAAAATTCCAACTTATTAATTTTATTTAAACAGGACTGTTTGAGTTTAAAACATATATATAATGACCACTGTATATTGGATATGACATTTGATCAGTTTAAAAATATTTGTGCTAACTGTTGGATGGATCCATATGGCTTTCTTGTAATTGACAAAGATTGTGAAGTAAATCACGGCAGATACAGCAGTTGTTACAGCATGGATAAACGTTTAGCTAGAGAATTAATAAAATCGAGACAAGCCGTGAACAGAAATATCGAAACTTGAAATTAGCTACTTCTACCGCTCAGTCTGAATTAGAACAAACTTATAGACCAATAACACAACCTCTTAAACAGCTAATTTCAAATATTGGTAAATCCGAACCATTCGATTTAAAAGAAGAAAGAGTTTCAAAGTATGAAGAATTCAAAACACCTACAAAGCTTTATAAAACATCAACTCCGACGAAAACTCAGAAAACAGGAAAAACTCCGTTACTCTCCACAGAACCACCAACATTTTTAGATGACAGTAGTATCACTTCTTCCTCTTCTGTAGTACAACCATTGACATCAACTGTTATAGCGGAAACTTCAGATCCTTCTAGTGACACAACAACAAATTTAAACTTGTCAGACATATTGGAACAAACTAGAAAAACAATTCAAACCTATGTTGGTACACCGTCATATAAAGATTACTTAGCAGATTTTCATGAATTACCCAGATCATATATTGATGAGGCTGTGAAAGATACACAACATAAATTTGACCATCATTATGGAATGGTTCATGACCTCGAAACGGATAAGTTTTCTTTTGTTTCACACAGATACCGGTAGAAATTATTGGAAAAGACATTAAAGTGGGAGGAATAACGTACACAGGCACGCCAGGTTTATACGAATTGCTTTTCAAAAAAGAACCGAAAGGTTATAAGAAGGAAGATTTAGATAATTACATGAACATTCTAGCTAAAACAAATGTATATCGTAGGGATTTTGATTCAAATGAACAAGTTCAAGGAAATACATCACACAAATATGTTACAATAATAGGACCATATTTACAAAGAAAGGGGATTACAAAGACAAAAACCTTGCAAAGATTAGTTACAGCATTTAACAAACCAAAACCTCCGTTTAGAACAACTAGCGCCAAAACAACAGGAAAGGGATTAATTTTGAAACAAACAGATCAAATACAGACTATGTATACTGGAATAATGTAAACGAAATTGTTGATAGGCTACGTTTATTAATTCCATCAAGTGATGCGGGAAATAATGCTCATAGTAACGAGATTATCTCTATTATTGAAGAATTAAGAGAAGATAAAGTTATACTATAAAAACAGCTATTAAATATAATCATATTTATTGTTTAATGAAAGCTCAACATGACAGTTGATAAATATGGACGCCATATTTCAAAACTTCAAAATTCTGCTTCTTTGGAAAATACAATTTATTCAAATATTGAAAGTAAAATTCTCAACAATTTTAAGTTAGATTTTATTAAACAAAATCAAGAGGGAATAAGTGACATTAATAATTTAAAAAGGAGATTAGGTGAAAATGAAACAAATAATGAAATCTTTGCTAAAAAGCTTAAAGTTTTTGATGAAAATTTTTTAAAGTATGAAAACCAAATTAAACTGAATTGAAATCGTTAATAAACAGTTGCTAACGCTAAATCAAATAAGTAAAGATTTGCAATTTCTAAATGAACATGTTAAAAAGGAAGACAAAAAATTAAGTGATGATATCAACAAAATTAATAAAATAATGGAAACAAATATAAGAGAAGTAATAATTGAAAATCACAAGGAAAAGATTAAACAATTAAGAACTTTTATAAAAAGGTTAGATGGTGAAAAAAAAAGAAATCCAAATAGTATTCTTAACAGTAGAACAATTGACCAACTCTCTTTGGAAGAAAAACAACAATATATTTCCTTTGGAAGGATAATGTCTAGTGTAATTAAGAAATTAGAACAAGAATTAAATAAAACAGAGGAGGAATTCAAAAATAGTGATAGTAGATCAACTACTTTCTTAACTGGAGAGATAAAAAACTCCTTTAATGCTTTAGAAAGAGAGATTACTAAAATTAGTTAAGTTTTAAATGAAAAAAGTCATACAATACAAATTGATAAATTGAATGAATGGGAAAAAACATATAAAAGTTATATTTCGAATTATTACAAAACATAGAAATTGAACTTCCTTTAAATCGAATAAACAAGTTTGTTGTCATGTCAACCGTTAAACAACAAGTCGTTAATGAATTACATAAACCTGCTAGAAAAAACTACAAACGCAGAGGGGTGGTGGTGAAAGGGTTAAATGATCTTTTTCAAGCTGATTTGGTTGAAGTGTTACCCTATGCCAAATTTAATAAGGGATTTAAAAATATCTTGATTACCATAAATGTATTTTCTAAGTATGTTTGGGCCGAACCGGTAAAATCTAAATCTGGAAAAGACGTAACAGCGGCAATGAAAAAAATATTAATCAGTGCAAAAACTCCACCAAAAAACTTGCAAACGGACAGAGGGAGAGAGTTTTTCAATGTAAATTTTCAAAATTTGATGCAACAATTTCGAATTAACCATTATAGCACGTTTTCCAATTTGAAAGCGAGTATAGTAGAAAGAGTGAACAGGACTTTAAAGAATAATATGTGGAAAATATTTAGCATTCAAGGAAATTACAAATGGTTTAATATATTAGCGGATATTGTAAAAGAATATAACAATACAAAACATTCTTCAATAGGAATGAAGCCAAAACAAGTAAATAAAACAAATGAAAAGAGAATCTTGAAATCTGCATTTACTCATGCTAAAACCTTAGATATAAAGTTTAAAGTGGGTGATCACGTACGCATAAGCAAGCATCGAGAGGCATTTTCGAAAGGTTACACACCAAATTGTTTAAATGAGATATTTCACATTAAAGAAGTTAAGACGACAAACCCCTGGACATATTTAATTCAAGACGAAGATAATCAGGACATTCTGGGTGGTTTTTATGAGCAAGAATTAATAAAAGTAAAGCATACCGATGTGTATCTTATTGAGAAGATTTTGAGAAGGAAAGGAAACAAAGTTTATGTGAAATGGTTAGAACTTGATAAAAAATATAATACATGGATTGATAAAAAAAAATATTGTTTAATTAAATTGAAATTAAATTTTAGTTAAATTTGTTTTATTTCTGTTCCTCACTTTAGCTTTAGCTGATACAAATTATAATGTCTGAAAAGTACCTACTCTTATGTGCTAATTAATTTCAAATAAAATTCACATTTGAGAAATTAAAATTTTATTAAATAAAACATCAAATACAATTTTTATTAAAACGTGTCAAATATATTTTATTTCTATGTTCCTCAGATAATATCGAATCTAGAATCAGTTTACAATCCTTAATTCTTTTTTCAAAACGGAGTCTATCTAAGTACCAAATCTGAAAGTTACTACTACGGGCTTCTCTGTAAGCAAAGCTCCACTTCACTAACACATGCACCTTATTGTTCTCTTCCAGAAAATATATTGTTTTCTTCGTAATATTTTCTTTTTGATCCATTTTCATTGTTTTCTTCGTAATATTTTCTTTTTGTTCCATTTTGCTTCAATTTGTTTTCCATTTCTTCAGGATATAAAGCAAGTAATTCCATCATAGTTGAAACATTTTCACTGTTAGGATTTTGTGTTGGACTTATTATATTATAAACATGCGTACACAAGTCGCCACAATCAGCTGAAATGTTATTTTGAAATATGTATTGAATTCTTGCCTTTTAATTATAGATAATCTATAATCAATAATTTCCTTCAACCGCCACAAATTGTCCAAAGACTCTTGTCCTAAGTATATGAAGTGTGGGCCTTTTGTAATTTGCAGAACAGGGATATCATTTATTTTCTGGACCTGCAGATGAATGTTGTTTATCTTCACACTGGTTTGATCAACTTGAGGAAAGTAGAAATTGTTTACAATAATTCCTTGATGAACACAAATGTCTTTCCAATTTTCTTCGGTTAGTGCGATTGAAAACCCAGTTTTTCCACCAATTACAATTTTTGGAGAAAAATCATTTAAACTAATGACAACAAGAACAAATTTTGACAAAGAATTATTTAAAAAATAAATTCTTGAATTAAGAAGCGTTTCTAAAGGCTTATGAACCACGGCGTTGTTCATAATGACTAAACGAGACTGAAACATATTGCGTTATTCTTGTACTTAAATATTCTCATCCCCACCTTCTTTAAAGTTTCGATTAAAATGGATTAATGAAAAAATAGATTTCCAGTTTGAAATTTGTAATAAAGATAAATAATTAAAATGGTAATGTATAAAAATAATGCAAAGTTTAATGTAACACTAATGATGGAAAAGTAATAATTTTTGAATCCGTCATAATAATTGGTATGGTTGGGGGTTATAATTTGTAACTGATTATTTTTAAACTCTAACCAATTTGTATCAAACATAGATCGATTTGGATAATGATACAAAATTTTAAAAAATTGACTTGCATTTTCATCTCCATTTATTCGTTCCATCCAACTAATTGTACTATTGTTAATTAATCCAATTTTCATAAATTTACAATATTTACTTAGAGTGACGTCTGTTTTATTAGAAAAACATATTTCACACTGTGTTACGCGAGGGGGATGATGAACATAAAAAACATTTTGGAAAATAAAATAAAGAAGAATGAATTGCGATCTACTGATAGTCATTGAAACAAATTAATAATTATATTCCAAATTTATTAACATTAAGCAGATACTTTCACCACGAAAGCAAAAGCAGTTGTAAAAAAATAACAATAAAATACTTAATTTAAAGATATGTAAAAGTTCATAAATAAGGATATTAATAATACTACATAAAATGTGTAGCTTGAAGACTTATTTTGAATGGTTACAATTATTCGATTCCTATTTTTCCATAAACAGTTATTTAAATCACAATTCCTAGCAAATTTCTTATGCTCCACAATAGGATCATCATAACTTAACCAATCAAAAATTTCAATACCACAATAAAAACATTTACAAATATCATTGATTGAAATATAGTAAAAGCCAGCTCCAGCCAACACTTCTGGCCTCAGTTTTCCTTTCCATTTCTTAAAAGTGGAAAGTCGTTTTTCATATGTTTTAAAATAACTGTTATCAATTTCTTTGTCAAAAGTTTCTAAGCACATTTTGTGAAAGGCTTATGAAGACTAACTTTGGTTTCAAAAACAACAAATTTAAATACCTTATAATATCTACATAAGTATATCTAAATCTTCATGTTCTGCATTCCATTGATAAAAAGCAATATCTTGGTGTCCCCAAGCTAATGTATTAAAACTATAGAGAATTTTATACCGCTTATCATCTTCAGAACTCAAAGCCAATTTATTAATTAATTCGGTGAAAATTGTGTGTTGTCTAGATCGAAAAACATACATTGAACAAAAGGTTTTAGAATGATTTTCAACAACATCTTTAATTAATGAATAAAATCCAACTGCTTTTTAATGGCACTTTTCTTAACACCTTATGCTTTTTTTGTTAAACTATTTTCCGTTT